>VWZI01003770.1:0-30481 GCA_013396835.1 Psilopogon haemacephalus | reverse complement strand
AGCGACCCAGGTGCAGGACCTTACACTTGGCCTTGTTAAATTTCATGAGGTTAGCCTGGGCCCACCTCTCCAGCCTGTCCAGGTCTCTCTGGATGGCATCCCTGCCCTCCAGCAAGTCAACTGTGCCACACAGCTTGGTGTCATCTGCAAACTTGCTGAGGGTGCACTCCATTCCTCTGTCCATGTCGCTGACAAAGATGTTAAACAGCACTGGTCCCAGCACTGACCCTTGAGGGACGCCACTTGTCACTGGTCTCCAGGTGGACATTGTGCTGTTGATCACCACTCTCTGCGTGCGACCATCCAGCCAATTCCTTATCCAGCGAGTTGTCCACCCATCAAGTCCATGTTTTTCCAGTTTGGTGACCAGGGTGTCATGTGGGACAGAGTCAAAGGCCTTACTCAGGTCCAGGTAGATGACATCAGTTGCCCTTCCCTTGTCCACTGCTGCTGTGACTTTATCATCACATGACATGATTTCATGGGTTTGGAAAGTCTTTGCAACTCTCCGTTAAGAAGCATTTTGGTTCCTTGGTGCATGGGTACCACAGAACCATAGGATGACTCAGATTGGAAGTGGCCTCAGAGATCATCTACTCCAACTTCCCTGCCGTGGACAGGGACACTTCTCAACTAGACTCAGCTGCTCAAGGCTTCATCCAACCTGGCCTTGAAAGCACTCTCAGGGAGGAGGCAATCACAACCTCCCTGGGCAGCCTATTCCAGAGTCTCACCACCCTGACACTGAACAACCTTTTACTCTCAAGCTCCCTTGTGGTATAGTGGTTAGGATTTGGCGTTCTCACCACTGCAGCCCAGGTTTGATTCCTGGTCAGAAAAGGTCTCTTTGTCTGGGTGATAGGTCAAACCGGATAATCTTGGAGGTCTCTTCCAACCTGGCTTATTCTATTCTATTCTATTCTATTCTATTCTATTCTATTCTATTCTATTCTATTCTATTCTATTCTATTCTATTCTATTCTATTCTANTTCTATTCTATTCTATTCTATTCTATTCTATTCTATTCTATTCTATTCTATTCTATTCTATTCTATTCTATTCTATTCTATTCTATTCTACTCTTCCTCAGATCCAATCTAACCCTGCTCTGCCTCACTGCCAAACCATTCCCCCTTGGCCTGTCTCTAGACACCCTTAGAAAAAGTCCCTCTGCAGCCTTCCTGGAGGATCCCTTCAGGAACTGAAGGCAGCTCTAAGGTCTCTGTGGAGTCTCCTCCAGGCTGAGCAACCTCAGCCCCCTCAGCCTGTCCTCCTAGCAGAGATGCTCCAGCCCTTGGATCATCCTTGTGACCACTTCTAGACTCACTCCAACAGTTCTGTGTCCTTGTGCTGATTTGAGGCTAATTGTAATATTTTAATGAGAGAAATTAGATGCTTGACTGTGAAAAGAAAACAATAGCAATGTCTAAATCGCTCATTTGTTCTGCTGAGAGATATAAAAATAAGAAACATAAACAAAGTCAATCAGTCTCTGTCTGGCTGCTGCCCACTTCACTAATTCCTCTGCCTGGACCTGTATAACTTAATCTAATTATTTTGTTTCTTAAGTGCTCATCTGGCTTCCTGCATCTCACCCCTTGCACGTAAGAGATTCTGAGATGAAGAAAGAGGTGTGAAAAGAAGGACAGAAGTTGGTTTGAAAGCCCTCCTGGGTAGTTCTGCTGTTTGGGAGGGGTTTTGTATTTCTGTATTACTTTTAACTTGCATACAGTTGTAAATATCTGTATATATTGTGTATATATGCTTGTAAATTGTGTCACGCTGTAAATACAGCTTCATTCCTTAACTTCTAGCTGGCCAAGTTAGTCTGGTGAATTCATGGAGTGGGGGGAAAACTCCCACACTACCACAGTCCTTCTTATGCTGGGGACACCAGAACTGGAGGCAGGATTTTCAGAAGGAAATTCAGAAAGTAGGAGGACATTTCAGAAGAATTTATCCAGAAGAACTTTGGTTAAAATGGTCACCATATTATCCAGCCCTACAGATTGCCTCCAACAGGAGGCATTTTGGCATCATCATCAATCTACCACCTTGGATTTTAATAGGGGTCCATTGTCTTGTAAAAATTTTAGAGCGGCTTCGCTCTCTTCCCTAATGCACACAGACTGCTGATAGCCTCTGAATATTTTCTTCTGACTACGCAGTAGAATTCCCCAAAGAACATCCCATCCTTCATGAAAGGGTTCACGAGCATGATTTTAACACAGGAAATAGAATGTCTGCTGTAGACACAGCAAAGGGCAGCAGTTGTTGACCACTCTCCACACATAATAAAGCTGGGTATCATAATAGTTAATTCTTAGGATAGAAGACTGCTAGAGGTTTTTCGGGTTTGTGATTTTTTTTTTTTTAACTTCAAAGGGACTTTACAAACAAAATGCAACAAAGCAGACAAGGGGACATGCAGAATTTTCACGAAGTCAAAGACCATAGGGCAGTAAGAGATGCTGATAGCATGGAGATGGCACAGATGCCACTAGAAAGACGGGATGCTGCTCAGGAATTCAGCATCTAGTCTGCAGTGTTTGCATCATACTGAGTGCAGCTCTGGAGCTGTCAACACAGAGAAGGATGTGGACCTGATGGAGTGTGTCCAGATGAGGGCCACAAAAATAATCCCAGGACTGAAGCACCTCTGCTGTGAGGACAGGATGAGGGAACTGGGGTTGGTTATCCTGAATCAGAATCAGAATTAACCAGGTTGTAAATGACCTTCAAGATCATTGAGTCCAACATATCACCTAACACTTTCCAATTAACTAAAGCATGGCACTAAGTTACTCATCCAGCTTCCTTTCAAACACCTCCAGGGATGGTGATTCCACCACCTCTGAGGGCAGTCCAATCTGTTTTGGGGTCATAGGAGCATCAGAGCAATTTTCCAGCACCAGAAGGGCAGCCTCAGCCCACATGCATTCCTTCTTCCTCTGTTGCTTCATCTCCTTCATCCTCCTCCTCCTCCTCCCACCGGGAGAAGAAAAGGCTTCAGGTAGACCTAATAGCAGCCTGCCAGTACCTCAAGGGGACTACAAGAAGGCTGCAGAGGGACTGTTTGCAAAGGCCTGCAGGGACAGACAAGGAGAAGTGGTTTGAAATGAGAGCAGAGCAGATTTGCATTGGATGTGAGGAACAAGTTCTGCACCACGAGGGTGCTGGAACACTGCAACAGGTTGCCCAGGGAGATGGTTGGAGGCCCATGCCTGGAGATATTCAAAGTGAGGATGCAACAAGGCTCTGATCAGGCCCTGCTGACTGCGGGGGGGGAGTTGGGCTAGATGAGCTTTGGAGGCCCCATCCATCCCAAACCATTCTATGCATCTCCTAGTTCACAATCATGAACGCACTTTCAGGAATATGTGGAAAAAAAGACTTGAGACATTTTAGGTCTTTATTTTTCTTAACTAAATGCTTAGGCCTGTTCACCTTTTGGAAGCTATAAAATGCTTCTCAAAGTTCAACACACAGAAGAATCAATTAATAGCAAATATGGTAAAATGGAAATTAAAGGAAGTGTTTATGAATTTGACTCAAACTGCTGACTAGCACCTTTAGCTATAGGACAAGGTGGAAAATCTATACAGGTTGGAACAGTTCAGCTTTTTTGC
Source organism: Psilopogon haemacephalus (assembly GCA_013396835.1). Classification (NCBI taxonomy): domain Eukaryota; kingdom Metazoa; phylum Chordata; class Aves; order Piciformes; family Megalaimidae; genus Psilopogon; species Psilopogon haemacephalus. The sequence continues at coordinate 26,851 of VWZI01003770.1, read as the reverse complement.
AATAAAATATTTTCTGTCCAGAATGCCAAAAGCTTTATAATACTCCTTTTTTTTTTTAAATTTTGTTTCAAAAGAATGTTTTCTCATTTTAAAAATAGCGTAAGTTAAAATCAGAAAAATATTAAGCACAAGACATCTCTAAATGCAAGAGAGGAAGAGGCATGTTTCAAATTTAGATTGGTCAAAATTGGGGTTTTGCCTTTTCACAAAGGAATTTTTGCCACTGTTCTCATTGTTCTGGTTTAACTGTCAGGCCAAAATCATACAATCATAGAATAGTCTGGGTTGGAAAGGACTTTACAAGATCTTATAATGACAGGATATGGGGTATTGGGTTTAAACCATCAGAGGGGAGATTTAAACTGGATGTTAGGAAGAAGTTCTTTACAGTAAAGGTGGTGAGATACTGACACAGAGTGTTCAGGGAGGTTGTGGCTGCTCCCTCCCTGGCAGTGTTCAAGGCCAGGCTGGATGAGGCCTAGAGTAACCTCTTCTAGTGGGAGGTGTCCCTGCCTATGGTGGGGGGGTGGAACTGGGTGATCTTTGAGGTCCCTTCCAACCTAAACCATTCTATGATTCTATGACCTCCAAAGGTCATCCAGTCCAACCCCAGCTTTCTATTTACATACTGAATTTCAAGCTCTGTAATGTACTTCCTCAGTGTAAAATTCACTTTTTTCTCAGTATTTTTTCAATGCTTAGAAGGCTGAAACATACAATAGAAAAGGAGAGCTGCTTTTGGTTAACCTGCAGAAGAGGAAATTAATTGCATTAGTTGCTTTGTTTACCTACTTAATGGAGTCATAGAGAAAACAGGGTTAGACTCTTCTCAGGTGTGCACAACAAAAGACAAGAGGCAACAGCTGCAAGATGTATGGCAGGAAACTCCAGCTGGATATAAAGACATTTTTCACAAGAATGTGGCCAAGCACTGAACATCAAAACTAGAGACCTTGAGAAATCTCCAGTCTTGGTGACTTTCAAAACCTGACTGATCCAAGCCAGCCCTTCTTTGTTCAGGGGAGGGGAATTAGATGGCTCACCCCAACCTAATTTACTCTCTAATTCTAAGTGGGTGTTTTGCATAGTAGTGCTCTGGTTTTGATCAAAACCCTATGTGGAATGATTAAGCAACAGCTCCATGGTTGCCAAATCGTAGAATGGGCTGGGCTGGAAGGCACCTCCAAAGGTCATCTAGTCCAATCGCCACTAGATGAGCCCTGTCAAGCCTCACTTCAAATATCTCCAGGGATGGGACTCCAACCACCTCCCTGGGCAACCTGTTGCAGTCTTCCACCACCCCATAGTGCAGAACTTGCTCCTAACATCCAATCTAAATCTGCTCTTCTCTAACTTGAAGCCATTGCACTCATCCTGTTCCTGCAGACCTTTGCAAACAGTCCCTCTGCAGCCTTCTTGTAGCTATTAGGTCTCACTGGAGCCTTTTCTTCTTCAGGCTGAACACCTCCAGCTCCCTCAGCCTGTCCTCATAGCAGAGGTGCCCCAGCCTTCTGATAATTTTTGTGGCCTTCCCTTGGACCTGCTCCATCATGTCCATGTCCTTCTTTTATTGAGGGCTCCAGGACTGGACACAGGACTCCAGGTGAGGTCTCACCACAGCAAAGTGGCAGAATCCCCTCTTTGGACCTGCTGACCACACATCTTTTGATGCAGCCCAGGATGCCATTGGCCTTCTGTGCTATGTTCAATATTTTAGATAGGCATACTTATTGTGTTGGTTTGAACTAACGGGAGGATTTGATTGAGAAATTAGACTACAGGCTGAGAAAGGAAAACACAGATGATGCTACTTCACTCATAGCTTTACTGCAAAATAAAAAAAAATGTTTAATAGTTGTAACCCAAACATAGATAAGACAGAGCTGCTTGAGCTACTCTGGCTGCTGCATCTCTCTCCCTTCCTAGCTAGATCTGAATAACTTCTAACTACTTTCCTGCTGCTAATCCCCCTGGCTGATCTACTCCTGCTTTCCTGTCACGTAAGACAGATAGTGAGGTAAGACTGGGAAGTGAGGGGAAGGTGGTAGGGTGGTTGGAAAACCCCTCTTAGGGACCCTGATCTCTGGGAGGGGTGTGGTATTTCTGTATGTGGTGGTTTAGCAGTTACCTGTCCCCCCCACACCCTTTGATATAACCCAGGCTAGAACTCAGAATGGCTGGAAGTTGGTAAATGAAGCTTTATATTTACAGCTATGCGCAATATACAAGCAAATATTTAAAATGTATAACAGATATTTACAGATATATACAGTGAAAAAGTAATACTGAAACACCAGAGATCAAAATCCCCAAGAGGGATTTTCTAACCACCCTTACCACCTTTCCCCCTTCCCCAATCTTATCTCACCATCTGCTGATGAAGTGGATAGGTGAAGGTAGATCGGCCAGGGGAATTAGCAGTAGGAAAGAAGTTAGTGGAATTATTGAGAATTAGCTACACAAGGCAGGGACAAAGGAACCATGCAAGAAGGAGCTACAGCCCAGAGAGGCCTGAAGCACTATGACTTATCTATATTTGGGTTACAACTCTTAAAACATTTTTTTTCTTTCTCAGTAGAGCTCTGAGTGAAGTGATATCGTGTGTTTTCATCTCTCAACCTATAGTCTATTTTTCTCACTCAAATCCTCCAATTAGTTCAAAGCAGCACACTGTATTACCTTTTTAATGTATATACCTGTAAATATCTGTTATATATTGTAAATATCTGCTTGTATATTGTGCTGAGCTGTAAATATAAAGTTCATTTTTTAACTTCCAGCCGTCTGAGTCTAGCCTGGGTTATTTCAAAGTGTGTGGCGGGTGGGTAACTGCCAAACCACTTTTCCATTGGTGCCCAGTATGGGCAATAGGTTTAATTCCATTTGTCTGATTGCTAATTAATCCTGGAAGTTAAAAATTAAGGTGACCTGTCTGTTATATTTGATGTTTCTGCTGTAACAATGTGGTTTTCACATAGATGGCTTGTGGCCAAAATTGGTACTTTTCTATGAGACTTGGCATGGAAAAGGTTTAAAAAGATCTTCTGGGATTACGATGACTATATTTTTGGTTTTGCTGGATTCAATATAACTGAGATAGCAACCAATACTGTTATTGATGCTTTTAATAAGTCAGAAAATATTAGTAATCAAATGAGCTATTCAACTGCTGTGGTAAGGGTGATTCTAACAAAGAGCAGTGTTCCTGACCCTTGCCAAAACTTCTATTCAAAGACCACGGTGATATATCTGACATGTGAAATTGCATTCTTATTAATTATGGATTTATTCCTAATTTCTGCTCTAAGCCTGAAAGGATCTGCTACAACTTTAAAAAACATAGAATGGGCTAAGAGAAACAAAGACATTTCTACACAGGCAGATTCAGACAGTAATTTTGGCAACTTTCCCAGAAAATGTTCTTATAACAATGCTGATAGTACCACAGCTGTTGACAAAAATCAAGGTCAAACTACTCAGGACTCACGAAGCCCTAGTTCTACAATTTCTGCTAGCAGTTTGAATTCTCAGATAGACAATTCTAATTCTAAGGCAGCAGCAACTCAAACTCCCCAAAATTCAGATCCATAGAAGGCAAATCTTCCGTTAAACTGGCCCCTGCAAAGATGAAGCCTAAGATTGGATCAAAGCATGGTTCGAAGGAAGACTTTGGCACAGGTACCTCTGGTGCTCAGGAGGAGGAGGAAGAGGAGAAGCTTAGTCTTAAAGATTTGATTGGTTTACTGAGAGCTAAATGTGAGGACAGTGTAGGATTACCTACCCAGAGGGAAGATGGTTCTCAGGAGATTAGGAATGCTGTTAGGTGAGTTTTGTTTGGCCATGTACCAACAGACCAGCAAGGAGAGGAAGAAGACAAGGATGACATCCAGGGCTCTAATAATCCCCTCAGAGAGGTCAGGGAAGTTAAAAAGGAATATTGAAGGGAATCAGGAGAGCCAATCCTAAATTAGCTGGTGAGATGCTGTTCTATTGGTGCAAATGCCCTACAGGTAGGAGACAAGTCTGCAAAGCAGCTAGGCCCACTCGCAAAGTGGAGTGGACAAACACCTGGCAACCAATCTTGGTGTGGTTAGCTTGTGGACATGTCTTCTGCTGGCTGTGGGTATGAGATACACCTTCTGAGATGATTTGCCATGGGTAGCAAGAGGACAAAGAGTAAATTTCAGTCACTGAGCATTCACAGTCCTTAATCGTTAGTTTGCATCCTGGCTCTGTTTTGGATCACTCCAGCTAACTTTCCAACCAAAATTCAGGCAGGGTGCTGTGATGGTTTGAACCAATTGGAAGATTTTAATAAGAAATTAGACTATAGGCTGAGAAAGAAAAACATTCCAGTGTCTCCTTCACTCGTTTACTGAAATGGTATAAATGTTATAACCAAAACAAAGATAACTCAGACTGCTTTGAGCCATGCTGGGTAATGCATGACTCCCTCTCCCTGCCTTCTTAGCTGGATCTGAATAACTTCACTAACTACTTTCCTGATGCTAACCCCCCTGGCTGATCTACCTTTTCTTATCTGGCACTTAAGACAGTGAGATAAGATTGGGGAAACTGGTAGGGTGGTTGAAGAACCCTCTCAGGGATCCTGATCTCTGGGAGGGGTGTGGTGTTTCTATACTACCTTCTTCACTGTATATATCTGTAAATACATTGCAATGCATTGTAATATATTGTAAATATCTGTTTGTATATTGTGCAAAGCTATAATATAAAGCTTCATTTCCTTAACTTCCAGCTGACTGAATTCTAGCCTGGGTTATTTCAAAGTGCAGCAGGAGGGAGGGTCTGGGGTGGGCGGCACTTCCAAACCACCACAGATGCTCAGGATAGTTTACTGTAAGCACCGGTGACAAGGTTTGGCTTTGTCTGAACTAAAGCCTTTGTGTTTTGAAGCATCCTCAGATCTTTATGGCACACAGCAAAGCATACTCCCGTCAATTTCATTCCATAAAATCCTCTCTCTGGCAAGCTCCAATGCATCTCTTGCACAGTTTCAGACATTTTAACCTTTAAAAAACCCACCAAAAATAGCAGTTATCTCTTAGCGTCATAGGAGCATCACATGGTAACCAAATCAAACCCAGAGGCACAACCTATTCAGAATGGACACTGCCCATCAGATCTAGTCTGACACAGTGTGGGTGTGAGCCAGTGTGTGCCAGCCCGGGGCCAGAAGCTTAAACAATCCCTGGCATTGTTTTACTGAGCACCGCAGACATTCCTATCACTGGCAGGATGATCTTCAGGGAGGCAGCTCAATGAATTGTGGGGCTGAGCTTTCTTCTCTGTACAGGAATTCAGTCAAAGAAGTTTAGGGGTTAGAAGGGACCTCCAGAGATCATCCAGTCTAGCCCCCTGCCAGAGCAGCACCACTCAGGGCAAGTCACCCAGGAACACATCCAGGTGGGTTTGGAAAGTCTCCAGAGAAGGAGAATCCACAACTTCTATGGGCAGCCTGCTCCAGGGCTCTAACACCCTCACAGGGATTTGTTTTTCCCCCTTTTTGTTCCCGTGGAAGCTCCTCTGTTCCAGCTTGCACCCAGTACCCCTTGTCCTGTCATTGGGCATTCCTGAGCAGAGTCTGGCTCTGTCCTCCCGACACTGCTCTGCATATCTTTATCTCCATGAATGAGGGCAGCCCTCAGGCTCCTCTGCTCCAAGCCCCAGCTCCCTCAGCCTGTCCTCAGCAGGGAGATATTCCACTGCCTGCAGCAGCTTTGTGGCTCTGTGCTGGACTCATTCAAGCAGTTCCTTGACCTCGAACTGAGTGGCCCAGAATTATTTCGGTCTGAAGCAGATTTTAAGTAGATTTTAATCCTCTTTGATTTTCTGAAGTGCCTAACTGGTATGGAAATCATCACATTGAGAATAACTAAGAATGTCAAATCAAGTAGGAAACTCCATCTCCATCACTGTCAGTGCAGACCGGACTGATGTGTTGTGTGTATTATTCACAGTTTCATGACTAAGTTTCTTGTCCTCTTCCCATGGGACTATAAAGCTTTCCAACCACTAAAAAAAGGGAATGAAAACTCATTATGTCCTAGCTCAGGCAAGGTGTTTCAGGAGTACAGCTGCCTTGAATAGGTCTTCTCTGTGGTAAACTTCACAGCCGAGGGTTTTCAGGCTTCTGAACCATCATAAGAACAGGACCAGATGACACTTCCTGTGGGAGCCCCAGGTGTGCTGCATCAAAACCTCACTGAAACAGAGATGTTTGCCTTCAAGAAATCTGTAATTTCCCGGAACCTGGGATTTCTGGTAACATTTGTTATTTTGGAATGTTCCAACCTAGCTCTAGATTAGGATGAGAGATACCACTCCACATCTATAATAAAGAAGAGGTTGAAGATCATCTTTGCTGCTTCTGTCACTCAGGTACTGACAGCAGGAGAGTCAGCAATGTAGACTGCAGTGTAAAATGAACCTGCATACCTGATTCTCTAACTATATTGCTACTAAATGAACCACATGATGCCAAGTTCCTTTGGTGCCCTCTGTATGAACAGCAACCACTTCTTGATTAAAATGCTGGGTTAGAAAAAGTCTCTTTCCTATAAAATAAAACTGTGGAAACACTCCACAGATAAATGTTAGGAGACGTACTGCAGGAGATATGTAATGCTTATGTTTTAAAAAAATGCAGAAAACAACTTTGTATAAGTGATGATATGGGCTAAGAGCCCTATATTTGGTGGGTTTTTGCCATTAATTTGAAGGGGGGGCGAGGATGCGTGCATTTCTCAGCTGGATAGCAAGTCTCTGCTGCTTATTTTTTCTCAGTGCTTACAGCTGATATAAATTGGAACATGAACAGCGTACCAAAGTGTTCTGCAACTCCCAAGACACTGGTGAGCTCTATCAGTCATAACAACCGTGTAGCTTTGATGACTAAACACTGCTCACGTCAAGGCTTTAAAGGGAACAGAGGGCGACTGCTAAGCTATTCACCAGGCTGCCACGCGGTGGCGCCATGCTGCTGTAGTTAAAAACCTTCAGCAGGTCTTTAAGTGTGAGGGGTTGGAACCTCCAGGGATCGCCCAGTCCATCCCCCCTGCCGCAGAAGCATCACCCATGCCAGGTCACACAGGAACGCATCCAGGCCCGTTTTGAAAGTCTCCTTCTCTGTAAAGAAGTTTCTCCTCATGTTGAGGTGTAACTTCTGTGTTCCAGCTTGTACCTGTTGTTCCTTGTCCCATCACTTGGGACATCCAAAGACAGACCATCACTTTCATCTTGACAACCACCCCTCAGATATTTATAGACATTGATCAGATTCTCTCTCATCCTTCTTCTCTCAAAACTGAACAGCCCCAGGGCTCCTAGTCTTTCTTCATAGCAGAGATGTACAAGACCTTGTAGCCTCCAGTGGGCATTCTCCAGCAGATCCCTACCTCTCTTGAACTGGGGAGGCCAAAACTGGACACAGAACTCCAAGTATGGTCTCATCAGGACAGTGTAGAAGGGGAGAAGAACCTCCCTAGACCTGCTGAATACACTTTTCTTGATGCACCCCTACATGGTGTGGTGTTGTGGAGTTCACCCCCACCAGGTTCTGGCAGTGCTTTCTTTAAAATTACCAGTATCTACTGTTCCCTGGCCTTGGTTTAAAAAAAAACCAAACAAACAAGCAAACAAACAAATAACCAGCCCCCTGGAGTTGAATGAAGCTTTCATATTTGTTAGGCATTTTTTTTTTCAGCTTGTATATTTGTAACTAAAACTGCATGAACACTCTTCTGTCACCTCTACTTGTATAAGGAAACATCTTAAACAAAGAACCTACATTTACAATGATCTATGATCTATCTACATTAGGGTGCAGCAACCAGCATAACAGTTATTATTATCTTCCAATCAACATGCATGGTCTATGTAAAAGCATGATTGCCTTATTAGAATAGGCAGCATTATGAATTTGATTTTTTAAAAAAATCTTCTAAAAATATATAAAGGTCTACCAGCAAAGTGCTCTGCCCAAGACTGTTCTTGCAACTTCCAGCAATATCCTTTGTTCCAAGTGAAGTCAGTTAGGAAAGCAGGACTTGATAGCCTGGTGGCTTAGTGTAAATAAATAAATAATAAACGGACTCAGATGCCATTTGGAAGTACTTTATTAAAAACTTCTGAAGGCATTAAAAACCACATGTGAAAGATGTGACATAAAACCAAAGTTATGAGTGTATGAAAGCAGCGTAAGCTCTCACTGTGATGTTGAAAACAAATCAGTTTTTTTAAGTTGCATTTTAAATTTCAAGTATTCCATGCAATTATCTCAGAACTACTTTTCTAGCAGGCTGAGAGCTGAATCACAGAATGTTCGAAGTTGGAAGGGACCTCCGAGATCATCCAGTCCAATCCCCCTGCCAAAAGCAGGATCACCCAGGGTAGTCTGCACAGGAATGCATCTAGATGGGGTTTGAAAGCCTCCAGAGCAGACTCCACAACTCCCCTGGGCAGCCTGCTTCAGGGCTCTGTCACCCTCACAATAAAGAAGTTTCTCCTCATGTTGAGGTCAAACCTTTTATGTTCCAATTTGTATCCATTGCTCCTTCACACATCTTACTACTTTACACCACTGAAAAGAGCTTGGCCCCCTCCACTTGACACCCACCGCTCAGACATTTATAGACATTGATCAAATGCCCTCTCAGCCTTCTCTTCCCTGAACTAAACAGCCCCAGGGCTCTCAGTCTCTCTCAAGAGGGAAGATGTTCAAGTCTCCCAGTCATTCTCTCCAGCAGGGCAACCCCTAAACTGTACTGATGTCTGTTATTTTTCCTCCCCAAGGAACGTTCATTATATGTAGAACTGTAAATGGAAAGAAAGGGACACAATATAACTTTGCAGCAGGGCATCACTGCTGAAGACTACGTTGCAGAGCCACTAAAGTGTCACCAGCTCAGACGCTCTGACAGCTCAGGTTCTGCAGGAGCTCTGGGTGCTGTGATACTCGGTTTCTGAAAAACCAAGACATGCATTTGGGGTCAAATTATTTATAGCCCATTTTTAAACTGAGACACACTGTTTGGCAAGTTTCTTATGACAAAACCACTCCCAGTGGGATACACACAGCTGTGTTTTTCATAAAGCTATTTAACCTGATTTATGAAGCTGGCCCGTGGGAGCTAAGATACAAAGCATGGCTTGTAAAAAATGCCTATGTTGTTCTATTACCTTGTCTGGTGTTTTTTGCAACGCTTTCAAATGCTTACTCTGCAGAAGAGATGACCTCTGAAGTGCCTGATGCCAGCCTCTGAAGACGGGCAGGAAAAACCATTTACCTGCAGGCGCCAGACCCCTGGCAAAGCACCCGGGATTACACCAGCGGCAGCAGCACCCCCACACCGGCAGTTCACGTAGCCACAACGGAGCCGCGTCGCTTCTCTGGGGCAACCGCAAACTAAAATAGAGCTGGTTAGTGACCGTCACCGTGGAAATGCACCCACGCTGCGGCGGGTACGGGAAGGCCCCGCTGGGTCAGGGCCACGGGAGCCGAGGCCGACTCTCACTCGCTGCCTCAGCACCGCGCCAGGCCGACCGGAGACGGCCCACTCCGTGCGACGGTGCTCGTACTCCGCACAGCACGGATATCTCACTGCGGGAACTGTCCGCAAGGGAAGGGGCACGGCCCGACGAAATGTCGTGATACACTGAGCAGCGGCCACCACCGCCGGGCCCACCGAGCGGAACCGCCACCGTCTGAAGCGCCCCGGGGTCTCCCCTCCTAGCCGCAGGGGCGGTGCGGCCCCACCACCGGGCGGCGCCAAGCAGCCCCTCAGCCTCCTCCACCGCCCCCGCCGCGCTCGGTGAGTGCCACGTCGCGCCTGCTCCCCGCACCGCCCCTGCCTGCCCCTCGGCCGGCACCGCCCAGGGCAGGGCAAGACTAGGCGAGGCGAGGCAAGGAGGAGAAGGACGGCGCTAGGGAGGTGGGAAGAGAGAAGCTCTGTCCACTCCCTTCGGGCTACGCCCTCCGTCCCGTGCGAGGCGCTGGTGGCTGCTCGCTGCGGCAGCGGCGGGTCCTCGGCGGGGCGTTGACGTTGCGCGGTCGGTGGAGGGCGGGGAGGAAGAGGAGGAGACCCGGGCGCCTCTAGGACTGAGGCAGCTGCTTCCCGCTGAGGTGCTGCTCGTGCCCAGTCCTTCTTCTCTCTCACCGGCTTCGGCTCGGGCTGGCAACCGCAGCTCTCCTGAAGCTGCGATGTGCTTGGCCTGAGCACTCCCTCGCTGCCCCGCCCGACTTGGGCCTTTACGGGGCAGGGGGCTGCGATGGCTGCAGAGGGCTGGCAAGAGACGGCGGCCCAGCAGGCCGAGGAGGCTGCGGCCCGGGTGCGGGACGTCCTGTCGGGCGGCCTGGGCCTGCTGCGTGCCGAGCTGGGCCTTGAGCTGGGCCTAGACCCGCAAGCCCTGCCCACCTGGCTCGTTCTGGTGGTCCCGGCCGCGCTGGGGCTAGGGCTGTTGGGGCTGTTCCTGGTTGTGGCCTGTGGGGGTAGCCTCCGTAAGAAGCCGGCGCGGAGCGCGGCGGAAAGGAAAGGTGACGAGGCGGCCGGCGCGGGCCTGACAGCCGGCGGGAGCCAGGGCAAGTCGGCGGGCTCGGGTCCCGGGCAGCTGCACCTGAAAAGCGACGAGCAGAAGAAACGAAATAAGAAGAAGCTACAGGAGAAAACAGCGCGGGTGAGGGGAGCTGCTGCGGCCGCACCGTTCGGGAGGGAAGGGGTGAGGGGACACGGTGGGGCGGGAGAGGCGGCTGGGCCCGGGCGCCGGCGGGGTATGGGGCATGAAAGGCTCATTGACAGCGGCAGGATGGGGACAGGGGCGGCTGCGGAGTTTGTCGCGGTAACCGGCCGGGAGTGGCGATACGGCTGCGGGAAGGCAGAGGGGAGGTCGCGTCTGGTGAGCGGTCCCGAGCACGACTTTTCCCAGACCCTGTCCCTACTGTCCCCGGCTCGTTGAAACGACTGTAGGTCAGATAGGTGCTCTTTAGAACGGGGAGAACCAACCGCAGGGTCTGGAGGCCATGCAGCACCCCTTGAGCTGCCGTGCAATTCACCTGGGTGCAGAAGGGATAGAGGGGGTCCTCACTTTCTGCCCTTGAGCTGTATCGTGGTCCCTGGGTTATGCTTGCAGGGTTGGGAATTGGTACTGGAGACCTTCGTGTGATTTGGAATTTCAAGCCAAGAGTGGCAGTCCAGGCAGGTACAGACTGATGAAAGCAGCACTGTAAGCCAAATAACGCTGTGATGATTCAAACTTGAGTAAGGCTTTTTGCTGTGTTTTTGACGGAACATGTTAACATTAATCTCGTGGTGAGCTTGCCTCAGTAGGAATATGTCTGATTTAGTTGTTACAGTAAGGATCATCTCCTTTAATAAGGAAATCTGTGTCTTAGCAGCCCCTTAAAAACAGATCGTTGCTCACCGTATGGTGTAGGAACCTTTCATATTTGACAGTGTTTGTGAACTTCATCAGAAAATTTGTGGCATGCAGAAACTTAACAACTTTCTTTTTAAAGCTTCCACTTACCACAATTTTGGACCTCAAAGAGATTGCTTCTATAGTTTTTATATTGTTAGTATGTTTGTAATCCTATTTATGTCCAAATAGATTATAGGAATGAAAGTGCAGCAGATGTCCCCAGCTTGTTACAACTGTCTCTCTTAATTATATCTTGCTCTATAAAACGTGAATTGTTTACCTAATGACCAGAAAATGGGTTTATACCTTCACTTGAGTCTGTGGCACTATTGAGACTTGAAGTGTGATTGTTCGGTTTCCTTTTTTTTAATGAAGTTAGGACTAGATATCTTCACATCTCCATACACTATAAACTTGCTTTGAGAAGTGAGCTTACTGAAGTTGATTATGAAAGTTGCAAGACTGACTGTTGAGCACCAAGAAGAAGAAGCATTGTGATTCAGAATCTTTCCACTGTAGCTACATCTCCATTTTGGAGAAGGCACACTTAAAGATGCAATTTTTTTTTGCCATCTTGAACAGCAAATCCTTCAAGACTTAGTAGATTTTTTTTAATGCCTTTTTGAAAACGAAGGCTAATACTACCAATAACGTGGATTTTTTTTCCCCCATTTTCTTTAAACTCCATTATAAAAACAAGGCATAAACTCTTGTAAGTCATTGTTGTTGGCATTAAAAAAGATACAGTGAAGAGATAGATGTACTGTTTACAGTGTTCTGTAGTGCAGGGTTTCATAAAAGCAAACTTTGTGTTTTATATAAAACTTAACTAGCATTTTCGGTGGATTTAAATGCTTGCTCTTTCAGGTTTGATTTACTCAAGCACAAAACAAGGTTAAGGTAAAAACAAATCTTTTTTATCATCAAAAGAGCAAAATAGTTTTTCAGATGTTAGCCGGTCATTTTGTATTGCTAAAACATGAATTTCTATAGTACTTTAGCTCTGTGCAGAGGTGAAACAAACCAAAGCACCTTCTCCAAAAAGAAAATTAACAAACTGAATCATTAACTGCAGTGCAAATAAGTTTATAGCAGTGGCAAAGTTTAATAGGGCTGCCTCATGCTTTGTGTTCGAGATAAGTTCATACAGACCTTTATTAGCATGTTCCAATGTTTTGTGACTTGCACAGGAAGAATTTCCAAAATTACATTGGAAATCTTAAGATGCAATAAAAATCCTTACAGATTGCTGTTCTGTCGTTGTTATCTTGTGGTTTTGTGTGCTGTGATGATAATACTGAGGTCTGTGAAGGGAAAAGATTAAGCCTATTATCAGTAGATTTACTACAAGGTTTTCTATGCCAGGGTCTAGATTTCCATTGCAGGCGTTTTGGAAAGCTTAGAGCAACTGGTGTGTAGCATTAAAAAGCACGCTACAGATGTCTAATTAAAAGCTGTAGGAGTTGCTTTAATACAGAATTACTGAGCTCATTGTCTGGCAGGTGACGTGTAACTGTCATCAGTCAGGATCAGTAATATTCTTCACTGTACTCTTTTTGAAGAAGGGTATTACCGCTTTGTTTTTCTGAACATGGCTTTATTGAGTTGCAGCATAGGTAGGGTACAATTGAAATTATATTTGTAGTAAAATAAGCTTAGCTGACTAGGGCTGCTTTGGCTGGATACAGTAGCAGCTATGAGTTTCTGTTTATTTACTTGCTCTGGACGGCCTGAGGGGAAAAAAAGCTGAAACACTTTAGCTTTCATTAACACTATACTTTAAGGAGCCAGTTCAGCTTTCTTCTGCTGCTTGGAGCAAGGGAGTATCATGGTATCCTCACTTTAAATTCGATGGATTAAACTTGAAGCTGCTTTTTTTCTTTTTAATGAATGGGGGTTGTAGCTCCTGGCAGGGGCAAAGCTTTCTGTCTCATGTTTAATTTCTTTCCAAAAATCTCTTGATCTTAAATCCCTTTCCCTCTTGAATAATTGCTTTGCCTCTCTTCTGCATTTTAAACCTTCAGCAGAAAAAGGTGAAAATGTTCTTACATGGTTTCTGCAAAACACCACAGTACTGCTACAGCTGTAGAAATCTAGTCAAAGCATCTCTTGTTGATACAGAAAGTCCCAAACTGACTGTGCACTTGCTATGGTTTGAAGTACATCTGGACAGTAAGTGCTACACATCTTAGTAGAAGCATTTGAGAACTTTAATGCAGAGCAAATAAGAAACTAACTTTTCAAACTGTGACTTTCTGCTTATTGCACTTATAAAAGAACAAAAACTTTTTCATGCTTCCATGTGATAGCTGTTGGGTTTGTGTTTATGTCAGTTACCAAATTGCAGAAGCAGCACTGTAGGGTCCTCCTGTGCTCAAGAGAGGACACTAGTTTCTTTAAGAAAAGCTTATAGAAAATAACAGTGATAAATGGATTCTTACATTGGCTGAAGCTAATCTAAGTAGCTTTATCTTTATAATGTGTAAGGACGGACTTTGGCTAATATACTCTTGTAAAACTGAAATGATAGTGATTTCAGTACTGCCATTTGAAGTGTGAAACTGAGTTATGCATTGCACTGTAACATATTTAAAGAACAAAATTTTTCATTTTAGTAGTCTCAGCAAACCCTTTATTCTACTTCTGGATTATTTTAATGCTCTTAAATGAATGTGTGTGAAGAAGATTTGTTTAAATATTGAGATTTTTATAGTCAGCAGGCAAGAAATGTGTTGTGGCATCAGTAGTGGTTTTGACAGCGCTGTTCCTGCCTTGTTGCATCTTCCCTGTAGCTTTTAGGATGAGATAAAAAAACATGACATAATAAATTGCACAAGTTGGACGGATTAATCTTGCCAGTGGATGTTTAATGTATTAGCCTGAACTTTCAGCCTTTTTAGCTGTTGTCTTGTAGAAGAATAATTTCTGAACTTCTTTCTTTCCCGCTTCTGTTGCTATCTTTGGTATAGCCCAAAATGGTCACATGAGTTTTGGTTCAAGTTCTATGATTCATCTGTGGGCAGAAAGTAAATGTGGAAAGCTTCTACTGAAAAGGAGACTACACAATTCAGGAAGAAATATATCAAAGTAGCAAGTTTTAAATATATTTCTAATGGTAGTCGTTTACATAATGCTGTCAGATCATCTGATTTTAAACAGTCATGTGGAGGAATTTTTCCAGAGGGCTCTTAATGAATATTAATTCATTTATTACTTCAGAGAAATGGCTTAATTGGTTTTGAAAAGAAAGATTAAAACTTCTAGCTATTGAATTTTTGAGAGGGATTAAAAAAGTGGTTTTCAGTATAAGGTATGTGTGTAATAGCAAAGAAGTGAAGCACGGTACAGAATCAAAAGTTAGTTGGTTTTAAACGTTTTTGACACGAGTCCAGTGGTAGGTGCAGCAAATCTGTTATCTAAATGTACTGCCAAATAACTTAGAAATAGTGATTCTTTCTCCAGCTTGAGATTTTAAGGATTTGTCATGAGTGTAAGCATGGTTTGAAAGGCATCACGCCTCAAATAACATGACTGTGCAGAATTTGGAGACTGTAACAGAGGTGTTGGAGAACTGCTTTTTTGGCAGCAGGTTATGTTCAAGATTGAACGTTGGGTGTTTGGAATCAAGTACTATGAGCTGTGTTGAGAGCAGATTTTAGAGTGTAAGTCTCAGATCTGTAAAATACAGTTTCTTTTTAAAATGCTGTGAGAAATGTACTGCAAGTTAGCTCTGAAAAGCCTAGTTTAACCCTGGTGGTTGCAGGAGAAGAGTGATTATTTGACCTGATCTTTCAATTTCTATTAATAGTTACAAAATCAGAGTTAGCATACTGGCTGACTACGGTAAGGATTACTATGGTATGCACTGGTGAAATTATACCAAGGGTGATTTGCAAGCATTATATATAACGTGGTAAAATTTGCAAGCCTGTGCTGGTTAAACAGAGGGTCAGACCTGATATTCAAAGGAATAGTTCATATTAAGCTGTAACCTGCCCTTTGTTTAAAGCAATCAGGTCTGTGTGATATAAAGATCAAAGAACAAAAAATAAGGACAGTCTACTTTGAACTTTATTTTAAAAGAAATGGCAGAAATTAATGCAACTATGTAGTACTTATGCTTAATGTCTTAATTTTCAGTCTTTATCTGAATCATGAATGTAAATCACTATGGAATTTGTAACGACTCCATATCAGTTACTACTCTGGAAAATTGTTTTTCACTCAGTGAAACAAATACCTGACAATCACACAATGCTTGCTTATTTTCATCTTTGCTGCAGTACTGCACAGTAACTTCAATCAGAGCAGTTTATTGATGATATACAACTTAAGCAAAACTGTAGTAATGCTTTTAGGAACTATATAGAATCTTCACAGAATGATAGAATGGCTTAGCTTAGAAGGGACTTCGTGACCAGGGATGCCTCTTAGCTAAACTAGGCTGCTCAAGGCCTCATCTAGCCCAGCCTTTAACACCTCCAGGCAGGAGGCAGCCACAATCTCCCTGGGCAGCCTATTTCAGAGTCTCACCACCCTCACACTGAAGAACAACTTCCTCAGCGCCAGTCTAACCCTGCTCTCCCTCAGCTTCAAACGATTCTCCCTTGGCCTGTCTCTAGACACCCTTAGGAAAAGTCACTCTGCAGCCTTCATGCAGGATCCCTTCAGGTACTGCAAGGCAGCTCTGAAGTCACTCCAAAGTCTTCCCTTCTCCAGACTGAACAACCACAGCTCCCTCAGCCTGTCCTCGTAGCAGAGGTGCTCCAGTCCTTGGATCGTCCTTGTGGCCTCCTCTGGACTCACTCCAACAGCTCTGTGTCCTTTTGCTGGGGGCAGAAGAACTGGAGGCAGGATTGAAGGCGAGGTCATAGCAGAGCCAAGGGCAGAATCCCTTCTCTTGCCCTGCTGCCCAGCACAGAGCTGCTTGCTGGGCTACATGAGGGCATTGCTGGCTCCTGGGGAGCTTCTCAGCAGCCAACACCCCCACGTCTCTTTATTCAGAGTTGTTCTCAACCCTCTCTGTTTTCAGCCTGGATTTGTGCTTAGGGTTGGCCCAATGCAGATGCAGGACTAAGATGTCTACCTTTGCTGTCAAAGGTGATAATAAAGACTAATTTAATCACTCTCCAGAGTTTTAACTTTCTGTGTTAAATAATGCATGCTAATTTTCTTTCATTTATTATATGAGGGGAAAAGGGTAGATTAATGTGGCACCTGTAATCAAATGTGTCTGAAAAGAACGATGGGATGTCATACTTAGTCATGCTTTCTGTTTGACTTCTAATTTCTTTTCTACTACGAAGTTGAACTTCTTAAGGAAATGAGCTGTGAGGGATATGCATAAGTAGAAATTGCAGAAATTTGGTCCAGGTAGAAATAGCTTTAAAAATTCAGCCCATTGCTGGACTGTTACAAAGTGGTAATTGTCTTCGTTTAATAAGATAATGTATGGCAACTGTAGCTGCTCTGAAAGCTGGTGATTTTCAGAAATTTGCCTTCTGATAAGAAGTTCCTGTATTGAGTAGTTACACAGTGCTGGGCTTGGAAGGGACCTCCAGAGATCATCCAGTCCAAAACCCCATGCCAGAGCAGCATCACTCAGGGCAGGTCACACAGAAACGCATCCAGGTGGGTTTGGAAAGTCTCCAGAGAGACCCCACAGCTTCTCCAGGCAGTCTGTTCCAGAGCTCTGCCACCTTCACTGTAAAGAAGTTTCTCCTCTTACTGAGGTGGAACCTTCTCTGTTCCAGCTTGTATCCATTTTCCTATCATTGGACATCCCTGAGCAAAGCCTAACTCTGTCCTTCTGGCACTGGCCTATATATCCTGATCAGCTTGAATGACAGCAGCCCTTAAGGCTCTCTGCTCCAAGCCCCAGCTCCCTCAGCCTGTCCTCACAGGGAGATAGTCCACTGCCTGCAGCAGCTTTGTGGCTCTGTGCTGAACTCAAGCAGTTTCCTGAGGGCCTTCTTCAACTGAAGGGCCCAAAACTGGACACGATACTCCAGATGTGGCCTCAGCAGGGCACAGCCTCTCTCCAGCTACTTATCATAGCTCTTATAATCCACCTTGGCCACAAGGGCACATTGCTGGTTTATGGGTGTCCTGTTGCGCACCAGGACTTCCAACATACCCTGGTATCTGGGGTTGTTCTTTCCCAGATACAAGACTCTACCCTTGTCCTTGTTGGATTTCATTCAGTTTCCCTCTGCCCATCTCAGCACTGCCAAAGGGGGTGTCATCCACTCTTCCCTAATGTCGTCATCAGCAAACTTGCTGACAGTGCCCTCTGTGCCCTCAGCCAGGTCATTGATGAATATATTGAGTAGTACTGGAGAAAAAGACCTGCTTTCTTTCCTTTCTGCTTGGTAAATACAGAGTTGCAGTAGCTTTTTTGAGCACCACTCCATAATTCTGACTGCTTTACTTCATCTCACGAGCGTTTTCCAGTCAAAAAGTAGCTGTATTTCAGTAACAGTGTCATTTGAGCTTTGCTTCATCTGCTTTCTCTAATATTTTTATCATTCACAGCCTAATGGACGATCTTTCCTTGACATATCTGAGGATGAAGTAATTCAAAATGTCCGGAAAGACAACATAAAGCAGCCTGTGGACACAGAAAAAAAGAATGAAAAGGTCAGTTATGGCTATGAAACACCAATGCTGCATTTCAGTGTCTCAAAGCTATATGTGATTTGAAATGCTGTGACTTATATCAATAAAGAGGTTATTTCTTACTGCAAGGAGTACTAACTGAATTTGGTGTTGGAAAGAAATGGAGTAATGTGTTTTGAACTTCTCAGATCATGCCTTGTGACAGGATGTTTGCATTGAGCCAACCCATCTCCCCACCTCCTCACTAAACATTGATTATCTCTGTTCACTGTGCGAAAATTAAGTTTGGGTTTCATCTTTGCTGGCTTCTATGGTATTGTTAAGGGACTTGGAAATGGTCTGATAATTGGGGGTTCTACTATTGGAAGGGAACAGTGCTAGGCCTGGTGCTGTTTCAACATCTTCATCAATGACTTGATGAGTGGACAGATAGACAGAGTCTGCTCAGCAAGTTTGATTATGATATGAAGCTGGGAGTCTTGCCTGAGACACATGAAGGCTGTGTGACCATTCAGCAAGCCTTGGACAGACTGAGAGCTGGGCAGAGGGGAACCTAATGAGGTTCAACAAGGAAAAGAGCAGAGTCCTGCACTGGGGAATGAATAATATACTGAACCAGTACAGGCTGGGAGGTGATCTGATGGAGAGCAGCCCTGTGGAGAAGGGACTGGAAGTGCTGGTAAACAAGAAGTTCTGCACAGCACAGCAATGTGCCCTTGTGGCCAAGAAGGCCAATGGAGTCTGGGGGGCCTTAAGAAGAGAGTGTCCAGCAGATCCAGGGAGGTACTCCCCAACCTCTACTCTGCCCTATGGAGGCCACACCTGGAATACTGCATCTAGTTCTGGGCTTCCCAGTTGAAGAGGGACAGAGATCTGGGCTGCAAGGATGCTGAAGGGACTGGAGCACTGTCTGATGAAAAGAAGCTGAGAGTCCTAGGGCTGTTCAGTCTCGACAGGAGGAGAAGGCTGAGATGGGATCTGATCAATGGATGTCAATATTTGAGGGCTGGGGGTCAGGAAGGAAGGGACAGGGACAGCCTCTGATCACTTGTGCTCTGGCATAGGATGGGCAAGGGATGGAAACTGCAGCACAGGAAGCTGCACTTCAACATGAGGAAGAATTTCTTGACTGTAAGGGTCCCAGAGCACTGGCACAGGCTACCCAGAGAAGTTGTGGAGTCTCCTCTGGAGCCTTTCCAGGCCTGTCTGGATGTGTTTCTGTGTGACCTGTGCTAGATTCTAATGGTACTCCTCTGGCAGAGGGGTTAGTCTGGAGGATCTCTGGAGGTCCCTTCCAACCCCTAACATCCTGTGGTTATGATCATATGCCCGCTTATTTCTTTTCTCAGATGAATCCAGTAGTGAGTAGGGTCCTTAATTTCTGCTGACAAATACAGGCTTTGAATTCTGGTGTGAGCTTTTTGTTAGACAAATTGAACTACATTAAAAGCAACTTTTGTTGAGGTTGCCCTGTGGCTTTGTCCAAAAGATAACCATACTAATGGCAATGTTCTTTTTTTGCACTGTGAAGGCAAAGATCATCTAGCCTTAGCAAAAATGCTGTCATCTATAGGCACTGTGGATATCCTTTGGGTAGGCATTTGACAGTAATTTTGGACTTAGCTCTTTTGCTAATTTTGTGAATGAAGTTCTCCTACTGTTGTGGATTTCTGATTTATACAAATACCTATATTTGTTGCTGCTATACTCAGGAGTGTTGAAAATAAAATTGACTGTGAAGAAAGTCAAAAATCACTATCTGGAAGGGACCACAAGGATCATCCAGTTCCAACAACCACTGCCATGATCAGAGACACCTCGCACTAGATCAGGTTGCCCAGAGCCACATCCAACCTGGACATAAAACCTTCCAGGGATGGGGCTTTCACCACCTCCCTGGGCAACCTGTTCCAGTGTCTGACCACTCTCATGCTGAAGAAATTCTTCCTAATATCTAATTATAAATCTCCTTCTAGCTTGGATCTGTCTCCCCCAGTCCTATCACTACCTGACACCTTAAAAAGTCCTTCTTCAGCGTTCTTGTAGCCCTCTTCGGTTACTGGGAGGCCACAATAAGGTCTCCTCAGAGCTTTCTCTTTTCCAGACTGAACAGCCCCAACTCTCTCAGCCTGTCCTCTTAGGTGAGGAGTTCCATTCCTCTGATCATCCTCATGGCCCTTCTCTGGACACGTTTAGCTAATTCAAGCTTTAATTAACTTACTCAACTATATTAACTCTTTTTGTGTTTATTATGTTGCTTCTGCAGCTTAGAAGGGAAATTGGATTCTGGTCTGCATCAAGAGGAATGTGGCCACCAGGGCAAGAGAGAAGATTCTTCCCACTTACTCTGTTCTTATGAGGTCCCACCTTGAATATTGCATCCAATTCTGGTGTCCCCAGCATAAGAAGGACACAGAGGTGTTGGAACAAGTCCAAGGAATGGCACAAAGATGTTCCAGGGCTGGAGCACCTTTACTGAGACTGAGGGAGGTGGGATTGTGTGGCTTGGAGAAGACTCCAGGGGGACCTTAGAGCTGCTTTACAATACCTGAAGGGATCCTACAGCAGCATTGCAGAGGGACTTTTCATGAGGGCATCTAGAGACAGGCCAAGGGGGAATGTTGAGAAGCTGAGGGACAGCAGGGTTAGACTGGAGCTGAGGAAGAAGTTTCTCAGTTTGAGAGTGATGATACCCTGGAATAGGCTGCTCAGGGAGGTCATAGTTGCCTCCTCCCTGGGGGATTCATAGCCAGGCTGGATGAGGCCTTGGACAGCTGAGTCTAGTTGGGAGGCATCCCTCCCTTTGGAGGCTGGAGCAGATGATCTCTGAGGCCCTTCCAACCTAAGCCACTCTGTGTTTTATTTTTTTTAATGCTTGAATCTATGCTTTCAGTGAAAACCATACTGTCTTGTCTTTCTGTATTTCTCATCAGCTTCAAGATTGTGAATTTCACGCATGTTTTTTCAGGATATTAATTTAAGTTGTATCCTCTTACTCTGCTTTGGGGCAGGGAAAGCTTTGGGTAATCTCTGGTTTGTTCATAGGGTTTATGATTTTCTTGACACTCTGAAGAGTTTCTTCCCTTTTGTTTCTTTTGCACATTATGGTGATTTGGTTTAGATTTTTGTGTAAGGGGCTAAGAAATGACTCTGTGGTTGAGCTTGAAGGATGTTGAAGTGTCATTGCCTGTTCGGTTTGTAGACACCGACTGCCTTGTCCTGAGTACTAGAAATACGCAGGGGTGAGGAAGGAAGGTTTATTTTTCTATTGTCCTTGCACATGGGACACTGCATCTTAGACTTAAAAAATTTGGCAGGCTTGCTGAGCTTCTCATGTGCTCTTTGACTGGTGGCAGAGCCAACCCTGGCAGCTTTCTGAGTTGCAGAAGGTGACTCTTTGATGAGTAAGCTTCTACAAAACGACCATCTAGCTTGCTTACTAACCTTTTCACATCACATGTTGGATTAGTCAAGTTGTTACTGAGGTAGCAACTGTTAGAGCAGTGAGTTTGGCAGATGGTTAGTAAATTGGGTAACTGATTATGGTTCTGGTTTTTCAAATTAGGTTCTAGTAACTCGGATTAGGGAAGTAAATATGTTTTCAGAATTGGAATTCTTGATCTTCTTAAAAACTGTATTTGTTAGTAACAAGCTTATTTTAAAACCTGTTAAGCTCTGAGGCTTTCATGAGAAGTGTGAAATTTCATGTTGATGCCTCTCTAGATGGTAGCTATTTAAGAAACTGAAGTTAACCTGGAGAAGCAGTCATCTTAAACTGCCCTTTGGGAGACCTGGCACTAAAAGAACACTTGAAATTACTTCAGAAATAATTGAGTCCTTATGGCTTTGTGGGTGGGAGCTTGTAAGACCTCAACTTCCATTCTCAGTGTAGCTGAAAATAGGAAATGTAGTTACAAACTTAACTAATCCTCTTCTTGAGTTCTGAGAAGCAATTCATAACTGCTTTTTCATGCTGTTTTTCACTTCACTTTTTAATTCTTTCCTTAGGAGGTACTCTAGCGAATAATTTGCCTTGTTTCTGTTAGCAATATTTTTTTCTTGGGTTGTTTTTGATCTCTGCCCTTCTCCTTTGGAGACTTTTTGGAAATGAGATAGATGCTACATAGGTAAAGGTAGAACCGAGCAAACCAGTGATATGGTGCAGTGTGACTCCATCTGTGTTGTGGGTGCCTTAGGGCTATAAGCCATGAATTAACCCTTCAGTTCCCTAAGTGTCAGAGATGTTTTGGCACTGCACTGAATATAAACAGTGACGTTTTTATTCTCTCTGGTGCTGCATTAGCAATCCAGACTGCTTCCAGCACCTGTGTTGAAGCTACAAGACACTTTTTGGGCATGCTAACTCAAAAACACATCAATGGCATGCCATCATGTACCCATAAGATATCTGCTGCAGCTGTGGTGGTGATTTAGGAATTAGGACTACTAAACTCTAGAGAAGTTATCATAGAATGGTTTAGGTTGGTAGAGACCTCAAAGTTGTTACGCTTTTCTTGGACATCTAAGAGCAGGCAATAGTAGAGCTTAAAGTCATGTATAAAGGTGATAATTGTTAGTCTTACTCTGACACAAACTTGTGCTCCAGAAATACATCCAGCACTCTCAGAATCTCCTTATTTAGGTTGTTTAGAGAGTGTGAATCAGTGTGACAGAATTGTTAGGGTTGGAAGGAACCTGAAAGACCATCCAGTTCCAAGCCCCCTGCCATGGGCAGGGACACCTTACGCTAGATCAGGTTGCTCAGAGCCACATTCAGCCTGGCCTTAAAAACTCCCAGGAATGGGGCTTCTACCACCTGCCTGGACAACCTGTTCCAGTGTCCTACCAGCCTCATGGTGAAGAACTTCTTCCTAACATCCAATCTGAATCTACCCACTTCTAGTTTTACTCCATTCCCCATAGTTTTATTACTGCTTGACACCCTAAACAGTCCCTCCCCAGCCCCCTCAGATACTGGAAGGCCACAATAAGGTCTCCTTGGAGCCTTCTTTTCTCCAGACTGACAACCCCATCTCTCTCAGCCTGTCTCCCTTTACAGCAATTGAGTGGACACCACCATTCTTCAGATAAACTCTGTGGTTTTGCATTCAGTTTTATCTGGAGATTCTTACAGTCTTTCACTAGATTGAAAATCTTTTCAGTGCTGTATTTTCTTCCTGTGAAGACAGTCAAGTCAATTTGCCATCACTTCAGCTTATCAAAAGATTAAGCTCCAAGGCATTCTGCCATTACTCTCTCCCAGTATCTAGGGTTGTTTTTCATCTGTTTTTTTGTTCTTTTCTCACTAGTTTTAACACTTTGTATTGTATTGTGTCAGCTCTGGGGCCCCCAACACAAAAGAGACATAGACCTGCTGGAGTGGGTCCAGAGGAGGACCACAAACATAATCAGAAGGGTGGAGCACCTCTCCTGACAGCCTGAAGACAGACTGAAAGAATTTGGGCTGTTCAGCCTGAAGAAGAGAAGTAATTTTGCAGTTGGAATTGTCTTGCCACTTTTCCAAAGGAATCACTGCTGTTATTTATTTCTCCATGTATAACTTCATACTTGCTTCTGCAGCCAGGGTGATATTTGCCTGCCAAAACAGTTCATTACTCTGAGTGTGATACCATCATCAGAGCTTCTTCCACCAGTTTTGGTGCTCTATCTTGCAATCAATGGCTCTCCTCACCTGCTGTCTGTGTCTTGCAGAAGTCTTTCATCTTCCTTCAATAGACTCAGCTTGTATTTGGCAATTAGGATTGTTCATAGAAACCTAGAATGGCTTGGGTTGGAAGTGACCTCGGAGATCATCTGCTCCAGCCTTCCTGCCATGGGCAGGGATTCCTCTGAACTAGACTCAGCTGCTCAAGGCCTCATCCAGCCTGGCCTTGAACACCCCCAGGCAGGAGTCATCCACAACTTCCCTGGGCAGCCTGGTCCACAGTCTCACCAGCCTCATGCTGAAGAAATTCCTAAGCTCCAGTCTAACCCTGCTCTCCCTCAGCTTCAAACCATTCCCCCTTGTCCTGTTTCTAGACACCCTTAGCAAAAGTCCCTCTGCAGCCTTCCTGGAGGATCCCTTCAGGTATTGGAATGCACCTTTAAGGTCCCTGCTGGAGTCTTGTCTTCTCCAGGCTGAAGAACTCCAGCTCCTTTATCCTCATAGCAGGTGTTCTAGTCCCTCCTTTCAAGGGACTGGCCATACAGAGCATTGTGCAGGAAAATCTGTTTCAAGTTTACTTCTGTATCTTGACTGTGGGATGTTTCTAAGCCTCTATGATATGTGATCACTTATTTAATTAGCTTAATAATTACCTTAATTATTAATAATATTTTCTTTTTATTCCAGTCAAAGAAAAAAAAGAAATCAAAGGGAGATGCTAAAACGGTTCAGGATACATCACGTCTAGATGGAAAGGAAGTTGATGAAGGTACCAAACACACCCACGATTCAGTTAGGCATCTTTTGGCTTAAATGCTGTGTGAAATTTACTCGTGCCTCATAAAGAAAGAGGAGAAACTCATTTTGTTGTATTTATTTACTTTCCCAAAGTTCCTCTGTGCATCAAAGTATTAACCCATTGCGTCCAGAGAAAGTCACTGCTGGCCAGCCTTTCATGTTGTCAAACTTGCTGAGGTTGACTGAACCTAGATTCAGGCTTCAGTTTCATATGAAACAAGCTAAAACTCTTTCCTTTTTGCTGACATATGTGGTGATGTTCTGATTTGGGGCACATTTTAGGAACCTGGGAAACAAAAATCAGTAACAGAGAGAAGCGCCAGCAGCGTAAGCGAGACAAGGTGCTGACCGATGGTGGCTCAGGAGAGCCTAATCTCCAGGGGATGGAAAACGCGGTTACCATTGAACAGCTTATGCCTGCACCAGCACTTCCAGTTGGCCTCAGGAAAAATAAAGGTATGATGGTCAAGAGGTCTGTGAACATGTTCTATAAAGGTCACAGAATGGTTTTGGTTAGAAGAAACCTCCAAAGCTCATCTAGTCCAACTCAGTGTAGTCAGCAGGGACATCCTCCACTAGATCAGGTTGCCTAGAGCCTTGTCCAGCCTCACCTTGGATATTTCCAAGGATGGGTCCTCAACCACCTCCCCAGGCAACCTGTTCCAGTACCCTTATGACACAGAACTTATTCCTAACATCCAATCTAAATCTGCTCTTCTCTAGTTTGAATGCCTTGCCCCTCGTCATAAGTATAGGTAACTTCACTTGAGTGCTTAAGCAGTGCCTCTGTTCTGGATATGTGATAGGTGTATTTGGAAGTGTAGCTCTTGAGGAAATTACTTCAGACTGTGTAAAGGTACTCTCCATTGTGCAAAACTCCCTCTTTTTTGAGCCATGCTTTCAGGGAAGCTCAGGACAAAGTGTTCTGGACTAAGTGACTGAGACACTGACCTTCACTCTGCTACTCTGTCAGTAGCTGCACAGCTGCATAGGCATATCATAGAATCATCCAGGTTGGAAGGTACCTCCAAAGGTCATCTAGTCCAAACCCACTGTAGTCAGCAAGGACATCCTCCACTAGATCAGGTTGCTCAGAGCCTTGTCCAGCTTCACCTTGAATATCTCCAGGGATGGGGCCTCAACCACCTCCCTGGGCAACCTGTTCTGATGCTCAACCACCCTCATTGTAAAGAACTTCTTCCTAACATTGTTATTCCTTCACTTGTGCTCTGTTGTCTCTGCCCTTTCTGATTCTGGAAACTTCGAAGATGCTCACAGAACTGCAGACAGCACCAACTTTGAAAACTTGCTTGTGGGAGGATTATGCCCATGAGTTCTCTTTACAGGGCATTCACTGCTTAACATGTAGATCTATTTCTCAACACAGATTTAGTAGTATCTGTACCAAAAAAAGATAAATAATGGAGGGGCACATCTGGCTAAGATTTAGTAAACAATTATTCTAGCTAAAGATTCAAGAAACAATTGTAGAATTAAACACTAGCAACCACTGAAGCCAAAGACAAAGAGTTGCGTGGTCTGTCTCAAAACCTTTACATGCAGAGGAGTGCTGGTTTGGCTGCAGCTGAGAAATAGTTTAAGAAGCCAAAAGCATATGGCAACACAATTGGTTTAGCTCTGTGACTAGCTGTAACCTCTTTAGCCAAGTCTTTCATGCATGTTTTCCTGTATCACTTTGTACTAAGCTAATCTGAAAAGAACTCATTGGTGTCTAGTGATAGGAGTTAATGACTATATGTTTTCGAAACAGTTAGAGCTGCCCTTGATTTGAAAACAAAAATCAGGTTTAGGTTTTTTGCTCTCCATTCTTGAGGGCACTGGTTAGAGTTCTCTCAAGCAGCTGAATCATAGGATCAGTCATGGTTGGAAGGGACCACAAGGATCGTCTACTTCCAACCCCCCTGCCATGGGCAGGGACACCTTACCCTAGATTAGGCTGCCCACAGCCTCATCCAGCCTGGCCTTAAACATCTCCAGGGCGGTGGCCCCAACCACCCCCCTGGGCAACCCATTCCAGGGCCTCACCACTCTCATGGTGAAGAACTTTCTCCTCGTGTCCAGTCTGAGTCTCCCCACCTCCAGCTTTGCTCCATTCCCCCTAGTCCTGTCACTACCTGGTAGCCTAAAAAGTCCCTCCCCAGCTTTTCTGTAGGCCACTTCAGATACTGGAAGGCCACAATAAGGTCACCTCAGAGCCTCGTCTTCTCCAGACTGAACAGCCCCAACTCTTGCAGTCTCTTTGTAGCAGAGGTGCTGCAGTCCTCTGATTATCCTCGTGGCCCTTCTCTGGACACGCTCCAGCATGTCCACATC
>VWZI01003769.1:167583-184429 GCA_013396835.1 Psilopogon haemacephalus | reverse complement strand
AGATACTGTAATTCTGTTATATAAGTGTATGAGCATGAAAGGATACATTTTGGTAGATGAATTTTTACATTGCGTTTAGGCATATGTGAATGAAGTATGTAAATGAGCTTGAAAGAAACATTTAAACTTTCACTGGGTAACTGATAGTTGAAAGTGAAATTTCCTAAGGACTGTTAAATGAGAAATGTGCGTACTTTTAAGATCTGATATAATTAACTAGAGACCAATGACTTAATGACCCAACCCCCTACACCACACCCCCCCCCAGCATGACATGGGGACCTTTCAACATTTAAATTGCTAATGAGTGACAAAGGCATTTTTTTCTTAGTCCTTTGTTCAATTTGTGTTCCAGGTACCTGGAAGGGGAAACAGGTTCCCCCAGGCTGATGACTGTTCCTCTGTCTGGTGTGTACATCCTGTACATACACAAAATAACAGAGATGGACTGGTTTTAGAACCGTTGTTTGACGTTTTTGTTCAGCTGCACCAGCTGTCTATGGGACTGTGTTGTATATGCACCTAGGAAAATCCACTTCTTTCAGTAATACTTGCTTAAGATAGGAGGTATATACCTCTTAAACTTGCTACTATACAGTTCTGCCTGCAGTAGATTAAATGGCTAGATTCTTAGACATGGTTAGACTGTGTGACTTCTTGGGGAGAGGGAAGTGAGAATTGGAATTGCCTGATGAATCAAGGCAGTACTGAATTCTAACAGAGTGTGTTCTAAAACCAAGTTCATTCATAAAGGTCAGGAGAGTGATTGAAGATGTTACAAGATATTCATACAAGGGGAGCTTGGGGATGGCTGTTTTTAATGTTGTGAGATAACATTCAGGGATAAAGATGAGTTTTCATACAAAGCACATAATCAGTTTCTGATGCATATTGTTCTGAAGTTTTACTAAGTTGACTTAGACTATTTTTTGTTGCTGTTGTTCTGGGTTTGGAAAGTCAGCTAGAGGAAATTCCTTGCTATTTCTAACCTGTTGAAGATTATACATCTAAATTGTTGGTTAGACTTCTCACTAACCCCTTTGTGAATCTAAATTTCTAAACTGAATTGGACTTTCTCTTGTCTTCTGTAGGTAATCGTATTGGAAGGATGTAAGATAGTTTGCAGTATCTGCAAATATTGAACTATTGTCATATTCTTCTGGTTAAAAATGGTACAGTAGTATGAGTGGGCTAGGGGAAAACAGACCTTTCATCTTTTTCAAATAGATAGTTCTTTAACAATGCCAAGCTAACATGAATGTAATTAATTTCTTGGCGAAAATAAACTTAAGCTATCTCAAAGAACAGAATGAGAAACTAAGGATTCCACTTTCCTACATGGCTGTTTGAACTTTAACAGTGTCACAGTTTGCTAGCCTGCTGAGATTTCTCAGAGCACTTTAGTAGTGCCAGGTGGCTCTTGTAAAAAGTAATTTGCTACTGACAAACAAAAAGTGGTCCCTTTTTGAAGAAACTCTACTGGCATTTGATGGTTTTGATCAACCAGTGACCAGTTTTTGCATCACTACTATAGACATATTTTGTTCTTTTTTGCTAAGAAGTTCATTGAACACTTTTCTCTCCTTAAACTTGTATCAGAATGGTACTTTCGAAGTCCAAACTTAAGTAATTAGAAGTAATTTCTCCTGAATATTATCCTAGGTTAGGTGATTTTTGTATATTTGCAATTTGTAGCTGTTGAAAATATGAAAATCTGACAAAAATATTTATTGAAGAAAACATCTGTTTGGATTTTTAAAAAAAATTACTGAATTTACAGATCAAAACTAAAAGTAAAACCATTTTGTCATACATGCACTCTTTCAAAACTTACATTTATTCATCCCATTTTTCCCCATAACACTTTTGTGGATTTAAGGAATTCTGTAGGAATCTTGCATGTTGACTTTCAAAAATTGTGGGGGGAAGAGGAAAATTCAATCTCTGGCCATTTAAGCCTTTAAGAAAAAAAGAAAAGATTTATGGTTGACTCTGGTATAAACTATTGAATTTCTTTTTGTAAGTTCATGTAAATGTGTGTTTTATTTCAGCAGTACAGGTCTCCCCTGTTACAAAGAGCAGTAACACTTTCTAAGTGCATGTTTCTCAAAGAGAAAGGAGAAAAAAGAGAGAAGGAGATTTGAAACTGCTTTTCCTGTCTGAGGCCAAGAGCAGTCTCAAAGCTTGCCAGCCCCACAATTCTTTAGCTTACTTCTTATGACTTTCAAGAGGTTTGTTAGTAGTTTGCAGATGGAGTTTAGACTTTGGAACTCAGCCACTGAAAAGTTGTGTGGTCTCAGCCACAATAGTAGCACATGTTTTTGCTAGACTAGTTTCAAAAAAGTTACCTGAGCTCGAACTGGTGAAGCAACAACAATGCAGCTTCCTCTTCCCATCATTTTCTTTGCTACATATAATTTTGAAATTGAGATCTGGTTAATTTTTAATTATATGGAAGTGTGTTTTTCTTCCATTTTAAGAAACAGAGGTTGAATGTGAGTCTAGGCTTTTTAATAAACTACATGTATCAGCAAGATTAACAGAACAGGTAGCTGACTTCCAAGGAAAAAGTGTATCTGTCTGAAATGTTTTTTTTTTATTTTTAGTTAAGTTTTCCTAGTAGTATTTCATGGGTCTTTTCTGTACTTCATTGCATTTTTTAATAAAAGCAAATTCCAGTTACAGTTGTTGAAGCACAATTACAAAAATTGGCCTAATGTAAGAGCACTTCAGCAATGCGAACATGTCTGAAGGGGAACATCCTTACATGCTTCAAGGACAGAACATGGCAAAGGGCTCTGCTCCATCAGGTATAGTGTAGAGAACTTCACAGAATCTATGTTTTCCAGTTTGGGAGTATGTGAAAAACAATGAAGTCTGTGCATCTGGCAAGATTAATTTTGTGAAAGAGCATTATAATTCTTGGATATTTTTTCCTAATTCTGCAGTGATACTAGTTCAGCGTAGACTTATAGTCAGTATAGAGTTTCTGTAACTTGATCATGTTTAAAGACCAAGCCAATGTCCCTTCAGGAGTATTTAGCAGAATAATTTGTTTACAATCAACTAGTCTTTCATGGTTATCAGTGGAGACTTAGATGTGGACAGATGTCAGATTTTCATTCCAAGCAATTAAAGAGAAAAATGAGAAGTTCCAATAAATCCTAAACATATACTTGTGGCCAGCGGTTTTATTTAGTGTGCTGTTGTAGAATTTAGCTAATAGAAACCATCCTGTAAATGCACGTATCCATAAATTGTCCTCAAACAGAAAACTTCCTGACAGAAAATGTCAGAATGAAGAAAAGTGCTTCCCACCCTATGCTCAGGCAGTTCAGTAAATTACTAAAGCGTATTCTAAGTTTATATTCTTACAGTTAAGTTGAAACTGAAGGTTGTTTTTTTTTTGTGCAAAACCTCTGAGTGTTTACTGGAATAGACTCAGTTTACTGAAGTGGAAGGTTGCATTGTCTAGTTGATCATTGAACTACATTGTGTGTTTGTCTAGCTAATCATTGAAATACAGGGCGTGTGTGTACTATTTAATCTCTTTGAAATGTGTTGTAATCAATTTTAATTTTAAAGCAGAAATCAGAGATTTTGATTAGGCCATTGATGGCAAATAGTTAATTTTGGTTTTCTATCTTATAAAATATACTGTCACATACTGATGATAATTAAGTTGTTAGCAAATATTTGCCATATAATTTACCATAATTTTATACACAGAGATCTTTATTAAAAGTTGGGAGAACAAAGCTGTTTAGCATAAAACAATACTTTAAAAACTATGCTACATTGAAATCTGTATGATGTTTTGCTGCTTTATTTTCTTTTTGTTTGTTGTTCTTGATTTTATTTTGTGGAAAACTAGTTTTCTGTTTTTTACTCAGACTAAGGAGGAAGGGAACAGAAAATCTCATAAGCAAAATTAAAAGTTGCAGACTTTGTTGTGAATGCATAAATGTGAGGGAATAATATGAATTGTGTTATGTTCTGCACACTGAACTGTTTTTATAAATAATTGATGCTGACGCGTTCTCTGAATGAGCATCCTATTTATAGACATAACCACTACAGTTCTCTAGAACTGGTTGTTTATTTCACGGTAAAAAGGTTCTGGAAATATCAGACCTGTTTGTGTTTTATTGTTGATTATTTATTCTAGAAGGTATAGAACACAATAAAACTCTAAAAGTTTCAGGCAGGATTTTAAAGAAAATACTACTAAAAAGTATCTGAAATAATTTGATTCATGCTGAGCTGATGAAAGCAAGCAAACAAATCAGTTTACACTTACTTAAATCAGACCAATGTGTGTACTTTGCTTCCTGAGGGCTTCATTTAAATAATTTAGGAAGTAATTTGGAATGCCAGAATCCTACCCATTTGAAGAAAGAAATACTACCTATTGTATAGCATCTCAGTTTTAAAAATAATGTTGGTAACTCATGTTATATAATTTATTATTAGTGTTGTAGTTTTTTCTTAGCAGAGATGAACAAATCTTGTTCCTATCAAAGCAGTTGGAAAAGTCAGAAATAGAGCTGTTACTTTATACATTTCAGCAATTTACCCTCGGGAATCTGTGTTATACTTACTCCAATAAATTCACATAAATTCACATGTTTTCAGCAAAATATTATAGCATCTCAGTTTTAAAAATAATGTTGGTAACTCATGTTATATAATTTATTATTAGTGTTGTAGTTTTTTCTTAGCAGAGATGAACAAATCTTGTTCCTATCAAAGCAGTTGGAAAAGTCAGAAATAGAGCTGTTACTTTATACATTTCAGCAATTTACCCTCGGGAATCTGTGTTATACTTACTCCAATAAATTCACATAAATTCACATGTTTTCAGCAAAATATTGTTGATCTTGCCTCAAAAACTAATGGCACTCAGTATTTTCAGTGAGGATATACTAAAGAGAAATATCCTTTAGGCTATATGTTAGATCCTTCTGCTCTTTCTAACCAGTATCAAGTCTGACTGGCTCAAACCCAATGAAACCATCCATTTCCTCACTCCAAAATGTATTGATTTTGTTGAGTTTCAGATCTGCTCCTGAAGACATTCAGAATCATTAATACTTTGGAGAGAGTGTCTAAGAAGCTTACAGAAACAAACTGGTTTATCTGATTCCCATGGAATCTCTTTGTAACTGTGTTGTAAATTCTAGCACAGTTGCTACACAAATAGAGTTGCTGCCATAAACGTTGTCATGATGGTCCTATAATAAAAATTGAGTGCTATTTCTGTGTTGATGTCTAGTTTCAGAGATTATTGTGCCTTTAATTTAGGTTTCTATGTTTTCCCCCATCAACATGAGCAGGAAGGTATTTCCTGTTGCAGAAAGAGTGAAAAAGCTTCAGAGCTTTTGAATACTGTCTTAGTAAAGGCAGTATTAGAAGACTGGAGCACCATATCCCCACCCTTTCTCGAGCTGTGTACGTTCTCTGAATTGGTAACTGCCGAGTGATGTGCTGCATATCATATTGAACAGGGAAATTCTGTTCAAGGAAAATGATGTTCACTCTTTCATAAATGCATGTGCTCCAAGAGGTGGTTGTCTCTGAGACAGAAACTTTACGGACAAACTCAACAAATCTCTTGTAGCACATAGAAAGTGCCTTCATTATCAAAAAAGTTAGCTTAGCTTAACTGAAAAGTGATATGTTTTGAAGTTGCTTAGTCCTCTTTAGATACAGATGGATGATAACCAAGGGAACATAGTGACTGGTTTTCTTAATTTGTATTCTCAGACATCTTTCAGTTTCAGGTCTTTTCTCATTTCCTTCACTTTCCCTGTGTGAACTAATGGGACGCAGCTCTGTAGGCAATCTGTAAATCAAAGGACCAAATGCTAAATCAGGCCTCCTCCGCTACAAAACCCGGTAGACAGGAAAAACTGTGTTTGCACTGGTTATGGTTTTATGCCTTCATATAAGTGCTTCTTGTGCAGCAGTGGATGTTAAACTGGGTTAGCTATAATATTACTCAGTATAAATCGCATCAATAAAATAAAGCCACTGTGCACATTGTTCAGTGAAGTTGGTTATTGTGAGTGCTTTATGAAAATTCATTAATTCATCATCAAGGTGAAAGGGATTATGTTGCAGAATTTAATCCAAGGCCATGAAGATGTATTCTCTGGCAGCTAGAACTGATACTATTTCTTTCCAGCTTCCTACTGGATCAATGCTGAGGGACATGAAGAAAGAAATAATTTATGTTATCACGATATGCCTGAGTTCATTTTCCATCACCATGAGACTCTTATTTTTCCTTCCAAATGCAGTATTTCTGCCACAGACTTACACCTTTTTCTGACTTGCAGAATATGGCATTAGTGGATTAAACAGTGAATGGTAAAATAAGTAATACCATAAGGAACTGACTATTATGTAGATCACAAGTTGTCCACTTTGCCTGAGCACGGCTGAGATAAGCAATACTGGAGTGCACTTAGTATTAATGGCATTTCTGTCATGTGCTTGAATAACTTCTATTGGGTTTGAAGTGACTTCTCTCAAATTAGTGATGAATTCATACTATGGTGATATACAATGTTGTATCTCTTTTTGTTTGTTTATTTTCCAGAATGCTGTATGGGGTCTTTGTAATGTAGTAATGAAACCTGTTACTAGTTTTGAATATTGTTATGCCATCCTCTAAGTATCTCTGTGAGGAAATATCCTGAAGTCTTCTAGATTTCTCTGTAGTACTTTGTGAAAGAGTTGGTTTCAAAAATGAAAGGAGAAACTTACATGGAAGAAAGCATTGTTTTACATCCAGCCTTGAAGCCAGTTCTAAACAGGTTCTGCAGTGTGATGTGAAGTAACTATTGATACAGTCCCATTAGTTATGAGAATGACAGGGCTTTAAACATTGTGAACTTGGAAATTTGAGATAAACCCAGCAATTTTCATTGCCATTTAGTTAAAAATTAGCCATTCTGTTTCTACCCTGTGTTTTTAATAATCAAATTGATGATGTACAGAATTAAAAAGGACAGACAAATATATAAGAAAATAATTACCTGATGGTCTTTTTGTTCTCAGTTTTTCACTTCAGTGATATTTCTCTTGGAATGGTTTACTTACGATAACTTTCCATGTTTTAACTGGAAAATTTGATCTCTTCTTACACAAAGCCAGTTTGCCTTTGTCAGGGATTGAGTTGAATTCAATACCATGCTGACATCAGGCTGGCTTCAAAAGGAAAAGTGGTGGCTAGTGCAAAGTATCATGGGGCTTCAGTTTCCAATTGTAATGTGAGGCTTCTTGTTTCCAGTTGCTGCTTTTCAATTTTCAGATTGGGGTTGTTGGCTTTTTCCACTGGGTTGTCTTCTGCATGCTTGGAGTGGGGGGGAACTGTTTTATCACTGGCTTCAGCTGCTGCTTCTGCCTTTGCCGTGTTTTTCTGCAAATAGACTAAGGTAATTGTGCATCTTACCATCTCAGTAAATTCCTTAATATCAACCCAGATTTTTTTTTTTTAATTACTTTTCCTTCTGTTGGTGTAGGAGAGTAGAATGTGCGCAAGTGAGCTGTGGTAATCCAGATGAGTGGCTGGAAAAATCATATGAAAAAAGTCTTCAGTTAGAGATTACAGCCTTACTTCTGGCTGGTCATCCTTAACCCTTCCATACCATTTGTATACTTACACAGAAGTATACTGTTACAAGAGCATCATATGATAGAACAGCTGAAAGCATCCTCTTTTCACGAAAGAACCTTACACAGATCATAATATCTAGGAATGGTTTGAATTGGAAGGTGACCTTCCAATATTGTTTAGTCCAGCCCCTCCTTGACTTGGACAGGGACATCCTTTATTGCATCAAGTTGCTCAAAGTCCCATCCAACCTGACCTTGAACACTTCCAAGTATGGGGCATCCACAGCTTCTGGACAATGTCTCTCTGGTTTTCTGGCCTGTGAGCACACATTGCTGGCTGTCCACTTTTGCATCCACCACTATCTCCAAGTCTTTTCTGCAGGGCTGCTCTGAAGCCATTCATCCTCCAACCTGTATTGATATAAGGGATTTCCTTGACCCTTATGCAGGATGTTGTGCCTGACTTGTTGAACTTTGTGAGATTCACAGAGATTCCTCCTCAAGCTTGTCAAAGTCCTGCATAGCATCCCTTTCCTGAGTGAACCAAGTATACAATGCAGTGTGGTGTCTTCTGTAAACTTTCTGAGGGAGCAGTCAATCTCACTGTCCCACTCAATCCCATTCCACTGACAATGAAATTAAATAGAATTGATTCCAGTATGAATCTTAGAGGGACAGCACTTATTACTGGTTTTCACTTGGACATTGACCTATTGACTCATTGAGCTATTGACTCTTTGAACACAGCCACTTAACCAATTTCTTACCCCTTTGACTGTCCATTTGTCAGATGTAAGATCAATTCATCAGTATTTACTTTTATTTCAGACAGCTCTCTGGTAATGCAGTATCTAGTAGTGAAATATTTATTGCTTCCAACCACAATTATGTAGGTAAATGAGCTATATTTGAGAGAGAGAGAGAGGACTTTCTTGTTCTGTTTTGAACCAAAGAAAGCAATTTAATCTTAGAACATAAATGCTTTAAATTTTACTGATTTTTTTTTCTTACATGTAAGTATGTCTCAGACTTCACACTGGCAAACAGCACCTGCAAAATTTGTTTATCTAATTAAATATAAAAGACATTGAGCTGAATTCTAAATATTTTTCACCTTTAACACATACCTTTCTTTATACATACCTAATACCTCTTTTGTCCTTACCCCTGTTTCTCTTGCCCCCTACTGGCTGTTTAGATGTTTTGTATGTTCTGAAAATATAAGTGATCTGTAAAATCCTGGCATGGATGTATTAAATTGCTCAGGAAAGGAGCAAACAGACAAACAAACAAAATTCAGAAAAGTGTTGTGGGCCATATGCAGACTCGTGGTAGTTTTGTCTATTGCTTTATTGATTGGTTAACATTGACAGTTACATAAGGTAGAGGGTGAGTAATTTTTAAATTACTCTTTTCATAAACAATATTTAAGTTTTATCATTAGGAAAATTATGGTTGCAGAGAGTGTCACTAGATAATATATTTCCTAGTCTAACAAGTGAAGTGTTTACTAACATTTAGCTGTCTTTTAGCTTCCATGTCAACCAGTCAAACCCTTTTCAAAGCTCTTAATATTTGTTTTTCTCAACAGTGAAGCTTTTTGTAAGTTGTTCACTGTGGAATGCAATAAACTTTGTACTTTCTAAGCCACCTCCTTACCTCTACAGAAGTGGCATCCCAGGTTTGTTGTTGCTAACGCCTCCTTTATTTGTTTTTCAACCCACAGTCTGATCCCTTACCTCATTCTGTTTGGCAGACAGTTCTACCTTGCAGGAACTATCTGCCTGAGATGGTCCAATTTAGTAATAATTGAAAAGAACAATAAAAATATATATGGTTCCTCATTAATAATGTTGCAGTTTAATAGATTTTAGTCTTTGCTTTTGACATATTTAGATGCTTATACATTTTGAAAATCCCTCTTTTTTATGTTTTTTAATTCAAAATACAAAATTTGTGTTTAAGATACTTCTTTGAAGCTCTGTGTTGCCACAGCATTTTCCTTCCTCCTTAGTAATTGGATAGTGGTTGTTATGGAGGGATTTGAATCTGAGTTAAAAGTGAATTGTGATGAGGCCAGTATAAATTTGTTAAATAGTTATTTAATACATATACAGAGAAAATTCCCCCAACCTTATTTACAGTTAACACACACTGATTCTGCTATGTGGTTGGTTGAACTGATTTTGCAGAATGTATATATACAATTGCACTGAGCTAAATGAATTTAAGAAATGATTTTGGAAATTTAAACAATGAGAGAGAGTCTTGCAGCATAAATTGGTGCTCAAAGGTTAAACCCAAACTTTTACAAACTTTGGAAAAGAAAGTAGGATTTGCTCACTGGTTAATGCCTAAATATTTATGGTCCGAGGGGTATATGTAGAGGCATGACTGGGAAATTAATAGTTCGTGTTGTGTGGTGATCTGCCATGTAATGATGCAGGGTTTGCTGCTTGCGTAGCTTAAAATTTGTGTGTGCTGTCTGAGAAGATCCACCAGCATGAGACAAATTCTCTGTGGCTCCCAAGAAATCATCAGAGCGGTCAGCCTTTTGGACAAAGCAGGGTCCAAGTTTATGGGCTGGAATAGTCTGTTTGGGTGTGGCACACATCAAAGAGTCAGCTCTGGCTTGGACGGCGGGCCAGAGGTCCTGATGTTGCAAGCTGTCACTAGGTTGTTTCTAGGTTGCTAGTCTCAAAGGACTCAGGCAGCCTCAAGCCTTGGCTTGGTGCCAAAGACAGATAAGACAAATCTGCCATTCTCTAGGGAGACAAGACCCCACACCTGTGCCATGCAAGGCATGCCAGGCAAACAGGTAATGGGCAAGCAAAGGTAGCAGGCAGTACACAAACAATTCGCAAGGTTTTAAAGCATTTTGGTGACTGGTTTTGACTAATAGTAACAGAATAAAACATCTCTGGAACCAATCCAGTTTTATATTACCTAAAAAGGAAGATGCACATGCCTAGCCCCATGATCTTTTGTTTACCCCAAAAACAGTGAAGGTGCAAAACAAGGCCAAATATGGTACCTCTGTTACAGACAGAGAGGTGACAATGCTTTTCTCCATTTTCCCACTCTTGCCACCCCAGGAAGAAGGGAGAAAAGGGGGGCCAAGTTAGATATTCAGGCATGTGTTTTAGATGTAATATTTAGGTATAATTTGGACCTTCCATCACAGTGGTGAAATGGCAGTTTCTCCTGTAGAGTACTTTTTAGGGGGAAAAAAAAAAGACAGTAAAAGAAAAGGATATTCAGGCATTTAATATAAGTCTGTTGTATCAGTATGGCAGGGTGTATTCCAAAATTAATATAGTTTATTAATTTTTGTATCCAAAAATATCTTCACAATACTTAATTTTTAATGTGTTCTTTGCGTGGTCATGGAAAACATTATACAAAGGGAAAAATCAGGGAATCTAGAACACTTCAGAAATAACTAGCAATAATATAACAAACATTACTTCAATTATTTGAACTGGAAAGAGAATTTTGTGGTTAGTATACAGCTTGCCCAGTAGAGAGACTCAAGATGCTCCTTTCTGCTTAAGTCAGAAGGCACTTAGAATTAGTTATAGAGAATTTCTTACAGAGAGGCTTTTGAATACTCACAAAAATAGTATCTCTGGATTATTCCTGTGGCTAAATTATAGTGTCCAGATAATACCCAAACACTCGAAGGGAGTTCTGTTGGTGTCTGTTAGCCATTGAGGCTTCTGGATCTTCCCAGGGTCTACCAGGGTGCTGGGAAAGAGGCAAATGATCTCTGAGCTCCTCCTGGTTCCTTTTGGACTCCAGACATGGCATGGAGGTTTGCAGAGGTGCGGGCAGGATGTCTTGCAGATGTGCACAGACGACATCAGTGGCGCTTCTTGCCACATCATGATGCGCTTAATGCCTTCTCCTGCTAAACTTGAGTTATGGCAAGTTTCCAGGTAGTTCAAGCCCAAAGCATCAGGGCTTGTTATTATGTAGCAGACAGAGCATGACAGGATGCAATGTCAGAAGCATATACGCAATGGCAGAGAGCCCTGAGGCAGAGCCCTGTGTGTTTGCTCCTCTCTTTTGCCTATTCAGCTCAAGATTAATGGCCCTTTGGCCATAGAACTTACCCAGTCAGAATGACAGTTTGCCAGACTTGACTATATTAGGGTAAACTAGGGCTTGCTCATACCCTTATTAGGGCAAGACACTAACAAGTGTATGAACACCTGTGGGTACCTGTTTATCACCTTGGGAGGAGACATAATGGCACCAAGCCTTTGTTTTCCTTCCACTCTTGCTTCCCCTATCAGCAGAAGGGAGGGGCAAGCCAGGACATGTTTTAGGCCTATTGGCCTTCCACAACACCTGTAAGTTAGGCCAATAATCCTAAATACAAGTACAATAAGAAAGGTGTCCCAAATGCTCGTTATTTTGATAATGATGAATTTTCTTGGACATGTGGTATAATTCTGCAGACTGTGTCTTCTCTCACAGTAATTGAACATGCAATACATCTAATTCCAGGTCTTCCAAAGCATTTACTTAGGGATGTGCAACAGAAATGTGCATAGATATTTGATTTGGATTTCTGAAAGTGTATAATAACAGATTCCTTTTTTTCCCAAGTATTTTATCAGATCCCTTTTAAAAAAAGAATAGGTAATGTAAAACAGTTAAGACCATAGAAGTCACAGAGTAGTCAAAATTTGAACATTCCTTTTAACCATATATTTTTAAGTAAAAGTGTTTTTGAGTGTTTGCTCATGCTAGCCCTCTGTTACAAAGAGGGTTACAATTCATATTGCAATATGAATTGTAATATAGTTTATACTGCAAGTGTCAATGGTATATAAAGCTGTGAAATTAACTTTCCAGGGATGGGGCTTCCACCACTTTCTTGGGCAATGTCTTTCAGTGTCTGCTAACATCCAATTGAATCTACCAGCTTCCATTTTTACTCCATTTCCCCATGTCCTATCACTACCTGACATCCTAAAATGTTCCTCACCAGCTTCTCTATAGTCTCCCTTCAGATACTGGAAGGCCACAATAAAGTCTCCTCAGAGCCGTCTCCAAACTGAACAGCCTCAACTCTCCCAATCTGCCCTCTGATCAGAGGAGCTCTAGCCCTCTGATCATCCTCATGGCCTTTCTCTGGACACATTTCAGCATAACTAGATCTGTATTGTAACAGGGGCTCCAGAATTGGATACAGTACTCCAGGTGAGGTCTCACCAGAGTGGAGTAGAGGGGGGGAAAATCTCCTCTCTTGATCTGCTGGCCACACTTCTTTTCATGCAGCTCAGGATATAGTTGGCATTTTGGGCTGCAAGTGCACACTGCTGGCTCGTGTTGAGCTTCTCATCCGACAGCACCCCAAAGTCCCTCTCCCCAGGGCTGCTCTCAAGCCATGCACTGCCCATCCAGTATCAGTGTTCAGGATTGCCCTGACCCAGGTGCAGCACCTTCCAGTTTGTCTTGTTGAACTTCATGAGCAGGTAGCTGTAGAGGACATGAGTAAAAGAAAAAAAGATTCAAAGCAGTTGAAAAGCAATGGTAAATTACCTCTGCTCAGTTGTGACAGCAGCATATAAAAACCTGTGCATGTTTTCAGCAGTTTTCATATATGAGTTCATTTGGGAGGGTGGTGGTGTGAAAGATCTGTCCAGAAGACAGCAGAGCTGTAGTATAGTGCTGCAGAACCAGTGTGCAGTGTGTTAATCTGACTTCACTCCAAGTCTATCATCAAAGGACTGTTTTGGGTTTTGTATGATGTATTGGGAAGGTTTTATTAAATGTAACTTAAAGCATTCCGTAGTTAAATTGGTAGAAAAGTAAACGTCAAACTTAAATTTTACTGTCATCTTTTCAAGATCAGTATCTTTACAAGACAATGAAGAAATTAAGCAAATCAAATTATGAAGCGAGACCCTGAATCTCAGCAAACATACTGGGGCCTCTTGTAGGGGTGGTATGGAACGGTGAATGTTAACTTCATCCTTTCTTTTCTTCACTGATCAGACTACAGTTGAGATTTTTGCTGAGTGGAAATTCAACTGCTCCTATCCAGATGGCCCCAGACTGAAATGGCTCCCACAGAATTGAAACCAACCTAAAGCCTGTCTGGTTTTGACACAAGTGGCCTCCATTGCTGTTGCACAACTGCTGAAACTGTGTGCTGTGTGAACACACATTTCAGTTGCAGTGTTTTCCTTATGATTGATGGGAGCTGCCTGCTGTTCCACATCAGTGGTGTAAAATGGGCACGACTGGTCAAAGGTCTTAGAAAATATCTATACTTCAATAGCAGAGAGTTTTACACAGCACATTGTAGCCTAATATATTTTTATTGCTCCTTTGTTCGTTTCTCACAGAGTTTGCTGTGCCATCTCCTTTCTTCTTCTAAATGGGAAAGTAATGAAGCTGAAACCAGTACATTCATATCAACTCTTGGCTACACGTCAGCAGATTACTACTGTTACTTAGTTAAAAGTGTAAGTATTTTGTACATTCAAGATTTTGTTAATAATAAATTACCAGTTTATAAGCACATGCATGGATCTGTCATTGTTACAAGGAACATGGACTGAGCTCTGTTTATCTTTTTGTACCTCAGTTGCTTTTACAACCTTTTAAGGGAAGAAATTAAGTGAGAGATCTCTGAACAAATTACACAATTTTGATTGTAATGTAAAAGATGTTCATAAAACCAAGATTCCCGTTGCTGTTGTATTTTGAAAATTAATTATCTGCCCTAATGTTAATTCTTTTGCCCTGTGAATTTTAGATTTTGTATATATTACGTATCAGAACATAACTTCAGGAATATTTTCATTGCCTGTGTGCACTTCATTCAAAATGCTACATAAGCCCTAAATCTTGGAAAAGTGTCTTTTACATTTAAGTATAAAAATAATGTGAATAATATTTCATAATATGTTGACTTAAATTAGATAAAACATATACAAATTATTAGTAGAGCTCTTTTGATTTTTTTCCTGAACCCTTGGAGAAGCAGAGCTAAAATAAATGTTTTCCTAGTTTAAAAATGTGGAAGGTACATAATCTGTGTTTGAAAAACATTTTATAGTATAATTCCTTCAGTGATCTGGACGGTTGTAATTCAGCCCCAATAATGAGAAAATCGTACTGAGTAAATAGGTAAAGTTATTGACCTCTACAAAAGTCAGTCACACAAAGAACCACATAACTAATACCTGCTTATTTGCAATATGTGTAAATATATTTTATTTTATTTTACAGATGGTATTATCATTAGTAACAGAACTCAAAGGAAATAATTTCAATGGACTTAACATTCGGGGGAGGTAGGTGTTATCTAAATGTAATTTTGATATGTTTTAGTTTGAATCATTACAGTTCCGTGCGGACCTTTTTTACAGTTCTGGGCAACTTAGGTCTCATCCGGAAAGTATTGGATATATATGTAGATAAGTTCACATGTGGACAAGCTCCTTAAGTTGTTCTTCATGTAAGAGTTTATACTTAACCTGACAGTCATGTTAATGGTTTGGGTTGGAAAGAACCTTTAAAGCTCATCTAGTCCAACTCTGCTATGGGCGGGGACATCTTTCACTAGATCACATCACTCAAAGCCCCATTCAGCCTGACCTCAAACTCACAGGGAGGAGGCATCCACAGCTTCTCTCACAACCTGTTCCAGTGTCTTTTCATCCTCATTGCAGAGAAATTATTTCATTGTAGAGAAATTCTTCTTTAAATCTTTTCCTTAAATTTAAAGCCATCATCTCTTGTCCTGTCACTAGAGTCTCTCTTCAGCTTTCTTGTAAGCAAGACCCTTTTATATATTTAAAGGTTGCAGTCAGGTCTTCCTGGTGCCTTCTCTTCTGCAAGTGTTCCATCTCTCTGATAATTTTTGCGGCAGTCCTCTGGACCCCCTCCAACAGGTGCATGTCTTTCTTGTGCTGAGGACTGTAGAGCAGAATGTAACTACTCCAGGTGAGTTCTGACCAGAGCAGAGTAGAGCATCACCACCCTCAGCATGCTGGCTACACTTCTTTTGATGAAGCCCAGGGTACAGTTGGCCTTCCAGGCTTCAAGTGCACATTGGCAGCTCATGCCTGACTGTTAACCCATCAATGCCCCTATGTCCTTCCGTGCCAGGGCTCCTCTCAATCCATTCATCCCCTAGTCTGTACTGACACTGAGAATTGCCATGCCAGGATCTTGCATTTAGCCTTTTGAACCTCATGAACATCATAATCCTAATGTTGGCTACTACAGAAGTTGACTGGCAGTTTTTATGAGATAAAGCCAAGCAATTTTTTCAAAGGAATTTTTTCAACAGTTAGTGTGAGTTATAGCTTCATTCAACAGAAGGGTAGTTGCCTTGCACTTGTTACTAATTATAAAATGTGTTCATGTTAATTTGAAAAGCCTCTCATTTGCCTTCTGTTAGTTCCTTCATCTATTACCAAGCAGTACTGTGGCAAAACTGTGTGTGTTTGATGTACAACTATTTAATATGTACTTGAGAACATAGTATTTTCACCCTTTGACCACTTCCTTAGCCTGATTTTCTGTGAAAGAAAGTCTGAGAAAGTGTGTGGGA
The DNA here is from genome assembly GCA_013396835.1 of Psilopogon haemacephalus. Taxonomy (NCBI): domain Eukaryota; kingdom Metazoa; phylum Chordata; class Aves; order Piciformes; family Megalaimidae; genus Psilopogon; species Psilopogon haemacephalus. The sequence goes on along the minus strand of VWZI01003769.1, from coordinate 168,225 downwards.
AGGAAATATCAATGTGCTCTGGCCAGATCTTCAGTCTAAATTATCAGGATGTTACCTTGAATGTTGTAGGGTATTTCTGTGTGCTTATGTGTAGCCAGTGAGACTAATTGCCTTCTTCATCCATACTACATAAATAAAGTGAATTAAGCCAAAACCTGTGAACGTACATTTGCCTAATGCTACTGCTGTCACTACTTTTGACATGATCATGGATTTTTGCTGTGTAGTTTGTGCCTTTCTACTGACCTTAAAATGCAGATAATTTCTATCAGTTGCAAACTATTGTATTTTAATACATCAGTAGATCCTGCTGATTGGATGTAAGTTAAGTGCATTGCAGAGAGGGAGAAGAAGTAAGAGTTGGGGCAAAAATAAGGATAGAGTATATTTTAATATAGGCTATACACAGAGTCTGGTCTTCTAAACGTATGACTCTTCTTGTCTTCAGGGTTGTAGTGGTGTGTTGGTTTGAGCTAATTGGAGAATTTGTGTGAGAAATTAGACTGCTGCCTGAGAGTGAGAAATTAAACACTATGTCCCTTCACCCAGTTTTGAATGAGAAGAAGAAAGAAGGTTGTTTTAGAATGTTCCCAAAACATCCAGATAAGCCAGTGTGCTTGCGCAGTTCAGTCGGCTCTGGGT
>VWZI01003769.1:140243-151840 GCA_013396835.1 Psilopogon haemacephalus | reverse complement strand
AAGCAGGTTAGTAAAGATAAATTTCTTAATGTGTCTTTGCAGTCAGAATATAGGGGAATTTCACAAGAAAAGAATAAATCTACTGTTAAGAATGGTGACTGAATATAACAAACTCAGCTGTAGCATGTCTCTACAGCTTTTTATACGTACCGGTATGTGAGAACAATTTACCTGACCTTACCCTGGAATAATCCTGCAACCTGAACTGTTCCTGATTTTCACAGGAACAATTCCCCAGGCACTGAAATTTCTCCCTGTGTAGTGAACATGATCATGATCACCCATCTTTGATCAAAAGGATAGAAAACTAGATACCTTTTTCTCTTGCAGTAGTAGGGTTTCTGATAATAAATGAGACTGAAATGATAGTTGTCAGGGCAGAAGTCCCAGCAGATCGATGGAAGTGATTCTCCCCTTCTCCTCTGCCCTGGTGAGACTCCACCTGGAGTAGTGTCCAGTTCTGGAGCCCCTATTACAAGAGGAATGTGGACATGCTGGAGCGTGTCCAGAGAAGGGCCATGAGGATGATCAGAGGGCTGGAGCACCTCTGCTATGAGGACAGACAGAGAGTTGGAGCTGTACAGTCTGGAGAGGAGGAGGCTCCCAGGTGACCTTATTGTGGCCTTGCAGTATCTGAAGGGGGCCTACAGAAAATCTGGGGAGACACTTTTTAGGCTATCAGGTAGTGACACGACTAGGAGGAATGGAGCAAAGCTGGAGGTGGGGAGATGTGAGGAAGAAGTTCTTCAGCATGAGAGTGGTGAAGCCCTGGAACGGGTTGCCCAGAGGGTGGTTGGGGCCCCATCCCTGGAGGTGTTTAAGGCAAGGCTGGGTGAGGCTCTGTTCAGCCTAATCTAGTGTAGGGTGTCCCTGCACATGGCAGGGGGACTGGAACTAGATGATCCTTGTGGTCCCTTCCAACCCTGACTGATTCTATGGTTCTAAGTCCTGCTGGACGGGTTTTCACCATTGCTGTCATTCTCCCACGGAAGGCTTGGCCCCAGCAAAGCTGTGCCCTGAGGGCTAGGAGCTTAGCACCACCATGTCAGGTGTTTGTGCAGGCCTTCAACGTGCCTGTGCCCCTGTAGTCACACAAGATACCAAACTTTAATTCAGTGGCCAAAACAGCTGATTCTAGTGCCTATACATCAGTGATTCTCAAACAGTGTATTGAAGGGAAAAATTAGGGCATATCACCATACGAAAAAAGGGGAGGTATCCTAAGAAGAGTTTAAGGACATTGCTAGGTCTTGTAGGAAAAAAAAATTAGAGAGCAAAAGCCCATTTAGAACTTAGATTGGCCACTGCTGTAAAGGAGAATAAAAAAATGTTGCTATAAATATATCAGTGACAAAAGAAGGGGCAAGGACAACCTCTGCTCTTTATTGGATGTGCAGGGGAATATAGTAACAAAAGATAAGGAAAAGGCAGAGGTAATGAACACCTTCTTTGCCTCAATCTTCAATAGTGGGACACATTGTCTTCAAGACAACTGGCCTGCCAAACTGGCAGATGGAGCCAGGGACCAGTATAGTCCCGCTGTAGTCCAGGAGGAAGCAGTTAGGGACCTGCTGAGACACTTGGATCCTCACAAGTCCCTGGGACCAGATGGGATCCATCCTAGGGTGCTGATAGAGCTGGCAGATGAGCTGGCCAAGCTACTTTCTGTCATTTATCAACATTCCTGGCTCACTGGAGAGGTCCCTGAAGACTGGAAGCTGGCCAATGTGGTGCCCATCCACAAGAAGGGCTGGAAGGAGGAACAGGGAAATTACAGACCTGTCAGCCTGATCTCAGTGCCAGGCAAGGTTATGGAACAGGTCATCTTGAGTGCAATTATGCAGCACCTAGTGGATGGCCAAAGGATCAGGCCCAGTCAGCATGGATTTAGCAGGAGCAGGTCCTGCCTGACCAATCTGATTTCCTATGATCAGGTTCCCTGCCTGGTGAATGCAGGGAAGGCTGTGGATGTGGTCTACCTGGACTTCAGCAAAGCCTTGGACACTGTCTGCCACAACAAGCTCCTGGCAAAGCTGGCAGCTCATGGCTTGGACAGATCCACTCTGAAATGAGTGAAGAACTGGCTGGAGGGCCTGGCCCAGAGAGTGGTGGTGAATGGAGCCACATCCAGTTGGTGTGCCCCAGGGATCAGTGCTGGGCCTGATCCTGTTCAATATCTTTATTGATGACCTGGACGAGGGAATTGAATCCATCATCAATAAGTTTGCAGATGACACCAAGTTAGGAGCAGGTGTTGATCTGTTGGAGGGTAGGAGGGCCCTGCAGAAGCACCTGGACAGGCTGGATGGGTGAACAAAAGCCAATGGGATGAGATTTAACACTTTGATCACAACAACCCCAGGCATCACTACAGGCTGGAGACACAGTGGCTGGAGAGCAGCCAGGCAGAGAGGGACCTGGGGGTGCTGCTAGACAGTAGGCTGATCATGAGCCAGCAGTGTGCCCAGGTGGCCAGGAGAGCCAATAGTATCCTGGCCTGTATCAGGAACAGTGTGGCCAGCAGGACAAGGGAGGTTATTCTTCCCCTGTACTTGGCACTGGTCAGGCCACAACTTGAGTATTGTGTCCAGTTCTGGGCCCCTCAATTCAAGAGAGGTACTGGAGCATGTCCAGAGCAGGGTGATGATACCGATGAGGAGCCTGGAGCACAGCCCTGTGAGGAGAGGCTGAAGGAGCTGGGGTTGTTTAGCCTGGAGAAGACTCAGGGATGACCTCATTGATGTCTACAATTACATAAAGGGAGGTTGTAGCCAGGTGGGGATTGGTCTCTTCTCCCAGGAACCAGCAACAGAACGAGGAGACACAGTCTCAAGTTGTGCAAGGGGAAGTGTAGGCTGGATATTTGGAGGAAGTTCTTCCCAGAGAGAGTGATTTGCCATTGGAATGGGCTTCCCAGGGAGGTGGTGGAGTCAATTGGAGGTGTTCAAGAAAAGACTGGATGGGGTACTTAGTGCCATAGTCTAGTTGATTGGATAGGGTTGGGTAATAGGTTGGACTGGATGATCTTGGAGGTCTCTTCCAGCCTGTCTGATTCAGTGAGTCTGTGATTTAATGGGGGAATGATTTGAAAGCCAGGCTTTTCCGTGGGCTGTCTCTCCAGCCGTGCTGAGTCCCCCATTCGTTTAGCTGGGTCCTACCTGCAGAAAGCAGTGTTCACAGCAGCCACTGTTTGCAGCTTGCAGCATCAGCTTACAGCAACTCAGTTTTCCTCTCCTTCCCTCTGCCTGGAGTATTTAGTATTTTTACCCTCAGGATCATAATCACAGGGTTTGGAAGCATCTTTGTACGGGAAACATACCCGGGAATCAGTGCATCGTGAGTATATGTGCCTGTTGTATCGTTAGAATGTTTCCTGCTTTGCATTCCTGTTTTGGAAGTTCTGATTGTCTAAACTGATTAATTCTGTGTTATTGAATACCCTTTGTGCAGCTACTTACCATCGACCAAGAATCCAAACAAATTTCACAGAACCTTCCAGAATTTGAATATTAATAAATAAGAATTAATATTAATACAACCCCCCCCATAATTCATATTCAGTATTAATTTCTTAACAATAACACTATCCACATTATCCCCATTTACCCAAACAAATTTGAGCCATATATCAAAATACTCTGATTTATCTGTTCATCAGGTAAAAGGCATACTGATTGCAGTTTCTGCTCTTCAGCAATGGCTTCTCAGCATAAAGCTTCAAATTTCACAGCTTTGTGTCTTCTTCCACACAGGTTTTTACACAGGTCTTACTGAACTGAACTAAGTAGAATTATTTTTGTATATGTTAATTTAAGTAAAAGAAGGATTAATTTCTCGTATTTGAATATCAGAATGGAGTTATGAAGAATTCTTGTTTATACATTGGAAACTTATTTTCAGGTTCCCAAATCACACTATCATTTCACATCCTTACCACTTTGGTTGTTTAATGCAAGTGGTTTATGACTGGAATATATTCTCTCCTTTAATAGTTTTCAATTAGACCTAAATTAAATTTCATTTCCTTTGATTTTTGTGTGGTTTTGGGGAGATGGTAATTAAGAAGATTTTGAGATTAAGATATTATCTTCCATGTGAGAATTTAAAATCTGTTGTTTTGCAGTCTGTGCTGTAATAAACAAAGTCTAACCATAATAAATAATAAACTAACAGTTAGACTCATAGAATCATTTCAGTTGGAAAATACCTTTAAGATCATCGAGCCCAACCATTATTTAACTACCAAGCCTGGACCTCCCTTCCTCTTTTAAACGCCTCCAGGGATAAGGATTCGTCCACCTTTGTGGGGATCCTATTTCACTGTTTGAGAACACTTTCAGGGAAGAATTTTCTTCTAATGTCCAATCTAAACATGCAATCGTTTATCCATTCCACCCTTCACTATAAATTATGAACTTCTTGTAGTGATCATAGAATCATTTAGGTTGGAAAAGACCTTTAAGATAAAGTCCAACCATAAATAATTTCTGGCTCTATTTGTAAACAGAGCTGTGGTTCATAGGACTTGTTTCATGGTAAGGGAGATCTGTGAATTTCTGCCTAATTTGTTGATTTAATTTATACTAATCAAGTGTATAAGTATGCCCAGATCAATGGGCATTTAAAACAAAATAGAGTCCAATAAGGGGAAAGTAAATGGCACATAGACAAATATGAAAATGCTAATAACCACATGTAGTTTCCCTATTAATCACACAGAATCATAGAATGTCAGGGGCTGGAAGGGACCTCGAAAGATCATCCAGTCCAACCCACCTGACAGAGCAGTATCAAGGATGTATCAGATATTAAACTGCTGAAAACAGATACTACATTTCATCTTAACGTACAAAGATGTAGGCCAAACTGCTCCCTAAACTTTGTTTAAATCACATCATATTTTTTGTCATATCCATATGACATATATTCATAAGGCACCTATCTTTGTGCTGTCTGGGTGCATTTGATAGGACATGTGTTCCACTGACATTTCACAGAGAAATGGTAAAACCATTAATGATGGAGAATGAAGAGAGTTCTGGTTGGGTCATCTGAGACCTTGGTAATTTATAGGACAATTAATTGAAAAAAAGGCTAGGCAAACGTGTTCACATAGTTTTCAGTAATTTCAGAATAACCAGGTCATGTCTGGCGGTTGCAAAGGTTTGCAAGGTAGGAGGAGACCAGGGGTCTGGCAGCTGTCAGAAATATGTCTGTCCTAATAACTTTGTAAACCATGTGGAGTGAAAAAGATTTACAGAGGAAACTTGGAATATGAAGAAACAGTGTTGCAGGGTTTGGTCATGATCTCATTTCCTCTATGATTTGGGAGACTAAAAAAATATATAAATGGAATATGGGTTTTAAAACCTGCCTAGGAAACAGAGTATTTGTACAGTCATTGAGTGTGAGATTGAAGAATGAGTATAGTGAGATCACTGTGGCATAATCCTTTCTATGTCTTGTACAGCTACATTTTCTTCAAGGTTGTGATGGTAGTGAAAGCTAATCTAGGATATTTGGGTCACATTACTTACAAAGTTAGGAACTGAAAGTTCATGTTTTTATTTGATAAAAATGATAATTACCTCCAGGATTGTTTTCACTTGATTGCTTCAGAATTGTCAGTGATTTTCACCTGGGAATTTCGTTTTAAATAGCTGGATAAATATTTTAAGCCAGTGATCAAATTAGTTTCCTGTTACAAGTCATGACAATTATTATAACAAGCCAATTTCAAACTTATTCTGTCTCTTTGTACATTGTTTTACACTTTGTGGTGTCTTTTATAAGGAAAGAGCTGCTTGAAATACTGTTTTTGTTAGGGGGTGAATGTTTTTTTGCTTTGTTTAAACAGTATACTGAAAATTGGTTTTCACTTACTTTACAATAATATTTTCATATGTAACTCACGCTGTGGGTTGTCTTGGCTACTACTAACTGTGTCAAAGACTTTTTTGTCATAGAAATTTTTCATGCAAGCTAATTGGCTACGTGTGTAGTTTAGTATATAGATGATTAATTTTTAATTAACCTAATTTAACCTGACAAGCAGACTTTTAGAATATGGCCATACCAGTGATACATGCACTGTCTGAGCATACTGTCTATGTTAGTGTGCTGTAATTTCAGTTAACTGTTGTTTACAGTGAGTAAAGAGAGAACATGTCATCCTGTCTGTCTAGAAGGTGCATGCAAATAGATTGCCAAAAAAATTGTTTCCTAAATGCAGTTTCCAGTGGAGTTAGAGGTGTATTACATTTTACAGTCTGTGTTTCCAGTCTGTGTTTCAGGAGGTGACCCACTTGCTAGTCTCTTACTCCTAAAGAAAGGTGACAGAAGAGTTCTAAGGTATTGGTATGGAGACTGAAATGACAGTCATGGGGTGGTTGATGCTGGAAGGGACCTCTGGAGGTTTGTCTTTTTGAAATCCTTAGCTCAAGGACAGCTACCTAGAACGAGTTGCTCAGGACTGTGTCTAATTGACTTTTGAATATCTCAAAGGACTGAGACTCTACGACTTCCCTGAGCAAGCTGTGCCAGTGCTTGGTCAATCTCACAGTAAAAAATCCCCACTGAGCCTTTTCTTCTCTAGACTCTCTCAGCATTTTCTCACAGAACAGATGCTCCAGTCCCTTTAATTATCCTTGTGGTCCTGTGTTGAATTCTCCTTAGTATGTACATGTCTGTCTTTTACTAAGGAGTCCAGTAACTGGACATACTATTCCAGATTTTCCTGCTGGAGCGGCTGCTCAGTAGTGCTGGGAAGAGGTGAAAGATCACCTTCTCTGACCTGCTGGAAGTCCTTTGCCTAATAGGGCACAAGATACCATTCACCACCTTTGTGGCAAGGGCACGCTGCTACCTTATGCTCAACCTAGTGTCCACTGGGAATTCCAGATCCTTTTCTGCAAGACTGCTTTCCAGGTGGTTGATTGCCATCATGTATTAGTGCATGGATTGTTCCTTCCCAGATGCAAGACTTTATACTTTGTTGAAGTTCATGAGGTTCTTGTCTGTCCGTTTCTCCAGTCTGACAAGGGCCCTTCTAGGTGCCTTCTAAGCACAGTTCTCTGGCAAACCAGTCAATTCTTGCAGGTTTTTTGTCATCAGCAAAGTTACTAACAGGACTCTCAGTTTCATCATCCAGACCACTAGTGCTGCTAAACAAGACTGAACCAAGTATTGATCCTTGGATCAGTGCTAGTTACAGGACTCCAGTTAGGCTTCATGTCACTGATCACAATGACCATTCAGCCAGTTTTCAATCCACCTCAAAAGGTGATTCGTATTTCACTTGCATATGCATGATACACATTAGGTGCACATGTAGTAAATGTCTGCAAAAGACAAAGGTTAAAGCTGTTCTGCTGCTCATCTGTTACACAAAGCAGCAATGTTTGTAGGATACTAGTTGCTTGAACCCAGGTAAAGAGAGGATGTCTATTATCTGTGACTACCTTGTGATGAATCGGATTGCAAACATTGCTTGTTTTAGGCAATAACATCTCTACATCAGATTCTTAGATATTGTAAGTGTAATTAGTTCTTGTTAATACTATCTGTGAATGTGCTTACACTGGAAAATTAAACTAATTAGTGTCCCTTTTTAGCTTCTGCATATTAAGAGTAAAGACTTCAGGGATTACAGGGAAAAAGCCTGAGAATATGAAGATATAATTTTCTTCATCCTCTGAATCTTTTATTTTTTAATGTATGCATTTTTAAATGCCATAAATAATTATTTTTTCTAAGCAAGCTTTTCCTAAACAGCCCTCATCTTTATGGAAAATCTTATAATGAAGTGTAGAGTTACTTTACTGTTCATTTGCTTCAGTCTATATTATTAATTGCCATTGTTAGATGAGATTGTTCACTGCAGGTTTGTTTTGAAAATTACCAGAAAGCTCTTAAAATAATAATTTTGTGTCTTAGCATGAATTTCCACTGAAGGTCTACTTCCCTTACCATCACCAGCCTCTTGTAATAGCTTTATCCAAACGTCATTTTGGTAAGTTTTGTCAGTAAATATTTTCAGCATTAGCCAACATGCATGGTCTGTGTGTGTCTTAAGAGAACTTTAAAAGGAATAAAGGAATTTTCCCCTTTCCTAAACAGCATGTGTTGAGCTAGCAATTTTAATAATATTTTAATTTATTGATGGAACATCTCATTCTTAAGTAACTGTTAAAAAACCCCCAAAACGTTAAGGACAACTACACTACAAATTAATAACAAATAAAGAGGGCATAATTTTGTAGGAATGAAGAGAGATTACAATGAGATTATAAAAATGCTAAATGTAATATTAGTAATTATCATTATGAAATTTTTCATATGTGTATCATAATGTAATTGTTCTTTGTCCTTGAATTTTGATGGTCTTTTAGACTGCAAACCTAATTATTTTCAGGTTTCCTATTTCTATAGATCAAGAAACCACTGCTCAGTATGATCCAGTTTCTTGTGAGCAACAATTTAATCTCAATACAAGAGCCTCTGAGAATGTTACTCCACTGATAATATATTAATATTGAGTTGCATTTACACAAGGGTATATTAGCTGCATTTGAATATTCTTTGCTTTCTTCTCATGTTAGTTTTTAAATGATTTTTCTAGGAAACTCAGTAACAGATACTGTTAAATACTGGGAAATTCTAAAATGGAATTTTAAATGCTTTGGGGTAACTGAATCAGTTGCACAGATTTTAATACTAGCTTAATACGATTAACTTCACTATTCTATAGTCAGACAGTCTAGAATTTTGAGTGTTTTATTTCCATCCTCCCTTCTCAGAAGTGCCAACTACATACTGGCCTCAACACTTGAAACACATTTCGGATATAATCAAGGCATTAGTAGAAGATTCAAGCATTAGGTAAGCAGTATTCTATTTTTTAACTTTTTGTCCTCTACATGTGTTATTTTGATATAAGTCATGTCATTTGTAGTCTTTAGTGGCTATTTCACCATTTTCTTATGATTCTCTTAATACGTGTTTTTTTTTTTAAATAGAACTTACTTAGTGAACTTGAACTATGTAGGACCCATTGACCTGACCAGTAAACCCCTGAGTGAAGAGAATGTTGTTGTTCCTTTCATTTCAGCAAATAGCTAACTGTACAGTAATTGCTTCCCAATTCTTCCCCAAAACTCTAATAACTGATTCAGAGTTGAGTAAGTTTTCCAACAAGAAAAGCAGCTAGTATTGGGAAGAACCTGTCGGGAGCAGTCCTGTTTTATGAAGAAGCTTGTGTTGGCTTTCTGCAGCCTTGTGCAAACACCCTAACTTTAAACTTCTTTCTCTTTTTTCTTCCCCACCCCTCCCCCCTTTTTTTTTTTTCATAAAGATGTGACTGCTGGACTGCAGAATCATTGTTTTTTGTATTACTCTTTGAGCCAACACCCCATATTTCTGACCTCTTCCTCTTAGTTTTTTTCAGCCAAATAGTTGCTATATAGTGTTTATCCACATGAATTCTACTTTGGTACTAGATACTCCAGGATATGTATCTTTCTCCCCACCCCATTCTTTTCATATCTGTTGCCTCCCTGTAACTCATGTCTTGTATGTACTGAGACCTGATTTGGCTAAAGTCTGGATATGATTCTGCTTAGATCTGCTCCAAGAAAGCTTTCAAAAAAATGTCGAACAGCTTTTAAATTCAGAGAAACCGATGTAGTTTTTTTTTTAAAAACCTGAGATATTTCATTAGAAACGCAGAATGGTTAAGCCAGACAGACTTGCAAAACAAGGTACTCAGTTTTACCCAACAAGATGCTTACATACTGAACACTTTCGGTTTTGTTGTTGAGTGTCAGAAAAAAGCTTTTGCTGTTCTCTCTGAGGCCAGGATGTCTCCTGACAGTGTCTCACTTGTGTAAAATCTACAGTGCATTGCAGTGTCTTGCCTGTTCATTCCTGAAGTCTGTCAAACCTTTCCACCCTTGCTCAGAGTGTGACCAGTAGCTGACCTTGGCTTGCTTCTTAAAGAAAAGTGTAAATCTAACTTAGAACAAACGCATGAATATCATTCATCATAATGTGTTGCAGTAATAGAAGCATGTCACTTCTCCTTTTGTTGCTTCACCTTTTCTTGGCTTATATCACCTTTTTCCTCCTTTGCTTTGATAGCACAATAGTTTGAATAGTACTGCACTTGCCAGAATATTCTCTTACTTCCTTCAGAACTCATGCAACTATTATGTTTTCTACCAAATGCCTTTCGATTACAAAGAAAATTAATCTGGCTTTAAGTTTTTTAATACTAATGTCTATGAGGAAACTGTATTAAATTTTCTTTTATTGCTTTATTCCTGGTTCTACATCCTTTCTACTTAATAAGATTAACAGAGTAGCTACACAGCATATCCTCTTGCTTCTTATAAACAGCATTCCCTGTTTATGAAGCATGTTTTCAATGGCTTGGCTTCATACCAAAATGATGACTTACGGCAGGATGCTTTCTGTGCCATTATTTATCATTGTATGTAGTCATCTTAGTGGACAGTAAGTATTATATGACATTTTAAATCAGAAATCAACAGATGGTCATTCTGCAAGGCTAAGTCCCAGAAAAACTGAAGGGCCACTTTTGGCACTGACAGTTGAGCAATTGTAGTGCTTTGTAGCGTGGATGCCACTACAAAGCAGGCAAAAACAGAATCAGGGACAGAAGTGAGTGTACACCAGACTTTGTGATGATACAGAAAAGTTGTGATCGGTTCTAAGTGCAGTAGTGCCTAGACTCTCTACGAAAGAATTAAATTCTGTTAAGCATGTGTTAAAATTACAGATTCACAAATTGCACTGGGTTAGAAGGGACCCTCAAAAGTCATCTTGTCCAACCACCCTGCAATGAACAGGGACACCTCCAACTATATCTGGCTGCCCAGGACCACATCAAGTTTAGTATTGAATGTCGTCAAGGACATGGACATAACCACATCCCTGGGCAACATGTTCCGCTGTTTTACCATCCTCATTGTAAAGAACTGTGGTTGTGGATCAGATCCTCCTGAAACTCTGCTAAGGCAAATGGGAAACAAATCAGAGGTTATTGGTGATCACCAGCATGGCTTCACCAAGGGCAAATCATGCCTGACAAATTTGGTGGCTTTTTTGGCAGCAGTGGACAAGGGAAGGGCAACTGATGTCATCTACCTGGATCTGAGTAAGGTATTTGACTCTGTCCCACATGACATCCTGGTCACTAAACTGGAAAAACACGGACTTGTTGGGTGGAGCACTTGCTGGATAAGGAATTGGCTGGATGGGGGCATGCAGAGAGTAGTGGTAAAGGCCACAATATCTACCTGGAGACCAATGACAAGTGGCATCAGTACTGGGACCAGTGCTCTTTGACATCTTTGTCAGCAATATGGACAGAGAAATCAAGTGCTCCCTCAGCAAGCTTGCAGAAGACACCAAGCTGTGTGGCACAGTCAACTTGCTACAGGGCAGGGATGCCATCCAGAGGACCTGGACAGGCTGGAAGGGTGGGCCCAGGCCAACCTCATGACATTCAGCAAGGCCAAGTGTAAGGTCCTACACCTGGGTCAGTACAATCCCAAGCACAAATCCAGGCTGGGTGG
>VWZI01003769.1:124048-139753 GCA_013396835.1 Psilopogon haemacephalus | reverse complement strand
TATGATTCTATGATTCTTCGCCTAGAGAAGACAAGGCTTCAAGGAGACCTTATAGTAGCCTTCCAGTATCTGAAAAGGGACCTCAGGAAGGCAGGGGAGGGACTATTTACAAGGTCTTGTAATGACAAGATGAGGAGTAATGGGTTTAAATTGGAAGAGGGTAGATTTAAATGGGATGTTATGAGAAAGTTCTTTACAGTGAGATACTGGGTGGTGAGATACTGGAATGGGTTGCCCAGGGAGGTTGTGGCTTCTCCCTCCCTGGGAGTTCAAGGTCAGGTTGGATGAGGCCTTGAAGGGACACCTCCCTTCTAGTGGGAGGTGTCCCTGCCTATGGCAGGGGGTTGGAACTAGATGATTAGACCATTCTGTGATTCTATGAACTTTCTCTTATGTCCAACCTAAATCTGCGCTGTTTCAGTTTAAGACCACTGCCCCTCATCCTGTTGCTATAGGCCCTTCTAAACAGTCCTTCTGCAGCCTTCCTGTAGGTCCCTTCAGACATTGAAACCTATCTATAAGAGCCTCCAGGCTGAACAGCCCCAACCCTTTCAGCCAGTCTTCATAGGAGAGGTGCTGTAGCACTCTGATCATCTTTGTGACCCTCCTGTGGACCCGGTCCATGTGTCTCTTATGTTGGCTTACAGTTTGAAGACTTATATTTACCCTTTTATCTATGAACACTTATGCTGGAAATACTGTCAATATTATCCTAAGTGTAGCTACCTGTTCTGGTTAATTAACTTCTAATTAAATTCACCTTTGGTTGTAATTGGAGTTTCTAAACAAGCCTATCAGCTTGCATTGTCACAGCACTAAATTACGGTCAGACAGGTTGATCATTCTGTGGATGGGAGGGTTGTTGTCCTAGATCACTATCACATTTGTTTGGTTTTTTTACATGCTTGATGTCACATTTCAGTATTCTAGAATCTTCAAATACTTTAGCAGTGCTGATCATGTTCCTTTAGCTAAGTAATTTTAGTCTCAGATTTTGTCTCACATCTTTAGCTCCCTGCAGCCTGAGCCACACTGCTGCCGCTCTAAGAGATACAAAATATCAACGATGGTGACTTCTGTAGGGGAGGCTTCAGTGCTCTATTATCTCCCTGATACCAGTGGGCATGCTTATCCAGACAACTGATGTAGTAGATTTATGTCCTAGGAATAGGATTTTGAGACCCTGGATTCTGTGGCATATAGACAATGTTATTTACAGGACCAGTAATTCCTAGGATACTTGTAGACAACATCACCAATATACTCCAGAAACAGAATGCTGCCTGTACATACCACATCTTCATCCGTTAACCTCTGCCTCCCATCTCTTCAGAAAGCCTTAAATATAAATCAGTTTATTGCAACTGTGACTGTGTCACATTCCTCAAATGATGTCATGGTATCAAACAAATTCATTAACTCTTGAAATTTCTAATATCTCATGGAATTTCCTGGGAAGGATGACACAGCAGTAAAAGATAACAAAACCCTCTAATTCTTCAAGCTTTTGCCAAGCTCTTAAGAAATAATATTTCCTTGTTCTTAATACCATTCTAGCTGTCCTGTCTGTCTTCTCCATGCTTATTCTGATTTTTTTGCTTGGGAGATGTCTACTGTTAATTTGTGTATCTCCTTCCTTTAGTCCTGTCTTAGTCTTTAGAACAGTAAATGTGAGAAAGCATAGAAATGCGCTATTGTCTATTTTCAGCTTTCTTTTTCTTACTGCAGTAACCCAGTTATAAATACCTTCAAAGTTTCCTTAAAGAGTACCTGAATTTTGAGAGTCAGGAAATATACTAAATAGAAAATTTGTAAAGATATCGATTTAAATGTAATTCAAAACCCAGGAAGCAGCCATGAAAAGCAACAGAGGTGAACTAGAAGACAATGTAAAGCAACAGTATGCTAGAATATGATGACACTTGAGATATATTTTAAAGTTCTTAAAGGCTTTCAAATGAAGAGCATAAATGACAGTGTTTAATTTTGTGACGCATATTTTAATGCATGAAATTTTAGTACAGTTTATTAGAACTTCTTATGGATAGTCTGTTCTACTGACAAAGTTAATCTGTTAGTAGTACTGGATGTGTTGTATTTGATGGTGACTGATTTGTTGCAGATAACTGAGTAGTACATGGCATAGCAGATAAGGCATTACAGGTTGAGAACTTGAATGGTTTTTATTTTCATGCCAGCACCCTGTGAAATTAACTTAAGACATTAAAAAATACCAAACCAAGAAATACTTAATTGTGTCTTTCTTATTCTCCAGTTCTCTCGCTGACCTTTTTGAAATATGGTTTCTGGTTGCTGTTTTTGGCGAATGGATAGATATTGCAGCAGAACAGTTACTGAAGGCTGCTGTAGAACCAGATGCTTTGCTGTGGCTGCTGGCATTTTACTACTGTCCTCAGAATGAAAATCAACAAAGGACTCAAACAATGGTGAGTAATGTAGCAACAGTAAGTAGCAATAAGCAGTCAATAGTCTGTTTATATCTTATTGCTATAAAACAAATAGTCCATGCCAGAAAAGGAAAAGGTCTGCACTGGGAAGGTTATTGTCTGTACAAGGCTTTCTGGGAATTGTGTTGCAGTGGAAAAGCTGAAAGATAATTGTAGTGGATTTTCATGGTAACACTTGAATATTTTAAAAGTGTATTATACAGGCTAGTACCTTTTCAGCTATTGATAAATTGTGTGCTTTTAATCACAAGTAAAAACTACTCTGTGAATGGTACTCTTTTAATCTCTGTGTGGCAGAATTCAATATTCCCCTGTTACAGCATCTTCTGAGAAGGAAACATCAGAAAAATCATGATAGCAGTGGAAAATTTAAAGTACTTCAGAGAAAAAGCCTTGAATCCTAACTCTCTTTTATGCGACCGTTTTGGCATGTATAAGATTGTACCAAGATATATTCCTCTCTACTTCACTCAGAGTTTACTGAGAATTATCTGTCTAATCTAAAACAACATTTACAATAATTAATATTACTAATTCAGTTCGCACTTCATTGTGGATGTATCTTGGATGTAGGTGATTCAAAAGCTCGGAAAACAGGAGACATTTTGTCTCTTCACAGAGGGGCCAGTTGCCATTAGCCTTGCACACAGGCCAAATCAGACTGTTGAAAGGTGAATGAGCTTTCTCAATGACTTTCCAGCTGACGAATCAGCAGATGAATGGGCAACAAAGAGGCACGGTTAGTTCTATACTGCCTGTGATGCACAGTTTCAGTAGCAATTGGCAGTTTCAGGTCCTCTATATCATGGTGTCCCACAACTGCAGATTCATCTGAAAGTTAAGGTCTAATGGACAGTTTCAATTTTCCATCCTCAATTTCTACAGGTGCTATTCCAAAAGCCCATTTATGATGCTTACGATCTTTGAAACAACCTTGTCTCAAAAAGTCAATTCCCAAAATGCAAGGTGCATCAGGACCAGTTACAATAGTATGTTTCTTCCACTCCTTACCAGTTAAACTTACTTCAGCCTGCAACTTAGCTGACTCTTGAGATCCACCAGTGATTCCAGAAATAGTTACAACTTCTGTCCCTTTACAATTTGATGGCAACAAAGTACACTGAGCACCTGTATCAACTAAAGCCCTGTACTTCTGAATTTTTGAACTGCCAGGCCACCTAATGAATACATGCAAATAGATTGGATTTTCTCCACTATTCCTGTCCTCCTCCTGGTTAGAGGAAGGGCACCCCTAATGCTGAACATGGCATGTGGGGTGTACACAATGGTTGGTGTTGTTATGAGAGGAATTACAATTATTAGAATAGTTGCAATTGCTCTTGATGAGCTGAAGAAGTGACAACTACTTTTCTGGCTTTGCTGCCTATGTTCCTGCCACTCTGCAGTTCCCTGACTCTTCAAAAGAAGTGGAGTAGGTTCCTTGAATATTCCTTTCTAACTTCCCTGCCCTCTCTTTAGGGGATCATTGGAGCCCTGGTAGTCATCCTTCTCCTCTTCCTCTCCTTGTTGGTCTGTTGGTGCCTGGCCAAACAAAACTGTCTTAACAGCATTCCTAATCTCCTGAGAACCATCTTCCCTCTTGGTAGCTAATCCTACATTGTCATATTTCACTTTCAGTAAACTGGTCAAGTCTTTAAGACTAACTTTCTCCCCTTTTTCTTCCTCCTCTTGTGCACCAGAAGTACCTGTCCCTAAGTCTTCTTTTGATCCATGCTTTGATCCAAGCTTAGGTTTAATCTTTGCAGGGGCCAGTTTAGCAGAAGGTTTTCCTTCTAGTGGATCTGAATTTTGTGGAACTTGAGCTGCTGCTGCCTTAGAATCAGAATTGTCTTTTGGGATGATATTAGAATTTACTCTCTGGGAATTCAAACTGCTAGGAGAAGTTTCAGAAATAGAGATCTGGGAGTCCTCAGTGGCTTGACCTTGATTGCCTAACATGTTTTTGTCAACAACTGTGGTACTATCAGCATTGTTATAAGAACATTTTCTGGGAAAGTTGCCTGAATAGAAACATCTTTGTTTTTCTTTCTCCTAGCCCGATCTATCTGTTTTTTTAAAGTCGCAGCAGACGCTTTCAGGCTTAAAGCAGAAATTAGGAATAAAATTATAATTAATAGGAAAATGATGACACATGTTAAATGAATCACCATGGTCTTTGAGTAAATGTTTTGACAAAGGTCAGGAATGGAACTCTGGCAAAATTACCTTTACTGGAGCTGTAGAATAGCTCATTTGATTAGTAATATTTTCTGACTTATTAAAAGCATCAAAAACAGCACGGTAGCAATCTCAGTAATATTGAAACCAACCAGGTCAGAATATTCCAAAAACATTCTTTCAAGCTTCCTTCATGCCAATTCCCGTCAAAAAGAACCAGTTTTGGCCACAAACCATCTATGTAAAAACCACATAATTAAAGAAGAAATAATTGAATATAAAAGCCAGGTCAGCTTAATTTTTAACTTCCAGGATTAATTAGCAATCAAACAAATGGAATTTAACCTCTGCCCCACGCTGGGCACCAATTAAAAATAATGTGGTGATGTGGTGGCTCAGGAGTTCCCTTCCCCCCCATCCCTGTGAAATTGCCCAGGCTAGACTCAGACAGCTGGAAGTTAAGGAAATGATGTTTCATATTTACAGCTTTGCACAATATACAAGCAAATATTTACAATATATAACAGATATTTACAGATATATACAGTGAAAAGGTAATACAGTAACACCACACCCCTCCCAGAGATCAGAGTCCCTAAGAGGGGTTTTCAACCTTCCCCCACTTCCCAACCTTATCCCAGTATTCTGTCTTACGTGCCAGATAAGTGAAGGTAGATTGGCCAGTGGGGGTTAGCAGTAAAGTAGTTAGTGAAGTTATTCAGATCCAGCTAAGAAGGCAGGGAGAGAGACACATGCAACAGTGAGCATAGCTCAGACAGCTCTGTCTTATCTTTGTTTTGATTCTAACTTTGTAACATTTCAGTAAACCAATGAATGAAAGAGACACTGGAATGTTTTCCTTTCTCATCCTGTAGTCTAATTTCTCATTCAGATCCTCCAATTAGTTCAAACTAGCACAATTCCCAAGTTCTAGGTTGCTAACAAAAGAAGACATTGTTCTATGTACAGGCTGTGCTGCATGAAGAGTGCTGTGTGCACACAGACACGTGAAAGCTTTTTATTTAGACCTATGTGCAAGTTTGAAATAGCAAGTTTGAACAAGCAATCTGATCAATGAAGCAGAGGTTCAGAATGTGTCAGCAGCATCTGTAGTTTTCCTTAATTTGAAAATGGATTCTGTGTGATTTAAAAATGCGGCTTGGTTCATCACACTTGTAAAACATTATGGATTCATTCTGCTTCTGGTGGTACAAGCACAGCAGCATGCTCTGCAATATTTTATTTCCTTTTCCTGCCACCCAGATGGCACTAGAAATGCAAGCTCACATCTCAGTCAATTTAAGTATTTTTTTTTCCACTTCCATTTCTTGTAGTCTAGAAGAGAGTGTGGGTTGTTGGCTGAACAGAGTCAGGCTATAGCTACAGTGAAGTAAAGAAACCAGGGCTGGTTTTAGAATGCAGTTTTGGGGAAGAAGCCAATACCCAAGCAATAAACATGAGGGAGCGAAAGCAAAGGGACTGTAGGTGCACATCTGTGTATGGAACATTGCTCTAACTTTGGCACCATAGAATTAAATCACATTGTCACATATATAAAGCCATTTCCCTGTGTCCTCCATATCCTATGAATTTGTTATTCTATCATAATGTTTAGCAAACTTCAGTGAGGGAAAAAGCTTTGCACTGACAGCCCACACAGTTGCTCCTCTGTTCCCAGAGGTCTAATATTTCAGATCATTATTCTTTTCCTCAGTTACTTTGACATTTGGGTTTTTCACACAGGTCAGAAGTTCATCCAAAGCTAGTTAGATATTTGATTTTTGTTTTAATTTGTCCTTTGGCAGGTTAGCTCTCAAATCTTTCACATGAAGTGATTTTCTTCTCAACTCCTGCTCCTTTCATCTGTCAACATTAAGATGAGGTGGGAACTGCTGGCAAGTGTCAAGCTGAAGGGTTTTTCATTGAGCATTTTTTGTGTGGAAAGGCATGCACTTAGGACTTCCAACTTTGTGTTCCTGCTGCTTACTTTTGTGTCAACTGGAATATACTAGGCATTGATTTAAACTCATATAAAGAAGAAAAATTCTACTTTTGCTGTTCGCTAGAGTTCATTCATATATGCAATCTATATTAATTTGTTGGAGCCCTTTCATACTTTTATACTCTGAAACTATGAAGGAATAAAACTTGGAGGTTGGTCATAGTAACTTAGGGACTGAGCCTCCTTGGGTACCATATTTCAGAAAACAAAGCCGGCTACTGTCTCTGGCACATGAGATGCAGGCGCACCAAGAATAGGATACACAGAGGGATAAAAAAATCTTGTACAATTCCACTTGCCTTTCTTTAGGTTCTGCTATAATTTGCTGCCTCACATGTAATTGTGGACATAATTTAAGAATGAGCATATTTTTCAGACTTCTTATATGAAATTGTCCTAATGGGTATGGTAGAGAAACAGGCGTGTCCTTTTCCTCTGGGTCTGTGGTGATACATTTTTCCATTGTTCCTGCACATGTTCACTTTTTTAACTGGTTTGTTTGATTTATTTTTAATAAAGTGAACAGAATTATTGTTAGCATTTTTTACAATAGTTGTCTAATTTTCATTATGTAGATGCCAAAATTTTCTGTTTTCTACTCCCAGGAAAATTTAGCTTTTATTGGCTAATTCAAAAGGTAAAAACGTAAGTTGCAAACAACACAGGAAAAAGGAAAGAGCTTCATTCCTACCAGAACATTTTATCAGCCAAGATCAGGTTTCATGGGGATTTAATTTATTTGTAGCAGCAGTACTGAAATGAGTCCTTGAGGAGCCTCTGTTCTTTTTCCCACAATGCAAAAGTCTGACCACCATTTTGCAAAAGTACTTCTGCATTTCCTTTTATTATTGAAAAAGGTCAAATCCTGGCATGATGCTTAATTTGCAAGACCAAAGGAAGTAAAAAAACCCAAACAAACACAACAAAACAAGAAAACAAACAAAAACATTCTATCCACCAGTGTATTTTTGAAGCAATGTAAAAGAAATGTGTGCAATCCTTTCTTATATGTTTTCCCTGCTGCTTAGTTTCTGCCAAGGATTCAATTTCCTGTTGGTGAATAAATCCAGAGATAAAAATACAATAGATATGACCTTTATGCTTCTCTGATCCTGCATCTTTTGAAATTGTTTTTACAGGTAGAAGCTCAAGCAGTCTACAGCCATCTAGTGACACTTTTCAGCTGTACAGTCCTTTCTATCAAAGATCTGGAGGCTGCTGTACACAATATAGCAGATACGGAGCATTGTTGCATCCAGCATCTTATAACACATCTTCTTACCTGCTTTTTGCTCTTTTCTTCTGGTGGACATACGATTGCCCAGGAACTTATTTACCATGTAAGTGTTCCTAATTTTTGTATTTAAGTAAAATCTATTTTGTAGTTGAGGTCCCATCCATCCAGATACTCAAGGTGTGACTTGACAGGGCCCTTGGCAACCTGATCAAGAGGGGATTGGACTAGATGGTCTTTGGACGTCACTTTCAACCCAGACTATTCTATGATTCTATGATTTTCTTAATGCTTATGAATTTAGTGTCCTACCTCTTAATAAAGAAAAACATAATAGAATTAAAGATTATGGCTACAGCAAACTGCTACAGTGACTACCTATCCTGTTACACATCTAGAGTCAAAATATTTTCCATCTTGACACTTGAAAACATCTCACCGAAAAAGTTGCTGTTCTTACTATACAGCTGCAGGAATAGCTGCAGCAGCTTGCAGTTAAATCTACCTCAAATCAGTACCTATATGCCAACATTTTGCCCCTCACATTTATAAATCACTCCCTTAATTACCCAGCTGCTGCAAAGATGATGGACCTGTCTTCTGTCCTTTTTTTCATGATGTAAAGCAGATAGTTACTAAGCATTAGCATTGATGAGGCAAAGCTTGGTGCTTTAGCAAAGCCAGGGAGGGGAATGATGTGATAATCAGAGAAAAACAAAAACAAGGCCTGAGAGAGTGTCACTTAAGATGTGAAAAAGCTGAAGAGGAGTAAAATATTGGAAGCATGCCACTGTATTTTACCACTGTTGATGAGATCTCTCAGGATTACTGGTGCAAAGAGTAAAATGTGTTTGTGTCTCTGGATACATATAGTGCTGTCTCACTATGATGTTTTGAATTTACTCCTCTGTCTATAAAATCATACTGTTTGAAGTTCAAGCCTTCTGTGCAAGTAAGTCTAGGGCTAGTGTGTGGTTTTAGCACTTCCTTTTTTTGTTTTTTTTTACAGCAGTAGTGTGCTCTTCCATCTGTATAGTGTATATGGCATGTTTAGGGAGTTTGATTTTTATGACATAGGGAACTGGAAGCTGATTTTGGCGGTTATTACTGCTGGCTGAGTAAGAAGATAAAACATCTTTGTGTTTAAGAAGGTGTAAGATATTTCTAACATTCTAGGTGTAAGTTTGCAAATGGTAATTTTCTTCTTGCTTTAAGAATGTCATGCTGAAAGTGTGTGTGTGTGTGTGTGTGTGTGTGTGTGTTAAAGAAATTTTATGTGAGGGCTAATTTTAGAGTCTGTTGAGTTTAGTTTCTCTTTTGAGGAGTGTGGCTTTTGAGCAGGAATGCTGTAATATACTATTCTGCTGAGGGATGCTGTAATATTCTGTTCTGCTACTATAAACCTGTTCAAGATGACCAAAGGAGATTTTTTGTTTCTTTGTAGAATGTAACATCATTAACTTTCAAAACTCATGAGTATTACCCAATTCAGAGTGGTCATGAGGTGTTGTAGGCTGGAGTATGGCCTTTCTGATTTGTATCTGTGTAATCATTAACGTGTAGCTGTGCTCTCTATGTGACTTGAAAGGGCCTGAAGACTATGTATGAAAGGCAGAATGGGTGGAATGAAAGTAGGATGATTGGTAGTGGTTTTGAGATTAAGACAGCAGATAATGTTGAGTAAAGTCATTCCTCGGTGACTCACCTCAGGTAGAAGTTGCTTTGGAACTCAGAGTATCTCATGTGTTCAGTGGTGAGGGACAAACCCAGGGTTTTGAGGTACATTTGAACTGAGAATTCTTAGTACTTTGCAACATAATTGCATTTTTTTCCCCCTGCTCTGTTTTCCTTTAGATTACTGAGACAAGTGATAGACGCAAAGAAGTCTGTAGCCTTCTTAACCGTACTGTATACAGAATTAACCATGACAAAGAGGGAGATGGAGAGGAAAAGCAAAGGACTGTCAAGCTGCTGAATGAACTTCTTCAAAAACTGAAAGTTTAGATTTTTGTCACCTGCTTATCAAGCACACAAATCATACCCCCATTGACATCCATTAACATCTTGCACCACAGATTACCAAGGACAGGAAAATATGAATTTAAGCATATCCCACAACTTTGTATGCCCTCATACATGTGTTTTAAAGTAATCTTTTGTTTGGAAATGTTAACCTTTTCAAATATAGCAGTAAATATTAAAGATGGTTGATAGTTTTGTTCTGATGCCTTCTTTAATAAGTGATCTACATATTTTAAAACAGTTCTGTTATCTCTTTGTTGTTTGTCTGGTGGAGGATCACTCTTTATCCAGATTGCACATGGGTTTATTAGCAAATCATATCCAATTGCTTGTTTGGTAAGTTGTTCCTAAAATGTTTAGTTTTATAATTTTTCTTTTATGAAACTAACCATGATTGTAAGCAAGAGCTGATGATTCATGATGAGTGAACTCCCTGTTCTCAGGAAATCAACAATGTTTCCTGAACACTTTAGTATTTTTTTTTTTTAAAGTTTCCAAAATTAAATTGCTCTCAGATTTGCTAAGTTACTTCTTTCAGCACTGCAGCTTTCACAGGACAGTGTTCCCTGCAAAGTACAGTATCAAATAACTGATCTTGGTCAGCAGGTAAAACGCTGCTTCCACTGTAGCCTGTTTTCAGTGTGCCATGACTGATGCTGTTGTTTAGTAGTTTAAGAAGTTTGCTTTTTTGTGTCATTCAGACAAAACAGGGCAAGGACAATGAAGGCATAGGGGAACTTTCCAATTCCAAGGCCAAATTTCCTGAAGGGAGCATATGGTTGCAACACATCTCCTTCTTATTTGTGTCCAGAAGTACTTTGCTTGCTTCTTTGTTTAGGTTTTTTGAGAATATAGACAGGGAGCAATAGCTTGCTGCTTTACCATTAGAAAAGTATTTGTCTCAGGAAGTTTTGTGAACCCATTTGTAGCTTAACTAGAAAAGTAAGCATGGCCAGTAGCAGTGAAAAAGGATTCTCAGTTATTTGTTCACAATATTACCCAGTTTTAATGTCAACACTTTTGTTATGTTCAAAGATGCTACTTGGGATACTATAAAGTCAGTGCTGTGCATTTTAAAGTAACATGGTTATATTAATTTAACATTTGTTTTGAGTAAGGGAAAAGAAAACAAATATACTCTATGTCCTTTGGCTGTAAGAAGTGGAACGATATTTTCTGTAATGCTTTTGTTCCAATTGAGTCATATCAGACCAAATTACATGTTTTGTGTCACGTCTGACAGTTTGTTAAAGTTTGTAATACTTGGTTACAGAGTATGAAGAAATAATAAATACATAATGTAAGTCTGTGAAGAAAGGTGTTTTTTTGTCTTTTTGCCTGAGAATATTTTTGAATGAAAAATCAGAGATATATTGCACTTTTTTTTTTTCAGTTCTTCTTAGACACCCATATCTAAAAATGCAAAGTCAAGCAACCCAGTTCTGTATTTCTTGAATATCATACCTGGAAACCATTAAACTAAGTTATTTGTTGATCTCAAACTCTGAGGGTTTTCTCTATAAGGAGCACATGTGGAGTAGAATGCTTAGAATGGTAAGTAACTTAAAATTTGTCTCCAAAAGAAGAATGATTTTTTTTTCCCCCCTGGTGTGCTTTAATTTCTAGCCTGGCTGTTGGATGTGAGATTTTTTTGATTGTCCTTAACTTTATCCCATATTACAACTATATGTAATTTTAACTACTTAAAAGAAAGATCAGTAGAATTGCAATATGATTCTTGCAGATTTATTAGGTGAATGACATGCCTGTTACATGTGTGTCACCGTTGTTGGAGATGAGTTCACTGCTCATTCACCATGCAGTTTGTATCCTGTTAAACAGAGGTAGGTCAATTCAGACAGGAAGGAAATGTGCAGTGAAGGCAGAAGGAACAGGATTAGTGAATTGGTACAATCTTGTTTTCTGGTGTTTGGCTTCTTAAGAAACACTGCATGATTAAAGTATCTGAGGGTCTGCTTCTTTCAGAAGGCTTTAAGAAGGAAACCTAATTGATACTATCTGTAACTTTTAAAGGATACATCTGTGCTGGGCTTTTTTCCTTGGTTTTTTGTTTTTGTTTTCTTTATTTAGAATAGTTGTTATAAATCCTTGGGTTTGTTTGGGTTTTGTTTGTTAGTTTTTGTGGTGGTTCAGGAGTTATCCACCCACACACACTTTTGAAATCACCCAGACTAGACTCAGCCAGCTGGAAGTTAAGGAAGGAAGCTTTTTATTTACAGCTCAGCACAATATGTAAGCAGATATTTACAATATATTACAAATATTTACAGATATGTACAATAAAAAGGTAATACAGAAACACCACACTCCTCCCAGAGATTCCCAACCACCCTTCCACCTTCCTCCCCCCCAAATCTTATCCCAGAATCTGTCTTGTGTGCCAGGTAAATGGGGAACATTGGCCAGGGGGTTTAGAAGCAGGAATTGATTAGTTGGGTTACCCAGATCCAGCTGGAAGGCAAAGAGAGGAAGAGAGACCAACAGAGCTCAGACCTGAGCGGCTCTCCCTTATCTATGTTTGTTTTCTTACTTTTGTATCTGTCAGAAAACCTCATCAAACATCATCAATGTTTTCCTTTCTCAGCCTATAATTTCTCTTATTAAAATATTCCAATTAACCTCAAGCCAGCACAGTTTTTTTCTGCTTTCTCCTTCACAGTGCTTGAATTATCAACTAACTTTGATATAAACCACGAAGATATTTTGGTTATTTTGCCAGCAGAATGCAACTGTGTGTTGGTAGATGTGTGTAATTGAAAATTTTCTGTATGATGCCTCAAACATTAACCATTCTAATGTGTGTTGTGTGTTTTCTCCTCTGTAGCCACTGTTTTGTAGAAAACAGTGTCTTTGGGGTTGTACTTTTGTGCAGCCCTGAAATCAGGTTTCAAGCAGCTTGCTCCCCTCCAAATCTCCATGTTAACAGACACTCTGATCCTCAATCTTACAGTGAATATAAAGAGCTTTTTAAAAATTTCCAAGGACTTGTTCTGAATAAGAATACAAACAGTAAATTTCATTTGTTTGCTGATTGTGCTAAGTCTAAGACTGCTAAATTAACATGTTTTTGAATTGTGCAAGCTTTCCAGCATGGGGCTGAGTGGTTTCTCTGGATTTTCTTCAGGGGAAAAAACAAACCAAAAACTTCTGTGGTTTTGTAAAGGGTTAAGCCCACCTGGGAACCCCCCTGACTCCTCCCAAGGGGTGGTCTGACCTTTTACCAGGTGTCATGGTTAGCCACTACCACTTCCTGCTAGGACCTGGCTGGATGGTGGCAAATGCCCTATGGGGGTGGCTGAGGGAGTGGAAGCAAAATGACCTGGCAGAGGAAAGGCAAACCCATTTGGGCTGCTGACCTCTGGCAGGACATTTCCGCCCGCCTGGACAAGCTGCCCGTCAAGATCGGACACATCAGTGCTCATGTCCCAAGAAGCAGAGCCACTGAAGAGGAGCACCACAATCACCAAGATGACCTAGCTGCTGAGATATCCCAGATTGACTTGGACTGGAAACACAAAGGTGAACTGTTCCTAGCACAGTGGACCCATGACTCTTCTGGTCAGCAGGGGAGAGATGGTACGTACCAATGGGCTAGGGACAGGTCGGTGGACATAGTCATGGATGTCATAGCACAGGTTTTGATTCAACCAAGATATTAGTTATAGTGCATAATTTCACAGATGTATTTTTACATACTTTTTTTTTGGTGAGGCATGGTAGGAATGGGCACATTACAAGGTCTTGCAATTTAGCTGACCAGCAGTAACATGTTAATCTATTACTTCTGGAATTTGCAATCAGGGTTCAACACCCACAGCACTGTAAGTGCAAAGAAGTGTTACTATAAGGCCATACTGAAGATACAAATTATTTAGTATGAGATTTGGTAAGTTAGACTCATGCCGTGGTGCTGTATGTTTGGCTTGGGTTTGGTTTTATGTGGAGTGTACAATAAAATATTCTGAAGTGTTATTCAAGTGTAGAATGAAACATCTCACAAAAATTACTTGCAATTATGAATCCAAACACTACTAAAACAGGTTTACCTCGTTTCTTTGCTTTATTATCAAACAACAGAAAAAAACACCTCTGTTCTGTGTGGATGAATAATGTTGTCTTAACTAAAATGCAGCGGGTTGTTTTATATCAAAAAGGGTGTAGGAAGGTGAGAAATTCCGATGCAGAAGTGCAGCTTTCTACTAGACTCAAGTTTGAAAAATCAAAATCTGGAATGTCATGAGAGTAGTCCTCCATCAGCACACTGAGTGTGTCTTCAGATCTATGTGTTTATAGTTCCCAGACAGTATGCAATGGCTCTGTTATGCAACTGGCAGAAGTTAACCACAGCACCTGAATAAGATGGTCCTAGAGGCAGCCCCATAGCACTAAAATGATGTCAGTGCTCATGTGTACATCTGCTTCTTTTTCTCACTTACGCAATTTTTCTTTAAA
Organism: Psilopogon haemacephalus; assembly: GCA_013396835.1. NCBI lineage: Eukaryota > Metazoa > Chordata > Aves > Piciformes > Megalaimidae > Psilopogon > Psilopogon haemacephalus. The sequence goes on along the minus strand of VWZI01003769.1, from coordinate 125,376 downwards.
TGCTTGTCTGGATTTAAATGACATGCTCATGGTAGCTGTTTCAGTTGCTGCCTTAGCAGAGTAGTTTATTCTGGAAATCTGCTGGTCTGTTCACTAATGAAAAAAGTTTCTCTTGCTTGCATTGGCCACCTTCCTTTAACCAGCTGTCTGACTGCTGGTAAGTAATAAACCTCATGAGCCTCTTCTGATGGCTGAAGTGTACTCAAAGTGACTGGCCAGGAGCCAGCCAGGGATAGGCATTGGCACAGCCAACAGCCACTGAAACAAAAATGTGAAATGTCAGCTAACTGTAGTTGAGTCGTAGCACTACAGTTAGTAGGCATGGATTTTACCTTATTTTGCATTTTACATTCTTGCATATATGTGAAGGCAGAGTGAGGGTGGCAAGGAAGAAAAAAACCCATCAGGTAGAAACTCAGGTGCAGAAATTTAACTGTAATTTTTTTACAGATTCAGTTTAGCTGTGGTACCAAAAGGAATTAACAATTCCATACAAGACAATTAACCTGAATGTCAACAAGCAGCAGAAAAAAGTCAGCAATACTTTAATAGGTCTGTATATGTAACAAACTTACAATTTCTTAGCTAATCTTGCAGCTTGAAAAGCATCTTTCATAACTCTTGTGTAATGTCAGATGATGGACTCATTTAAATAAAAAGCAGCTCCTCAGAAATAGTGACCCTCTCTTTTCTATTGTTTTGAAAAAAAGATCTGTTAGGCCCACAAACTTTTGAAAAGGTCACATTTTCACACGTTCCTGGCCATGAGGAACAGTTCCACTTAGTTATCCACGTTCTGAATTACACTGTCCTTGAGATTTCCCATGCACAGATGCCAAATTCAACTGTGTATGTAGTCTATTCACTCCTTGTTGTTTGGATTTTTTTCTTAGCTTGTGAGTTTATTTTCAGGCTCCCCAAACAGGTGCATGCAATATGTCAATCTCATGCTACTTAATGCTTCATGTATGAGAAAGCAGCTCTTCTGTGTTTGTCTGTTTTAACTAATGATGCTGTAACTTCTACTGAATGTAAGCTACCTAAATATAGGACTTTTGGTGTTTGTGGGTTTTGGGGTTGTGTTGGTTTGAGCTAATTGGAGGATCTGAGTGAGAAATTAGACTATTGGCTGAGAGAGATAAAAACACAGTGTGTCACTTCACCGAGTTTTGCTGAGAAGAAAAAAAAAAGTTGTTTTAAGAGCTGTTCCCATAACAACCAGATTAGCAGTTTGCTTCTGTCTGTGTCTGGCAGGGGCTGCTTCTCTGGCATGATTCCTCTTTGTCTCTCTTTTAGCTAATTCAGAGTAAAATCACTAAAATTACTAA
>VWZI01003769.1:105720-123894 GCA_013396835.1 Psilopogon haemacephalus | reverse complement strand
CTACAGGGGTTTTGTTTGTTTGTTTTCCCTAATTTCAAACTGACTTGTAATGGTAGTTGAAGACATTAATTTCTCATCTTTATTATAATGCCTTGTAGAGACTACCAGTAAGTGTTTAAATGCTTTTATTCTCATGGTTGTGTTGCACTTCCATATCAGCATGACATGCCTGCAAATAGAGACAGAGCAAAGCCACTACCCAATTTTGCTGGAGAGAGAGGTTTTGAAATTTGCTACCAAAGTGATTCTTAAGACACAAAATGAATGTTATGAGTTTCTGGCAGGTGGAATTATTACAATTTCTTCTGGAATTACTACCATTTCTTCTGGAGACACAGCTAAAATATAAGTGTTGTCTCCACAGACTGCTGAATTTCCTATTCAAATGTGTAAACCCTGCTAGTATGTTTCAAGTTCTGTTTCTTGAGAGTTCCCTTCTTTGCTAAAACACAAATGATCAGTGCTGAGCAAGAGAGGGTACAGCACATTGTCAAGGCCTGACTGGATTGATGCAGTTGCATACTCTGCAGGCTGCTTGCCTACCTGACCTAGACTATGAAAGGATACTGAGCAAATGTCAAGCGTAAACCTTGTAATTAAACTATAACATCTGCTGGAAAGCAGCTCTGTGGAGAAATACCTTGGAGTCCTGGCGGACAGCAAGTTCTGCATGGGCCATCAATGTGTCCTTGTGGCCAAGAGAGCCAATGGCATCCTGGGGTGCATCAAGAAAATTGTGTCCAGCAGGTTTAGGGAGGTTCTTCTCTGCCCTAGTGAGGCCACACCTGGAATACTTTGTCCAGTTTTGGGCTCCCCAGTTCAAGAGAGACAGGGATCTGATGGAGAGAGTCCAACAAAGAGCCACAAGGATGATCAGGAGACTTGAGCATCTTCCCTATGGAGACTGAGAGCCTGGGGCTGTTTAGTCTGGAGAAGAGAGGCAATCTGATCAATGTCTATAAATATCTGAGGAATCAGTGTCAAGTGGATGGGGCCAATCTCTTTTTTGTGCTCCACAGCAATATGACAAGGAGCAATGCATACAAACTGGAACATAGAAGGTTTCACCTCAACATGAGGAGAAACTTCTTTGCAGTGAGTGTGACAGGGCACTGCAACAGGCTGTCCAGAGATGTTGTGGAGTCTTCTTCTCTGGACACTTTCAAAACTCACCTGGATGCATTCCTGTGTGGACTACCCTAGGCGATCCTGCTTTGGCAGGGGGGTTGGACTCAATAATCTCTGGATGTCCATTCCAACCTCTAATGTTCTCCAATTCTGTTAGGATTTAAAGGTTCCAGGTGACAGGTGCTGACTTCTTCACCATCACTTTTTTGATCTTGATTTCTTTCCAGCAGTTTTGCTACCCCTTGCTGTATTGCCGGAGCCAACTCCCAGACACAGCTGCTTAGAGAGAAGCATTCCAGTTTCTTTCTTTCCCCTTTCTCCTTTTCTGCCTGGATCAAAAATGAATACAGATATGATCCACTCTGGAATTCTAGAAGAATATGAATCCAGCAACCAAACCCAATTGTTTTTTTGATGGGCTAAGTAAGGTAATGATGTAAGTCACTGAGTGTGCCTGCCAGGGAAGATGCAGGTCTGCTCCTGTGTGTTCCTCTGTGTGTGATGCCAGCTTTGGTCTCAAGCACTACCCTAGCACAAATGTTATTATGTTCATTAACTTACAGACATAAACGTAGTTTACGTGTAGTAAAATTCACTTTGTTCTGACAATCTTTCCTGCAGCTCAGCTAGAGACAGTATTTCCTGTATTCCCTCTTCTCAGGGAGGGGGGAGGCTGTGAAAATGGTAGATCCAGTCACTGTATTTCTCATTTTGCTTTCTTTTTAGGATAAAATACCCTGAAGTTATGCAAATATCCAATGAACTTGGAACTTGCACTAAAAATCATCTAGGAGCAAAATATCTGCTCATTCTACTGAGGTCCTTCACACTCACACATCAGTTTAACCACACAGCAGCCTCCAAGTCAGCTGTTTTCCGCCCTGATTTCTTCAGACTTGGCAGACTTAGTTGCCATAGAGCATTGAAAAGAACAAAGTTAGTACTACACCCATGTGGTCCCTCCTGTTCTAAAAACCAGGTGTGTTAACAGCCCAGCAATGTTACACTCCTTAAACAATCAACTCGACTTTGAGGCAGTTCTTCAAAACACACTGCGGAATCTGGCAAGTCACAGCCTTTTAAAGAAAGTATGGGAAGGGCTCACACACTGCATTCTGCTCTGGTGCCACTTTGTCACTTTTCCTCTCAAGTCTGATTTGGTGCATCTGGAACACAGTTTAGCTTCGATTTTTAGGATGTTTGGAGAGTGAGGTCCTTCTTCCTATCTGTGGTGGGAGCACTGTGTCCTCACTACCTCTGGAACACAGCAGAATCCCCTGGGTCTTTACTAGCTGCCTGAAAGGCAGGAGAGGGGAGTCAGTTTTGGTAATTTTGTTTGTTGCCTGTTACAAACTTGAGGGTTTGTTGGTAGGTGCTCTTGATGTGAAAATACAAAGTCTACTGTTTAAAAGCCTGCTTTCTAGTTTGCAGTTCTTTCTCCAGCTATCGCGTAGGAAAACCACACATTCGTGTGATTTTACTGAAGGAAGTAGAAGTGACACAGTGAAAGTGGGGAAAGTNTTTTTTTTTTTTTTTTTTTTTGCACAGTGGTCAACCTTGTGAGTGTCTATTCATCTGACTCTCCTTTTATGCTTTGAAAAGTTCATTTATGTCACACAGTTGTGTGCTTTTTATAGTTATGCCAACAGGGACAACTATTTTTTTACCTCAGCTAAAACTGGGAGCTTATTAGAAAGTCTTACTGTAGTCAAAGGGAAGAAGAGAGGAGGAGTTTAGGGCATGATGGGCAGCTTTAGCACAAATGGTGGCAAATGACAAAACCTTAACAGCTGTACTTCAGAACCATACTGAGTCCTACTGAAGGGAGCAGGACAGTTCATAATGCATGGTGACCCCACAGCTGTAGGAAAGGTGCACGTGAAAGATGGCTTGAGGAAGGAGGGGGCTTACATTTCGAATCAGAGCATGAGAAATGGAAATAGTAGTTTTCAGATGTGAAATGGAACAAATTTGAATAAAATTTTGATTGGTGCTGCTTGGCAGTTGATCATGTGAGTTCCAGGCATACCAAGAGACAGAAACAGAACTGGAATAAGATGTCACACTGCAGTTTTTAGTTTTGTATTTGCAAGAGTTGACTCTAAGGAGATACAGTTGTAAGGCAGATGACTGTTACTTCCCAATATAAAAAAATCACTGAAGAAGAAATTCAGCTGATACTGTCATGATGACCACCCCTCCCAGCACACCAGAGGAAAGGTCTAGAAGTAGGCACACAAACAGCATTTTCCAGAGATGACTGGAGAGTGCTACATTAACTGAAGGGTACAGTGATGTCCAGCTGCTGCTCAGAAGCAGATGAGAGGAGAGCAGAGCCACCATCTCTGTGGTGGCACAAGTGATAACCAAACCCAGGCTTTTGCATGGTAGTACTGGGGGCATAACTGCCCTTGGAGTACTACGCTAATAAAAAAGCAATGCTTGAGAATTAAGTTCTGCTTTCTGATGTGCAAATTACTGTGAAAAGGCAAATCTTTACATAACTGCAGTTTCTGAATGCCTTTAAATAACGTAACAAATTCCTGTTCTTCATCTGGCAGCTGTAAGCAGCAGGAACCAGGCCCTTAATTCTGTGCAGAAAATAGGCACCGCATTTTGTTCACAGCAAATGGACAAATGCAGTTTATCTCCCAAGCACTGTGAGAATGTAGGGTTTTTTGTTTTTTTTTTTCTTTTGAAATCACTGGCTTATTTCACTGGCACAAAACACCAGCCTGCCAGCAAAGCTTTGATAATAATTTTTCTAATGTGTCATGCCTCTAGAAAAAATACTCAGTTCAGTGTTTCTATGTGTCTAAACTCAGTATACTTGTGGTGAAGTTCTAGATGAGTCAGATTCCTCTTTTTGGATGCTTCCTTCTTGTTTATTGTGGTTAATGTGTTTCACTGGGGTTTTGTGACTGCTAGTCTGGGCATCAAAGATTGAGGCCAAGAACAGAAATGCATTTGAAGTGTCTGTAAAAACCTTTGCCTATTATGGAAGACATCAAACCCCACTCAACGAATATAGGAATGTAGTACATATTTAGGTATTTTATAGTTTTAAAAGACTACAAAATAATAGATATTAAGAACTAGTATCCTGCAAATAAGGTTTGCAATGAATTGGAGTTTTGCTCTCGGTATGTGGGTTTGTGTCACATGTCAAATGGTAGTATATTGTAATGAGAGTTATGGGAGGAAAAATGCCATTGTTACAGATGTAATATTTGAACACCCTTAAGCGATTCATGTACAGTTAGTCCTGACTCTTAAATCATGTATACAGAAAGACAGAACTACGAGGGCATGCAAATTCCACCTTCTTCAGGCATAAAAGCTGAGACAACAATGCAGTGCAACGTAACAATCCATAGCACACAGCTTACTGCATTTGTGTTTGCTAGTGAAATGGCAGGCTTTACTCTGCATTTGTAGCAGAAAATGTGTGAACAGGAAAGCATGTCCTTTGAGGGAGAGAGTTGCCCAAGTTACCCTCTAATTACAGTCTGTCTTCACTTGGGGTAACCAAGAAAGCAGTGCAGGAAGTTGATGGTGATCCTTGTCTAACTACACAGACGGAGATCGAGCTTCATCTGAGATTAATTTTTACAGTTAATAGGTATGTACAGAAAGTATCAGTGAGATCTTAAACAACTGCTGGCCTAATGAGGTATGTGGGAGATTATCCAGCCTACGGCAACAGGATTCTAATGCTATCCGAAGTAAAATTACCACTGTGTTTGGAAAGGACTGAATTGGGGGTGGGAGGAAAAAGAAGACTGGAACTGCTGAAGAGGGTCCAGAGGAGGGCCACAAAGACGATCAGAGGGCTGGAGCACCTCTGCTATGAGGACAGGCTGAGAGAGTTTGGGCTTTTCAGCCTAGAGAAGAGAAGGCTTCAAGGAGACTTTATAGCAACCTTCCAGTATCTGAAGGGGTCCTACAGAAGGGCTGGGGAGGGACTATTCACAAAGTCTTGTAATGACAGGACGAGGGGGAATGGGTTCAAATTGGCAGAGGGGAGATTTAAACGGGATGTTAGGGGGAAGGTCTTCACAGTGAGGGTGGTGAGGCACTGGAACAGGTTGCCCAGGGAGGTTGTGTCTGCTCCCTCCCTGGAGGTGTTCAAGGCCAGGCTGGATGAGGCCTTGAGTGACCTGATCTAGTGGGAGGTGTCCCTGCCTGTGGCACAGGGGGGTTGGAACTGGATGATCTTTGAGGTCTCTTCCAACCTAAACCATTCTATGATTCTATGATTCTAAGACAAACCCAACCAACCAAAGAGGGCTGTGAAACAGAAGTAGAGAGAAAGCTCTTGCTGCCTTTTAAAGAAGCTGCTGAGCATCAGCTATTGACACGACATGCCTGGGAAGGGGGAGGTCTGAAAATGAACTTTAGTAAAGAGGAGCTCTCTGGACTGAAGTCAGTGTTGAGGCAGGGTCTTACTTCAAAATCTCAGGCAGAAGAACATAAAACCAATAAAACAAACAAGCAAACAACCCCCATGCACAGTTTTTTTCCCCCCTTGTTAATATCCGTTAACTAATGGCTTCCAGCTGCTTTTCTCCTACTGGAAGAGCAGGAATGGGTCACTTTTCCCAAAGTTTGTAAATTAACACTGCACCACTGTGTAATGGAAAGACTACACATACTTGAAAGAAGTGTTTATTTTCACAGAGTATTTGATGCAAAACAACAGTGTAACAAAGGAAACGTGTTCACAGATTTGTATGTCCAAATTGTTACTCTCTGAAAGGAACAATTAAGATGTTTCCTGATCAGTGGAGCAGTAAGCTCCTTGGAAAGAAGAGCTACACTTGAGATACCACCATACAAACAGGGCAGCACAAGGCTTTAAAGACATGTTCAGAAAACAGATGGTCTGATGTCTGGCAAGAGTTAACCTAAAAAGGAGAGTGTGAGAATTCTGATGTCTTTTTCCTTCAGTCACATCCCATATCTCCAGAATTGTCACTTTTACAAACTACTCTCAATTAAACTGCCCAGGCCCACCCTAGATCCTTACAATTTTATGGTGGCTTTTTAATTCGGTACAGAGGTTACAAACACACTTTTAAGTAGAGAATATAATTTTATTGAATTTCTGAAATTATTAATCTTTGTTAGATTACTGGGACACATAATATCCTTCAAATCAAGAGTTCTTGGCATCTGCAAACTGGAATGTTTGTATCACTAAAGAGCAAGGTTAAAGCCCAAATTTATTGTATTAAAGAACTACCTAAAGCCACAATAATGTGTGTGTAGTTTGTTTTATGTGCATGAGTTCTTGGTTACAACGAGCCTCTGGAAGACATAAATACTGACAGGTAAATGTTCCTGTTAGCTGATTGTTTTAGCAGTCACATAATCCTTCCTTTGATGTCTCGGGTCAATGCAATCCTAGTACCATTGGGGTTTAGTAGGAGATATATTAAAAGAGTTTCTCTGTGATCTTTCCTGCAACAAAAACACCAGCAGAAGTTATTATGCTGTCACGATAAAGGAGTATCTGTATATTCTTGACTGCCCCTGCTTTCCAAATGAGTTATTTTTTCGGTTACCAATAGAGCGTAATTGCTGACAAAGTTAACAATGATTGCTTTGGATTTCTAGAGCTACCACAAGGTCTGGAGAAGACACAGAAGATCTACAGTGCAAGCAGATTCTCTTGGTTATTAGCAGGTTACTCTTGAGAATAACACTCGAGGTCAGTTTACAGAGCAGTAAAAGTGTGACATGCTACACACCCACGTACCTTAAGCCAACAGCTCTCTAACAGTTTTTCCACCTTAGGCTATTTAATGTTTAACACCAGGACACCACGATGCATGCTACTTCACTTTTTGAGAGAAAGCAGTAACTGTTTCAGAAAGGCACTCAGAAAGCCTTTTTTTTTTTTTTTTTTTGCTCTAGGGCTCGACTCCTGTTCCTGCTGAACTGAGCCAGTGTATAAAAACAGAACTGATATCAGCTCAGTAGGCACCGGAGGACGAGTCCATTAACAGCCTGCAAAAACAGCAGCCGCCGTAAGCGGCAGTTCCAGTCGGAAACGCCCATTTCCTGCAAACGACACACAGTACTAAGCTACAACTGCAGAGAGATCGTGACAGCAGCTGTTACAAGAGAAGAATACCAAACAAAGCTTCATAGACAATTCTGGTCTAAAGTCACAAACATTTACCACCTCTGACCTCTAAAAAAGCATGGTGACCAAACTGCTGTTGGGATTGTCTTACGTCTGCAGACAGAAAGAGAATTTAAGGAGTGCTGATTATGCTCTACTAAAACCAAGGGTCTTTGGTCCACCCCACCTTCTCTCTGCCTCCTCGATATAAGGCACCTCATTTGTGCACTCATTGTACGTTTGCCCATTCAGCAGCAAGGTATCTCAGCCACAACAGGGCAGGCTGTCTCTCCCCTTCTCTTCAGGTGCAGAACTTAGCCACTGTGAACAAAGAGGGAAACAATCACTGTTCACCAATCAGCTAAGCTCTGCACCTCTCCAGAGAGGTCTCCAGGTAGGTACAGTTAATTATCAGGCGAGGTTCTTCTGTGATGTACCTGCTGTTTTCCCTTTTCTGGGCTTTGCTTGCTTGCTTGTTTGTTTGTTTAATGGACTGAGGACTCCATGCAGTGCAGGGATCAGGTAGTTATGGTGAGGTTCATACTAGCAGCTGCGGTCATGGCTGTGTGGTAATCCCTGGCAATGTGATTTTAATCTTAAATCACAAATCATCATGCCAGGAACCCAAACAGCCACAACATTAAAAGAAATCTGTGCAGTCATGCATAGCGTTGTTCTCATAACATTGCATTTAGGTTTTATGTTATAGCTCACCATGTACTTTCTGTCTGAAAAATCATCTCTAGACTATTGCTAGCACATACATACTACAGCATTTTCCTGTGTCAGGCACTTACCATCAGAAGCTTGGAGACATTTTGATTTTTATTTTATTACAGAAGGAACTACAGGAAGACAGTTCCTAGTAGAGTAGTACCAGAAAAAAAAAGCACCTCCACGTTTCTGGCCTTCAGGCACTTGAAGGCATCTACAAGATTAAAACTTGTTGAATGTAGGTCGAATCCCTGTAGGTGCTTGAGAACTGAAAGTCCACAAGCAAATCTCTTACCTGATTTAGAAGGTGACCCTTCTAACCCATAACTGACATCCTGACACTTAACAGTCTGATCCACCTTCCTAAGTTTCCTCAACAGGCACAATTCTTGTATTTACAGAAGAACAACACTACTGTTCACAAGCAAACTTCTTTCATGGTATCTATTATTTGCTGTATTTCATATAAATAAAGTAAACAAAAATTCAAGTGGAACTCATTGTGAAGTACTGCTCTGGGTACAGGCTTGAACAGGAGTACATTAAGATTTTGGATCAGTAAATTATAAATGCTAAATTATATGTCTGAATTTTGATACCACAAATCAGCTGTAATGTTCTGTGAAAAAACAAGGCAATCAAATCTGTCAGATGAGTTATTAACCAGAAATCTTAAGTATGCTGTACTGGAAGAGATCCTTTTACCAATCCTAATTGCCTATGTTAAACATGCATGTATAGACACTGGAAGGTTACCTTCAGCTACTCAGACTAAGCAATGTAGAGTATCTTTGTAAATCACCAATTTATAGCCTACAGCAATCTTTACTTCATAACACTGCTTCTTGCAATCCTCTCTTTTTTTCAGGTCCCTCCACAGTAATTTCAGAAACAAGTAAAATTATGCATGATATTAAGCAGCTTCTTCTCTTCTTACCTCATAATGAGTCTTCAAAGGCCTCACTACACTTAAGAAAAAAAAGATTTCAATTATCAGCTTGTTCTCACAATTGGGATTTGCTTGCAAGTGCATAGCTCCTCACTTCAACTGTAGGCACAGACTCTTTTCAGAGACTGTGCTGTCTATCAAGTCAACATGTAGCTTCATTAAGCAGAAATGGACATTGCACAACTGCTGGTGGAGTCTGGCCTTCTCCTGCCATTCACAATTACGAGTTGCCTCTTGTATAGTCCCTCACATTACAAAGTTTACAACAAAACCATGCTCCATGCCCTCTAGATGGTGTCTACATGTATCTAACTCACTGCACCAGCACCTGGGCTCAAGAGAAGGAAAGAGGAAAAGGAAAGAAGAAAAAAAAGGAAAAGAATGAGAAGGGAAGGGAAGGGAAGGGAAGGGAAGGGAAGGGAAGGGAAGGGAAGGGAAGGGAAATAAAAGAAAAAAGAAAATGAAAAGTTATTTAATAAGCATTCTCAAGCTGAGCAGAGACAGGCTGTGTGGTATGCTGAAGTCTACTACCTTTAGAGAGGTCTGCATATTTTTTCTGTGCAAGGCAAAATCAGCGAGTTTAGTCTAAAAGGAATAATCACCTTTTCAGAATAACATCTCTGCCACCACTTTGGCTGAGGACACATCCATATGTTCCTGTGCTGCAGCAAAACATTTGTGTGCAAGTTCTTGTTGTTTTGCGTCTTCATTCACCATTAATTCACCGTAGAGATACACACCCATTGCCTGAAAGAGGAACATTAGATTAGAGGAATCTATCAGCAGTAACAAAAAGTTAGCTGGTTTTCATTCCATTGACCCTCGACTATTCATTTAATTAGAACCAAATCAAAGCAGACAATCCAGATCACAGAAAATCTGTGTAACATCTGTAAAACACTCTGTAACATCTACCTTGCCCCTCAAAAGTAGTTTTCTCTGGATCTCTTTAGCCTAAGGATAGATATACATGTGTAAAAACAGATTATTAATTTAAGAGGTGTAAGTCATGCTGTGACAAGAAAATGCTTCACGTTTTTGGCCACTTTTCATGTTGAAATCTGTTTTCTTTTATCCACTACATAGAGGATTTCCAAATGCTCCTTAAGAAAACAGATTGTCTTTCCTTCAAGAGGATACACATTTTCTTTCCATTTGGGACACACAAAGAGGAATAAAGAGGACATCAATTGGCATCGTCCACTCAATTAAAATGTTGACATTCTGTAACTGGTTATGAACTGAATGTGGTATAGGTTTCTGTTTCAGACTTTTCTCTTTACCCTCAGATACAGCTGAAAGTGCACGAATTTTGGCTGGGTAGGAAGGCAGGCTCTTCCTAGCTACTCATGCAGGACATCTATCAAGAAAGATATCGGGGCACCTGGGCTTGTAGATAGCAAAGCACTGGCTGACTTAACAGAAAATATATTGTGGGTTGCCATTTTTGTATGATGATAGATTTTTTTCACCCAATTACAGGAATTCAGTAAGTGTTAAGCTGCATTTACTGAAATAGAACTATACATATGACAAAATGTTAGCAGCCTGGCACACTAACTTTTACAGTTTTACTTACTGTTTAGACAGCTGCAAGAGAGGAAAGAATTAGATAGCACTGAAAACACATGGTTTGTAATACTATTCCTCACAATTTCTAGCACTGGCTGGTTAAAAAAAAAAAAAAATCAAATTTTATGAAAGACTGAAATGAAAGGAACATGTCCCAGAGTAGAAGCAACCTGCCAGGTTCCTTGATAAGCTCCTAGGCATGCTCTCTCCCATGTGCCAGACACAGCAGGTGTGCACATGGCCTTCAAGTTGGGGTCCAGTCACTTTCATAGAGAATTTGATGGCATGTTGTCACAAGGCAAAATTACCTCCTCAAACCAGTCCTAGCAATTATCCCCAAGCCTAAACATTAACATGCAGTAAACACATCGGGGTTTCTTAACACTTTAAAAAGAGCCTAGTATTTCATATTCAGCACAGACATGAAGCTGCCCTTGTCTGAGTTGTAACCACTCCAGAANCAGAAACTCTTTCCCTGCAGTGCAGAAAATGCTGGTCTTCATTTGACATAATATCTACATGACACAATGCAATATGTTTGGTTTTATGAACTCAAGCCTCCACCACCCAGGCTACTGCTGGTGGTTACCTCTCTTTTCATAGGACTACAGCAAGCACAATATATACTCCTGATTATCGTAATTTATGCTGCCTTTGCTTTCTTTTTTTTTTTTTTTTTTTTTTTTTTTTAATTAAAAAATTTTTCAGTTGCTCTTGATGTAAGAGATACTTAAAAAACACCCTTGCACTAAGAGCAGTAGATATCTGAGCTAACATTTGTGTCTGCAAGGCATGAGGGGGAGAGGAACAACNTATTTGCCTGGAAGCTCTAAAAGGCTTTGGTCATTTCAACATAAAAGCTAAGACATGACTATCTTGCCTAGACTTTCACATATCTTGCAACATCTTCTATTTTTTTAACATGCACTTAAAGCACATAAAAGTCACCCTAGTCAGTGTATGTCTTGATTTTATGGAGTTCATACTGAATACAAATAAACAGAAAGAACAAAGCAGAGATATGTTAGAATTTTAGTTTCATAAAGGTCTAAGTAAAAAGCCACAGCAAGGACAATTATGTACAGCCAGCCTTGAAGACCATGAAAATCACCTGGTAGCATTTCCCTCATCATGGGGATGTCTGCATTCTCTGGGCCTGCACCGTGCTATCTTCTTAGCATCATTCCTACCTCTGGCTCACATAAAACAGGAGAGGAGGGAATACACCCTATTTCACCACTTACCAGAATATTAGTAGGGTTAGGTGCTTTAAAGGGAAGAAGAGGCAAAAACCGAATAAACATTCCAATTTTTGACAAACTGTAGCAAGTAAATACATTAAAATTATGCTTTTAGTTTCACATTAAGAGTGTCAAAAAGTTGATTATTAAAAAAAAGCTAACTAAGTGTAACTGACCTGATCTTCTCTGAGAAATTTCTCAACATCTGAATACCCAGGCACATATTTGTGTTTCACAACAAGTTCACACCAGCGATGACGAACCTTTGGAAAGAGAAGAAATTTTAAAATTAAAAACAAAACAAGAAAGAAAAACAGAAGCTATACTGTATGTGTGTGGGTGCTGATACATTTCAGTTTGTTTTTCCTGCAGTTGTTGTGTTGGCTGTTTTGATGGGCTGGGGTTTTTTTGTCCCCAGCAGACAGGCAGACGCAGATCAACACCACTCAGTAAGCTGGGCAGAGGTGCAGTGCCCTGCACGCATGAGCCCAGGCTTCAGAAACCCAGAAGACCCAAACTCCTGTTTCTGCGTTAGTAAAATACCACAGATCTGCAGCATCTTCAACTCCACTGTTCCCCTTTTTCCTTTAGGTTAGGCTAGAGGTTATTTCTCGTATACTTTTAGAAGGGAGGAAGGGGAGGAGATTAGCACTGCAAATACCTGGAAGAGCCACAAGACAAAAATGATAATTTCCCCTGTCTAAGTGTATAATCTAAAAAGGCTTAAATATAATTCTGTACCAATATTAAAAGTAATGCCACAAAGGTGTAAGTTAGATATAACTTATATAAGTGATTCTGTAAAGCAAGGAGTTTCAGTTAGGTGAAATACAGTTTTGCCACTATATCTGCTAGTAGCAGATTTTAAGCACTTTGCAAAGCATTTAAAATCTGTCAACACTGGGCAGTTGTACCATGTGTACCCTGCCAAAATCAGTTATTCACATACTGTAATGAGAAGTATGGAAACTTTCAAACAAAACACAACTGAAAACTGTTTCTAAGTAGCTTGAACATATGTGGGTTTTTTTGTTGTTAGAATCATAGAATGGTTTAGGTTGGAAGAGACCTCAAAGATCATCCAGTTCCAACCCCCCTGTGCCACAGGCAGGGACACCTCCCACTAGATCAGGTCACTCAAGGCCTCATCCAGCCTGGCCTTGAACACCTCAAGGGACGGAGGTCTTTCGTTGTTTCTTTATATTTCTGACTAAGTTCTTAGCCACTTCTGTGGCATAAACATCAAGTTACTGCCCTGCAAGTCTTCCTTAGCTGCAGGAACAGATTAGCCTAATTTTTTATGTTCCATTAGTGACTCAGTCGAGTGCAGTCAACCCCTCCCAGCCTTCAAATCCTTCTGCTTCAGCCTTTGTTGTAACCTCTTTCAAAAGACCAGGCACTTAATAACAAGCACCTTTCCCACAGTAAGAATAAAATGTTAGCAGTTCTACCCAAAACTTGGCCCAAATTGTGCTCCTATCAGCTAACTGAACATTAGTTTTCTTCTGAATGACAGATTCACTGAAAGCCAGAACAGAAGCCAGAACCAGGGTGGGGATAGGGAGAGAGTCACATTGGAGTATGCTGTTGCTTCTGGAAAATAAGAAATTTGGAAATACTTTCATTGCCATCCTATTCCTCATCAACTTTATATCACAGGAAAAAAATTCACAGACTTATGTTATCAGATGTGACAAATGTTCGTTAGGTCCTGGAAGGGTCCTTTTTGGGTAACCAGTATCTCTTTTCGGCTGACCTCCTATAAGAAATAGTTTCAACACAGCTTATGAATGAAACAAACTGCTAAAGGGCTTTATGGCTAACTGGAGTTTGCACTTACAGCATGTATAATACTGAACAGTCAGAGTGCAATGTGTGGTAAGAAGCAAAAGCTGTCTCTTAAAGCTTCTTCCTGAAAAAATAAGAGCTGCCAAGATTCCTGCAAGTGGAACCACAGATAAATTCACAAAAGTAAATAGCTTTTCAAGACTCAACTCACTTTGCTGTATATGCCCATGTCTATAATGTAGACATTCAAAAGCCTGATCAGCTGCTGCTTCTCCCTGGAAACACTAAAAATCTTCCCAGGCAATCCAGCTTGTTACAGGGCATTTGTCACAACCTGGAGTAGCTCCATGCCTGCACTAAACCTTCAAGGCTTAAAAATCAGGCATACACCTCTCTTATCTGTAGGGTGAGTTAATGGAATAGAATACAAACACATTTACAAGGTTGTATCTCTTCGTCTGACACTGTATTCTGAACCTCCTGTCAAATATCTTTTCGAAAATTAAAGACATTCCTTATGTATTCTCAGAGCACATATGAGAAACACAAGGAGGAGAAAGGGACTCTGGTCATTTCCTGTGATCACTGCTCTTTTGTGTCATGTGGTCCAGCAGTGACATCACTTACCCAGGAGGCAAGCTTCTGTGTCTGCTCAAGATGTCAAAGTGTGCTTTCAGTGAGAATTTTTCAACAGTGAATGCTAAACTTGTCTGAGATGGGGCTCTTTTTGTACCTTCTGGTAAATATGTTTGTGTTCTCAACCCCCCCCTCCCTTGCAGTTATTAAAATACCATAAGGGAGGATGTCACAAGACTTTAGGACCTAAATTTCTGCGTACTTTCTACAAGAAGAGCAGCACACAAGCCACCTCACCCCCAGTGTGCCTTTCTCAGTGTGCCCATAATACCTGCAAGGAGAGCAGAGTGCAAGTTCACCCTGTGAAGGTGTTCATGTTGCCTTACTTCCTCACACACTAGTGTCATTTGTATTTATGTTTGTGTCATAGCCTGATCACCTCAATCCCAATGGCTTTGGGTAACATGGAACAATTAAGCTAGGCCCGCCCCTTTAATTGTTCCTTCCTTCACAGTGTTCCTGTGCAATCAACCTCTTTTCCATTAGTTTAAACTAAAAATATTTATTTGTTGAGTGAGATTTGGGACAGCACACACTTTTCTTCCTGTCTTATGCCTTTTCCCCTTTCTTTCCCAGGGTGAGTACAAATCATGGCAAATTTCCAGATATGAAATGCTGGCATTTTGCCAGTTGGGGCAGAGCTGCATGTCTATTATCCCTGGATTACATATCTGCCTCCTGTTCTCCACAAGCCCCAAATGCTTTCACAGGAGAGCAAAATGCAGGAGAAGCAGTTGCTGCTGAAGCACCTGACACCAGCCTTCTGAGTAGCCTCACTGGCTCTCACGTCTTGCATGGGAACCCAGTAAGCAGAGCACAGAAACCAAGGATGGCTTTGAGTGCAAGAGAGGTGGGGAGTGAGCTACACAATGCTGCACCAAAATTTTCACTGCCACTTGGGTGGAACACACAAATAGGTTAGTCTCCTGTCCCTCATGCTCCCCATGCAGCATGGAGTGTAGGTGGTCATGTAACTACAAAGGTGTCCATGCACTACAAAGAAGTATTTTTTCTAGTGTAATCCACGCCCTAGGCTGATACCACAAACAAGAGAATATTATTCACATAACAGAAGAATGGAAAAACAAATTTAGTTCCCAAGATCTCATCCAATGCTTAGAGTAGGAAAATGAAAACAGGCCCCACAGCTTTACAGTCTAATGAATGAGTCATGTCAACAGGCACTTTTAACAGACCAGTCTCAAAAGAAAATTTTAAAAACCAAGTCACTTGTGGTAGGACTGAGCTAACCATACTGCATCCTGTGCACGCTCTTCTCGGCTCTTCTGTTCCTCCCAGGAGCAAATGCTCTGGTGGCAATACCAAGAATTCATTACTATTCTCATGGTTTTCTCTCTGCACATTTCTCTGGGCTTTTCTGCATGGTTCAGAGAGATGCACACCATATGTCACTCTGGCTTCTCACATCGTAAACAATATAAACTAACCCCAAAGAGCAATTTACAGCAATTTTTCCTGTTACCGCTGGCAGAAAGCATATACAGATTTGTTTGGATCTGAAGCAACACCTGTAAATGCCCAGCCATACTGGTTTGGCAGCTGAAGGGTCCCCTGTGCCAAAGCTGGAAACTGTTTTCTCAGCTTCCAATCCTGAGCTGTCCTGAGCCCAAAACTGATGGCTGGTACTCCCAAGGATGAGGAGAGGTGGCTGGGTAGAGGGTAATGGAAGTCTTCTGGAGCCTCAAGCTCCTCACAGATGGATCCTCATAGCCTGGAAGTTGTTCTTCCTTCTTGCTCTGTTTTTGCAGATGGTGCAGCTGTCTCTGCTAACAGCTTTTTAGGATAAATTCAGACTGTTACTGTGAGTTTTGCAAGACACAACCTCTATTAGTTTCTGAGGCACAGTTCAGTGGCAGTAAGATACTGAAATGCTGTCTCAGGTACAACATGTGGAAACCAGTTCTAACATTTTCATTCATATCAAGGACATCAAGATCTAAATACTGGCTTGCACTGCGATGAAATGTCTCAAAGGGATGCTACTGCCAGATAGCAAAGACTTGCAAATTTAGGGCCATTATCTTACACAAACAATTCCAGTGGTCTCATATGATCTTTTAATAAAAATACACAGTATTGCACAATATTATTTGCAACTCAAACCTCACCTGTATTTTGACAGTACAATGGAAGATGCCAAGAAATCAAAATTATACTTAGTCTGTTTTCAGATAATGCAAGCTGTTGCATGAAATTATTTAACTGGAATAAGTACTTGTATAAAATATACTGATAATCCACCTCTAAGACAGTTCCTTTGTTTTAGTAACTCAGGCCAAGACCTGTTAGAAATAGTGCTTGTAGCTGACTGATTAAACCCATCTAAGGCATCAGATACACGCCCTGACTTTCAAAAGAAAAGCTTTGAGTGACATACCTGAGAAAGATTTTTTTAAAACTACTCTGAACATAAGCTAAACTGAAAATAATACATTTGTTTCTGAACCAGGTGATACAAAATTTTGCCTACTCCACACTGTTCCTCTCTGACCTATAAAAACAATCAGACAAGCCCCAGCCAAACATGCTCACAGAAAATTCTGTATGTTATATTGCAATGATTTAGCTTGCTAATGTTCTCAACTGTATGTATGAAAGCAAAAAATAAATATTTTACTTCTGAGGTCTACAAATAGGATTCAGAAAGCAAGTAATGTAAACCATGCTTTTAATAAAGAGAGGAAAAAACGCAGTTTACTAAGCCTTTAGTCTGCAGAATGGGAGACTAGCTTCAGGGAAAATGAGTACACTTTGCTAATAGCTGGATCTAATTTAAAAGGCGCCATGAGACAACAAATCTAAATCACTGAATGAAAGGAACACACTTACAGATCTAAAACTGGGGTAATCTGAATACAGCAGAAGTTGCTGCCCAACCAAATGGAGCCTTTATTAAAGGCAGGAGGTTATAAGACACAGGTTTGAAATCTACATTGAAAGAAAATTCATCTGAACAACTGGAATCTGAAATGTCAATTGAAGAGTCTCAAAGGCCAGACTCCACTATAATTTGTAAAGGGAAAAAACACAAAGGAGCTTTTACAAATAACCAAACTATGCTACTACAGTTTAGTTTTAAATAACAAGAAGGAAGCTGGTATCTCTAAGGCACTGGAATGCTGTTCTGTTCCATCTGAAAGCACTTATCTCCAGTCTCTTCCTACCCACACATAAATTTGATTTAAATATTAGATCATTTTCCTAGGTAATTAGAGAACAATACAGCATGTTACAGGGCAGTATTTGCACTAAACCCCAGGTTTTTAAATTGCTTAATATGTAAGAATTACAGTATAAGAACTAACAGTATTACAGTGCATTTAATAATAGTTTGTTTTTTTTTTTTTCCTCTATCCTAGGTGAAAAGGTTACTCTTTAATACACTGCAAAGGGTGCATCATTCTTTTCATTCTCTATAGTCTGAACTTCAACTGGGCATTCCTATATTTTATGCCACAGAATACACAGCTTCAGCTCACAGCTTTGGTTTCATGAATAGTTACACAAATAAGATAATGGGGGATGCAGAAGCAGCTCAGACAACTGTGCTACAGCTGTCCTGATAAGAGAATCAGTTTGGCAATCTGAAAACAAACTCCCAAAAGCCAAACCCCTACTGGATACAAGCAGAATTAGTTAAATTATTCTGACAAAAATTCTGTAACTGTGATTATCATGTATGACAAAGGTTTGTGGGGAGACTGAGCAAAGAAGCAGTCCAATAGCTTAAATCAGCTTGTATTTTGGACCAAAACATCCTGGACTTTTTACAGGCTACATTACCTCTCAGGTCTCATGGCACTCTCCCTTCAAGGCCAAAGAAACCATGGGCCAGACATGGTGTCACACATACAGGCATTTTTGATGACAACCTTTTCTCCTGATACCTTCACAGTGTCAAGGTTCAATTAATGCTGCTGCTTACACTGCAATGCACTTCCTTAATATTAAGCACTTAATTTCCAAAGATACTGTAAAAATGATACACTTAAAAA
>VWZI01003769.1:50980-105713 GCA_013396835.1 Psilopogon haemacephalus | reverse complement strand
AAAAAAAAAAAAAAAAAAAAAAAAGAGAAAAGGATTTTAGTAGCCTTACTCACACTGCATTGTATTTAAAGTATTGGGAGCAACTGATATACAATGGGTATGGAGGCAGCTGGACCCAAGGCTCACTGAGTTAACTGAGCCCCATCATGCTCTGCACTGGACATCACTGGTTGTACAGCCAGCCCCATGCCAGTTCCTGCCACCTTGTACAACCTCCTGTCACTCTGTGCATCCCACAGTGTGAGTATCTTTGCCCACTGACGACACAGCAGAATGTAGCATGGGCATTCAGTGTAATAGTGGGCTGGCTAATCAAAATAAATTTTGTCAGGAGCTATTTCTCATTTTGAGGCAAACCAGACAGAGGTCTGAATACTTTAAAAGCTGGAGTATGACCTGGTCATTAAAAAGAAACTTAAAATCTAATTTTAGCAGAATACCAGACTTCGGATTTTGGTAATATCAGCAGCAACATTCTACTTCCTTAATTCATTTTACTCCTCCTAATTTTTACTTCTGCACTGATCAAGCAAATGCGTACTATGAGGGCTGTGGCAACAAGGGAGAAGGACTGCAAGTCCTATAGTCCTGTCTCTCCTTCCTCCACTCAACAGCATGGATGGAGTAGTCATGTGGGTAGAGTTCATGCAGCAATTGCCTCCATTCAGCAACAAGACAGAAAGGCATTGTAAAATCAAGCTTTTAAAGAACAGTTGTTTGGCAGACTGGCAGTATTTGAGTCTGTAACTGTGCAAGTGTGCCAGTGTGTCAGCCAGCATGCTCCCATACCTGTGCCTTAAGTACCAACAGGTGCAGGCTTCAGCCTTCTCACCTTTACAAATGTCATTTACAGACATGCATTTCTTTCCCATCCCCCTCTCCCTCCTCCAGCTGCATGCTCTTGGTTTAGCATTCAACCATTTCTACGTAATACAATTGAGCCTTACCATTAAAAAGTTGCTGTAGTACTGCAGCCTTACTTAAGAGCAGGCCCCCTCTTCTCCAGCTCACATACATTGTAAACAATGCCACTTCCACCTCCAAATAAAACGTGCCTGCTTTTCCATAACCAGCATGGAGGCTCTTTCCTATATAAGCATACAGAGGCCCAGGAATTGCCAATCACCAAGCAGAGCAGAAGGGGTACCTCTGCTGGTCTCCATGATCAGAAAGGCACAGCAACCAGAAGTAGCATTCCATAACAAGATTAAGTCCTGGCAATGAACATACACTGAGGACTGGTTTGGAAAATACAAAATGCCAATTTTTCACCACCTCAGGTTCACAAAGAGCTCCTAATCAGAAAACTAGACACTTTACTTCTCACGTTGGTCCCATCTATGATCAGTGACATCATGTTGGTAAAAGAAAATTTTCCAGAAGTCAGAAAAACCAAGAGAACAGGAAGCCATGCCTAAGCCTTCTTCAAAAGTGGCAAATGCAGCATCACTCTTCTGCTGTCAAAGCTGTTACTGTGAATAGGGAACACAGTGATTCTGTAATCAAAAATACTCCTCGGCCTGCCTCTCCTCACTGTAACAGGAGACAAACACACAACAGGATCCACCCTCCAGTTTTTGTTCTTCTTTTACAGCCAAATCAAAAAAGCAATGATAGGACACTGACCTACAGCACAGTTAGATCAGAAAAGGGCCACCAGCATCAAGGTAGACTGGCATCTCCAACAATGGGAGACTGCATCTGAACCATGCATAAAAACTTTTCCCAACACATTCAAATTTGTGCTGCTGCCATTGCCATGCTGGGGAGAGTTGCTCCTATACTAGTGTGCACATGAGGTAAGGAAATGTTTAACACAGCATGTGAACTCACTTGATTTCACAAAACAAAGTTTAAAAAAAAAAAAAAAGTCTTAATTAAAAACATAAAGACACTACTTATAACGGAATCAAACACTTCACCTGCCTCCTGCCCTTTCAGTACTGCCTGCTTAGCATGCTGGATCGTTTGTGCCATTTACAGTTTGCAGCAAGATGGAGATGGTGAAAGAAGGCATCGTCAGCATCCTTCTTAACAATTTGGCCAGAGATCTGTGCTGAGCTCCACTTTGTTGTGACGCTGCTGGCTCTCAGGAGCAGCTTCTGCCTGGCAGCAGAAGACAGGCTTGTGCCACTCCACAAACACCCCTGCATCGCACCTCTGGCACCGTGAGGCATGCTGACATCCCAGCTGGATTCTGCACCAGAACAGGGTGGGTCCCAGGCCTGCTGCCTCCAGTGCTGACCCACAGCATCTGGCACCTTCCCCAGGCCTGTGGGAGGGCTGGTAAGGTGTTTCCAAGGCTTCGTTCCTGCCTTCCCTCCCCCCATTTGTACCTTTTCCCATGTGAGTGCTGAGATGGCTTCATGCATAGAGGCACAGGCTGTGGGTGAGTACAGATAGGGTGCCAGGAGATCCTGTACTTCAGAGGAAAGAAAACCAGATCCCACGCTTTGAGTATGGCCAACCTTTGACTTCATCCTCCATCCAGAAGTAATGCAGGGGCAAGCTCCATACTTTCAGAAAGCTAAGAGTGGCTTAGATGCACGGATACATCCCAACTGACACCCTATTCAAAATGCATCACCACAACTGCCCCTCTCTCCCATTATACAATCCCATCCACAGCCCCTGACACCCTGCTGAAAACCCTGTCTTCAATAAAGGCTAGACTACCTCTGGCATTGCTGCAATTACTGTTGTTTATCAACAACATCACAAATGATTCAAATACATCCCATCATCACTGTCTCTCCCAGCTGTCCCCAGATTGAGTTTACCTAGAATTTTGACCCTTACAGTGTTTGTGTACACATTTCAACACAAGCTACTCATACATACATGTAAAAGCATTCTGGACTTATGAAACCAAACCTGTAGCAGGAAAAAACAAACACTCATATATCTGAAGCAGAAATCCAACTCTGAAAAGTGTGAGATCAAGCACACCAATCATCCCCTACCATTTCTATTCAACTCTACCTCTTGTTCAGCAGAAGAAAAAGTTGCTGCTAGTACCAAGGAAACAGTAAGATATTCCCTTTGCTTACGGGGGGCATAAGCCCCTCCAGCCTTCTGCTTCTGTTCCTCCCTCCTGTAACCAGAGGCCCTAAAAAAGACCCTTCTTTTTATCTTTGGTCTCCTGCAGTGACTGTGGCCTCAACAGTTGTGATTTCCAGGCAAGATTACTGTCATAGACAGAATCTGGAGCTCCATGTGAAATGGTATCTGGAAAAAATTCTTCACAGAAAGGCTTGTCAAGCTTTTGACAGGCTGCCCAGGGAAGTGGTGGAGTCACCATCCCTAGAGGTATTTAAAAGCCTTGTAGATTTGGGGCTTAGGGACACAGTTTAGTGCCAGACTTGGTAGTGCTAGGTGAACAGTTGGACTTGTTGGACTCAATGGTCTTAAAGATCTTTTCCAACCTAGACCATTCTATGACTGTGTGAGACTCAAATTCCAGACAATGAACAATGTGGCTGCCTAGCTTTCTCACAGCTTAGGTCACAGCTAGTCTACCCAGCCTGTGCTCACATCCCACCACTTCTGCATAGTTAAAACTTTGCTTCCAATTTCCAAAACAACTAAATGAAGACTTTGTCTCAAATCCCAAAGGTCATTCATATCACTCTCACATACATCCCCCTCCCCAGCCCCTAGCAAAAATTCTTAAGCAAAACACATATTGATTTTATAAACTCAGAAGAAACTTACTTATTCTTGAAATAAGAATACTTATACTCCATGCTTCCAATTTCTGAGTCATCTTCTTCTCTTTTATTCCCTGCCCCTTCCAAGAACCTAGTGACTGTTGCTGCTGAGGATGATGTGGGAACACAACAAAATTCCTACCCAGGACACAGCAACCCCAGATGTATTTAAACGGCATGGAGTTGAAAAGGGGGATAGCAGACTTTTATCCACGCATTACTAAGTCAGTGACTTGGCAGTGGAACCAAATCTGTGTGGGTAAGGTAATAATATCAGAACCGACTATGGTTAGAAGTTTTGAATTGCCCTGTTTCATGTATTATTTAAACCTCAGCAGCTCAAGGCATAACAATTTTTTTCCAACTCTGTGGTCCTATCCAGGCATAACCTGCATTTGTTGTCACCCTTTGTACAGGAATGAGAAGTGCTAGATGATCTGTTTGGATGCAGCCTCAAAAATCAGTTTAACTAAAAAGTATCTTCACTTTTTTTTTTTTTTTTCATTATTAAAAAACGCAAACAAACAAACGGTGCACCACACAAGCACAAAAATGCCTACAGCTCCATAATGAAACAAAGTAAACCACTGCTGGTATCAAGGACTTCTGTTTGTAATTTTATGTATTTTATTTGTATGTTTTCATTAACAACCTGATCAGTGCTTACATATATGCAGAGTAGCCTTTCATGTCTCATGAAAAGGCCAGGTGGTTTGTGTTGCAGTGCTGGGTCTGTTGCAGTGACCTAGACCTGTTGCTAGTTCTGTGTTGCAGTGAATTGCCCTACACAGAAGTAGTGAATAAAATTTCATACAATGCAGTTGTATTTAATTCAGAATACCTTTGGGATCCAGAGGACTCTACTTCTTCACTGACCTTTTTGGACAACAGGACACAGAACATAAGGAGCTATCTCTAACCTTTCTCCATGGATTCTTTGGATAACCAGTAAAAAACCAAGAACTCAAACCAACACAATTCCATATTTGCTTCCCTCTTACTATCAGCTCACCCACTTTCCAGGTCTTGGTAAGTTCTTAGGCTGCCAGGGAAGGAGAAAATTAGCTTCCAAAACCAGTTAGAAGAACAACGGGCATTAAATGAACAATGCCAGTAACGGCACCAGTTAGGGGCTTGGAAACTCTTCTTAATGACACTCAGCAGCCAGTGAGATCACTTGGAACAAACATGTTGCTGTTGGCTCCTGGAAGGGTGTGGGATTGGGAGTGCTGACTGGAGCAAAGCTATTTCCAGTGCTCCATAAATCTCGTGCTCTGATCATGCCCTTCAGAGAGCTACTGCTGATGGAGGAGTTTTCTGTTCTCAAGTGTCTCGAGAAGCCTCCATATCTTTATATGCAGCAAAAAAATCTAAACCCAAATTATTGCTACTTGAGCTTATCCTTCAGTCAGTCTTATGAATTCATTCCCAGTGCATACAGCCAGTTATGAGGGGCACATGAGCCCGTCAGTCCCACAGGATAATTCCTACTACTGCTCCTGGAAGTGCTTTCTCCTTATCCTGTCCAATTTTCTTAGCCTCACACTGAATCTTGAGCATCATTTTTGCAAAGCTAACCTTCTAGGGAGATGCTCCTTTCCTTGGAAAAACCCAATCCAACACCTGCAAATGCACACTTTTGAAACATTATCTTTACCAATAGTAATAGCAATAACAGCTGTACCAAAGAGCCTGCAAAACACATTTATATGCAATACCACAAAGAACATGAAACAGGGTGAAGAATCAAAACATATCAAGGCTTTTTCACAAGTGGCTGCTGTTTTGGTCATGTATTTCCTGTGCAGGAGACTGGGATAGTCTACTGTACTCTGAAATTAGTCCTTTAACAAGTAAAACTGGGGAATATTTTCTATGACAGTAAGATATTCTTTGCTAGCATTTGCCAAGGGAAGTACTAGGAGAAAAGCAGGGGGGGAAATATAACATTTATGTAAGAATGAGCGTGAAAAGCATCAGACTGATAGTACTGCAGAGGTTTCACTTTGTAAGGACTTGAATTACCTCTCTTTCTATTACATTTAATGAACACAACACCTCAGTGATGGTTGGCTATACAAACCACAAATCTGACTCATCACAAAACCAAATCTGACATGCAGACTGAGTACAGAGCTGTTCCTGAGCTCCTAAGTAGTGAATTGCTTGCTGCAATTCAACTCCAAGCAAAAATTCTTCAATGTAATCTTATCTCTATTGCCACAGTAATTATCTGAACACAATGTTAAGAAAAGAAAAAGGAAGTGAAATGTATTTTACATTCATGATATATTTTCCCAGCCGCCATCTAAGTCCTGCAAAACAGAACTCTCACATACTGAACAAGGCATCTCCTGATTTGAGCTGAGACTGAATAATAAGCTATATGTTTAAATACAGAGTAAGTACAGAAGACAGTCTTACTTTGCAGAAACAAAAAATCATTGTATTAATTTATCTTCTGAATAAAGTAATATCCTTTTACAAAAAAATGTCCTTTTCTGTCTTTTTGAACTGCTGCTTCACAGCAACAATGATGTATGTTAAGGAAAAGAAGTGTCTGTCTCCCTGTTTTGTAGCAGCCCCACCATCTGAAATATGTCTATCTCTTCTTCCGTGGTCCAGTCAAGAAGGGCTGCAAGCCTGTGGAGAGATCTGCTAATTTTATTCAAAAGCTGAAGACTGCCCTTGAGCCTCTGCCCTAAGGATGGACTAGCCCAGTGGCTGTGCTGAAATGAAAGCTCACTGAGTGCCTTTTCCGCCTGTGAGCATGGACTGACCTTTTCTGAGCAGTTCCCTTTTCCCACTCGGTTTTATAGTGTATTGTACAGAGCTCTGTTCCATAAGGGTGCCTTCCAACAATGCCCAGCCACAACCAGCAGGATATCTGACAGTGTGAGAATGTGCTCAGGACCATGCAGTTTCCTTCAGATGCAAGATGGCAACACAGATATTGCATTGTAATTACTTTGTACTTCCATGTCTGCCAGCTTTCACGGGCTAGGAAAGATCAATGAATCAAAGGTATTTTGTCCTAAACACAAATGTCACAACTTTAAGACTGCCAACCTCCTCAAGTGGGTAATAATAGCAAGAGTGGATATCTGGCAGAGGAAAAAGACAACACCACTTTATAGCCTTGGTCTCATAGACAGACCTCATGCACAATGATGCAGTTGTGTAAGAATGGCTTTATGCCACCCACATCATTGACAGTATTATCATATTAAGTCATTCTACTCACCTTTTCTGCAGCAACAACTATAGTTTCTGTTTTCTCCCCAAAATACACTACACCATGATCCTGCACACAGTGAAGAGCACTTCACTCAACTTGCTGAGACAAGGAAAACTAACAAAGCAACTTTACTTATGCTGTGCAGGCAAGACATTTACCAAAAAAAGAGTGATGCCTGCAGTAGGAAAGAAAGAAAAGCTAACATCATTCTGCTTCATTCACATTATCTACTTTTTATCACCAATTCTTAGAATTCAGCAACAAGTAAAATCACACTTGCAGAAACCTTGCCAAGTCTTAAATAGGACCAAATGCATCACACACATCCCCTGTGCTTCTATGGACTTGGTGATCTTTTCCGTGTTGCCTTTTTTATTATTCTGCAGGCTACTCAGCCATCCTGTGATCTTGTCCACACACATATTACAGGCCTCTCCCTGACCAAATGAAGATGTTAGAACTGGAAAAAAAAAAAAAGAAATAATCACAGGGTTCACCTTCCAGTGCTGTCTTTAGGATCCTATTTTTTTATAAATGAAAGTCCTTTACAACCTATGTTCAAACAAGTTGCCCTTCCACAGTCATATGAAGAAAGGTGTCATCAAAGTTAGGCAGACTTAAAAAACTACCAGCAACCTAAAACCTTTCATGCAGACCAGCTCTCTGAATTCTGCCAGGTGTTACATATTGAGTAAATTCAGTATCTACTGAAAATGGCCACCTCAGAAAGAAAGAAACCAAAACAAAACCAAGGCCAGGCCCACCTTCAATTCTGTTAACCTGCTGCACTGTCTGATGGCAGCTGTTGCTGCTTTATAACATATTACAGTTCTCATCAGTTAGCTGAATTTCCAGATGGACTTTGTCATCTCCAAACTGCAGCCAGCTCCTGTAATGCTTCTCTTGGTCACAGGATATGGTATGTTATGCAGATGTAGCCTGTCTATAGGCTATCTAATTACACAGTAAGAAGCAGCACAACAAGAAAACAGGAATAGGAAGAGACACTGACAGGTGTTAGAAAACTGCTTTAAACTTTGAAACCTTAATTCCTCTCAAAATGCTGTTTAAAGTTATATTGGATATGCTCAAATCAAAGAACTTATATCAGTTACTTTAATCTCTGGGAAAACAGCCTTGTAGTTTTGTGCCTTGTCGTTTTGTGCCTTGTCAGATGTTCAAGGTCTGGACATGATTCATTGTATAAGTGGACTGAAAAAAAAAGCAGTGAGTCACAAATTCTGCAATTATGCAGAAGTCTTGTAACATTCAAGACTTGGAGCAGACCAATCTGAAATATGATTAAGCTATCAGTTCTGACTCCTGCAGCTGAAAAGTTAAGCATTATGAATCAGAATTATGGGAGCTAATCTCTCTTTTTTTCTAAATTTTGTTAGCTGATGAGTTCAAGTCAGTGTCTGCCTTAGAAGGAGAGACTACCATTGACCTCTTGCCCTGCTCTGAAGCAATTTATCTGTGGTGAGACCTCACTTGAGAACAGACAGAAACTATGTGGAATTGTTGTGATTGCAGGAAGGACATAGGTTGAATACTCCTTGAAGAGAGATGAGCAGTTGAATTCCAAGCAAAGTTGACTCAGACATCCTGTCCTGGCTGCTATCATAGAATGGTTTAGGTTGGAAGGGACCTCAAAGACCATCTAGTTCCAATACCCTACCACAGGCAGGGACACCTTCCCCTAGAACAGGTTGGTCATGGCCTCATCCAACCTAGCATTGAACAGCTCCAGAGAGGGAGCATCAACCTCTCTGAGCAACTTGTTTTACCACCCTCACTGTAAAGAGCTTCTTCCCAATATCTAGTCTAAATCTCCTCTCTGACAGTTTAAACACATTACCCCTTGTCCTGTCATTAGAAGTCCTTGTAAAGAGTCCCTCCCCAGAATTCCTGTGGGCCGTCTTCAGATACTGGAAGGCACTACAAGGTCTCCTCGAAGTCTTCTCTTCTCCAGGCTGAAGAGCCCGAACTCTCTCAGCCTGTCCTCATAAGACTCAACTCTTGTAGCCTGTCCTCATAAAAGAATGAAACCAAGGCAGAAAGACCTGCTTCAAGCCCTCCTCTCCTCTCTAAAGTAAGGTATGCCCTTGCACTGGTAAGACTGGATATGGTAACTAGGAATACAGAATAGAATAGAATCAGCCAGGTTGGAAGAGACCTCCAAGATCATCCAGTCCAACCTATCACCCAGCCCTATCCAATAGCATTAAGTGTTCCATCCAGTCTTTTCTTGAAGACCTCCAGGGATGGTGACTCCACCACCTCCCTGGGCAGCCCATTCCAATGGCAAATCACTCTCTCTGTGAAGAACTTCTTCCTAATATCCAGCCTATACCGCCCCTGGCACAACTTGTGACTGTGTCCCTTTGTTCTCTTGTTAGTTGCCTAGGAGAAAAGACCAACCCCCACCTGGCTACAACCTCCCTTTAAATAGTGCTGTTGGCAGCCTTCACTGACTGAACACACAATTCTGTGCTGCTGTGACCAAGTGAGAGTGCTGCTAGGTACATGATGCTCCTACAAATGCACTGAACTTTAAAGTCAAAATAAAGATGCCTCAGAAATACAGATTTAAAAGCTTAAAGAAACATGACCCATGCTGTACTTGTGGGGGATAAATTACTCTAAGTAACAAGCTTTCTTTGCAGCATTTGAGAAACTTCAGTTAGTGAGCTGTGTTATACAGGTTTCTTACGAGTGAGCTGTAAAGTAACTCAAACACAATAGAAGTCCATTTCCCATTTCTACTCAACCAGGCTTAAAAAACCTTGGGCAACTTTTTCCCAGTAATTTCCCAGTGCTAACGTCAGTGTGGTGCTTCAATCCCAGTGCGCTGCAGGGCTGAAGTGTCTGTACATGATGAACAGAATCAAATCCAGCTGGGAGCCAGTCACAAGTGATGTTCCTCAGGGCTTAGCATTGGAACCATTTCTGTTCAACATCTTTATCAATGATCTGGATGAGAAGATAGAGTAAGTCTGCAAGATGACATCAAGTTAGGTGAGACTGTTGATCTGCTTGAGGGTAAAGTGGCTCTCCAGAGGGACTTGGACAGACTGGATCAATGGACCAAGGTCAATTGTATGAGCTTCAACAAGGCAAAGTTCCAGGTCCTGTACCTGGGTCACAATAACTACACAAGACTACAGGCCTTGGGCAGAGTGGCTGGAAAGCAGCCCAGTGGAAAGGACCTGGGGCTACTGATTGACAGCCAGATGAATATGAGCCAGCAGTGTGTGCTCAAGTGGCCAATAAGGCCAATGGCATCCTGGCTTGAATCACAAATAGTGTGGTTAGCAGGACCAGGGAGGTGATCACCCCTCTATACTCTGCATTGGTGAGGCCACATCTTGAGTACTGCATTCAGTTTTGGGCATTTCAATACTAGAAAGCCATCAAGGTGCTGGAGAGAGTCTAGAGAAGGACAACTAAGCTGGTGAAGAGCCTAGAGAACAAATCTTATGAGGAGCAGTTGAGTAAACTGCATCTGTTTAAGTCTGAAGAGAAGGAGGCTGAGGAGAGAACTCATCAGTAGGTACAACTACCTGAAGGGAGGCTGTCACGAGGTCATGAGCTGAGTGTTAGTCTCTTCTCCCAAGTAACTAGGGATAGAACAAAGAATGTGCTTATGCTGCACTAGGGGAGGCTTAGGCTGGATATTAAAAAACAAACAAAAAAAATCACTGAAAGGGCTATCAAGCATTGAAACAGAGTGCCCAAAAAAGTGGTTGAGTCACCATCTTTGGATGTTTTTAAAACCTGTGTGGAGGTTGTTCTTGGTGATATGGCTTAGTAGCAGACTTGATCAGAGTAGGGTTAATGGTTGGACTTGACCATCTTGAAGGTCTTTTTCAACCTAAATGATTCTATGGCTCTACACAGAACATTCAGGTCCTTAAAAACAAGCAGAGACATGAGTGTGGTTCCCTGCTGAATTAATCCCTGCAGCAATATACACCAGACAACTTTGCTTCTTCCAACACACTTATCTGACATGGTGAGATTATCCAAATCCATTACTTTTTCCATATAGTTACTACAGTGTGGCACATTCTTGCACTAAGAAAATATCTCGGCCACACATACACATATTAGAATTCTTCTGATGCTGAGAGAAGGTATTTTAGCTACCTACAACATGTAGAGAGAAACTCTCCCAGCTCCCATTTGTGCAGGCAGTATTCTGTAAACAATTCCTAACACCAAACATGTGGATCACTAGCACCTACTACTAGTATTTGTAATGCCTACCAGAAGATTACTGTTTATTTAAACACTACTTGTCAAAAATAAGAAAACAAGTTCTTAACTTTTTGCTCCTGGATGGAGTACAGGGATTTTATTAAGTAAGGCTGTCAGCTGAATAAAACCTCTGACATAGACAGTTGAGGGTTTTTATTGGCAATTTTCTATGCTTGCATTTTTAATGATCCATTTCTCATGTTTAGTTACAGAGAGCATTTGATGTTCAGTGACACAACACGATCACTGTAAGTGATTAATACCTTCTCAAATGAACAGCTCAGTGATAGGCTTGGACTGTGGTTCTTTGTTCCTGGGTCATGACAAGAAAACTTCCCTGTTCACATCCCAGCATGAAAAGTCCTTCTCCTAAGTATGTGAGAGTGCGTAAGCTAACATTCCTTTTAAAGGCCTGTAGGTGTCTGGCGTCTGCTGACTGGTGAAATGTTAATAGCAGTATTATCTTAGTTGTACTTCTGAACATCTGATAAGCCCTTGGTTTTGCCTTGTCAAATAAAATAAGGATTATGCTCCTTTCACTGAGGCTGTAATTTTGTGGGGTTTGGGATTTTTTAAAAGAAAAAAATTCTGATAGATTGTGTATTTTTGCATGACAATGAACAGAAGTAAGAAAGCATAACAACGGAAAGGGAAAACCTGAGCTTGTGGTCTAGCGCTTACAATTCACCGGCATGAAGCAGCAACACCACAGCTATTGCTTTGATCTGTCTTCCTATTCATTCCTCTTCCCTTTATAGAACCTCTGACATTCCACTGGTATTCAGATGTCATTAGAATATATTCTACTACCTATAAATAGATATGTTAGTTCAAGTACTAATTAAAAACAAATCTGGCATTTGGAAACTTGTATCAATGAAAAAGTAGAAAGGTGCAGTAAATGGCTACAGTAAAAAATGCTGTCCAGTTTTTTTCTAAGAGAAAGCCAGACTATTGATCTTTGCACTAATGTTTGGATTCCCCAGAGTTTGTGAGTGTCCATCCAGCAACTTCAGCATAGAAGTAGCATGAAAAATGTTACTCTCTGCTTCAGTTTCAATTATTCACATAAATTTCCAATTGAAACAAAGTAGGTCATGCACACTGACCTTCTGCAGCTTTCACAGTCATTTCCAGTCAAGCAAGAGTCATGTTTTTAAAAAATGCCTTGTTAAGTTTACCACACTCTCTCAATGCACATTAGTTTTATCAGATGCTACTCCATAACTAAACCCTGTTTGTCTATAAATATATACATCCTTTGTTTTCCTGACTGATTTAATTTTGTTACCTCTCCTGATGAATACTATATACTAAAGGCAAAGACTTATTCCAAAGGTGTTGTCTGCTACAAGTTCTGTTGCCCAGTTTTCACAGCTCTCCTAGCCTGAAAAATCCACAGGACTCTATAAAATAACCAGGCAGAGCTTGTAGCAATAAGGATTTACTGGTCTGCCCTGCAAAGACATTAAGAGCTTTGGAACAAAGGTGTGCCCACAATGAGGAAGGCACATTTCACAGGACTTCATGTCACAGGATCACAGAATGTTAGGGGTTGGAAGGGACCTCTGGAGATCATGAAGCCTGCCCTCCTGCCAGAGCAGGACCATAATCTAGTGCAGAATACAAAGAAGTGTTTTCCTCGGGGACTGTTAATATTCCCGGCACTTATTAAAAGAAACTGTAAAGAAATGATTCTCCCTTGCCCAAAATCAGAACATATTGTAATCTCTCAGTCTCTCTGGAAAGCAAAATTTTCCAAATTTTGAGTGAGATTTTGGAGTACTCAAAGAGGAAAATATGGGCAGACCACGGATTTAGACCATAAGAGACATGATTGCACTGGGAGATAATACACACAACTAAAATGAACTGGGCTGTAACAAACACTTATCATGGAACAGTGAGAAATTGAACATGAGCAAATGTGCTGCCCAAGTTATAACAACAGTTACAACATCTAAGCTGCACTGTGTCTTACTACCATGGTAGGCAAACACACCTGGACCCACAAAAAAACACACAGAAATGCAGAGTAATTAGGGCATCTGAAGACACAACAATACTGGAGTTAATTACATCCAGCTATAGATGTAGAAAAAAAATTACCTGAATGAGCCTGGATCATCATGGAACCATACCACTCCTAGTTAGCAATGCAATGCTGTATTGTCAGAGAAGGTTTTTTTTTTTTACGTCATTACCTCAGCATCTTGCTCCTGAAGCCTGTACGTCTTTTCTAAGCACTGCAGTATTCTAGGACACAACGTCTTCTCCTCCAAGAGGAACTCCAGCAGTAAGACCAGCTGGTCAGGGAGAAGCTAGGAGGAAAATAAATGTCATGTGTGAATAAAGATCTCTACTAACAGAGCAATTGAATAGAAGCAAACCAAAGAGAAGACCATGATAACCTGTGTACTTCCAGCACGTGCTTGAAACACAAGAACCTCTAGCTGGTTTCTGAAAAACCTCACTGTTTACATATTTGTGTTCTGAAAGACTCATTTTCCATGTCTTTCATTACCATGGTTAGATCAGGTCTAAACCACGTTTACCTTACGGAAACATAATCCTAGCTTATTAAGTAAGATTTTTATCAAGTACATATGCAAATCAATTCCTTTTTGTTTGGGCTTGCAAGGACTTAAAAAATAGTTTAGAGTGCATAATTTCAGAAATCAACCAGACATATGAACATACTGTTTTTAACAGTCATATTATTCAGAGAGGCATATGAGTAACTGCACAATATTCTCACAGTGAACAAAGAAACACAATGCAAGCAAGTGACCCACTAAAGAAGCATAGTCATGACTCCTTTTGAGGCGTATTATAGTCCAATGGAATCACTACATTGTATGAACGTGATGCTTGTGGCATAGAACACACTATATATATCTTTCTATACCTGTGTATATACACAGTTGCCTATAATTTTTTAATTGAACCTAATGTAACCTAAAAAGAAAAAGCAGAAGAAGTCTGATGTAGCAAGTGCTTAAGTGCTCTGTTTAATAGGCTTATTGGATGAACAAATAAATAATTCAAACAGAGCTCGGACAGAAATTACACCAGCTGCCAGGAAACAACCATTGGAAATTCAGGATTCAGAATGATTAGTCAGAAGTTTGTTATGTGCCCCAAAGCTTTCCCCACTATTCATCACTGTGGAGCTCCAGAAGAGGAAATTTACACTTTTGCTCACTGCCCCCTGCCCCCAGCACTGTTCACGTTAATGGAAAAAGATATCCTGTTACTTCAACATCACGTCCAGCTTTTATCGTATTTGGCGATTCTTTACTCTTGCCTTGCTGCATCAAGGCACTAGGCAAGTATAAAAGGAGGTTGCCTATAGGAAATGTCCACAACACACCACACAGCCACAGCCATTTATATGGACTGAACAAGCCTGGACCTCTGATCTCTTGACAGAAAGCCTATGAAGATAAAAAGCATGTTTTGATAAGTTTTAATCTGTAAAATGTCGCCATTAACAACTAACTAAGCAACACAAATCGTTTTTTTTCTTTTAGTCCAACATAATTTAGCATTAATATCTAAATCAGAGTGAAGAGCAAAAGAGATCTCTAGGATTGTAATACTTCAGTTTCCTTGAATTTTTAATTCCTTCTATTCTTTATTATTAAAGTTGTATTCTTGGAAGATTGAAAAAACCTCACATCTTCTTGTCAGCTCTTACTAGAATATTTTCTAAGTGATATCAAACCCTGCCGACAAAATGCAGCTATTAAAAATAGCCAGACATTTTAAAATACTGGGAAAAAAACAATTTCAGCACAACTACTAAAATGGAGTCCAACAGCAGCTGCCTGGAGAATACTGAGAAGCTCTAAAAAATAAACCAGGGAAAGTTTCTGTGAAGTCCATCTACCTGAAAAATTAATTAATTTTGAACAGAAATCACAGAAACAAACAGCTTGGAAATAACCCTCAGGATCACCAAGTCTAACCTTTAACTCTACTCTACAAGATTCACCTTAAACCACATCCCTAAGCACCACATCCAAATGACCTTTAAACACATCCAGGGTCGGTGATTCAACCACCTCCCTGGGCAGCTCATTCCAGTGCCTGACCACTCTCTCTGTGAAAATTTTTTTCCTAATATGTCATCTAAACCTACCCAATTTCAGCTTGGGGCCAATCCCCCTTGTTCTGTCTCCAACACACAGAAAGGTATCATGCACAGAAAGATGACTTCTGCTTCAGAAAGCTTTCCCTGCTAACTATAAAGACAGCACAATATTTCATTTGTAGAAAAGCTATCTGAATACATACCTACAGAATAGATAAGAGTTACTATTTTACATCTGCATATATAATCACTATACAGATCAACCCACAGAAAGCTATTGTTAGAAGGTAACATTACATAATCTCATTAAAGCCAACAAAAGCACAACAGCAGAGCAACAGCCATGTCCTTAATTTACCTCTAACTAGTGCTGCATTATGGGTGAAGAGTTTTCAGAATTACAGGTTGAACTACTATCACTTGAGACTGTTGACAAAAAAAAAATGAGACAACAGCTTCTGTTATTTTCCCACGTTCCAGCTGCCCAAGATGAGACTTTACATACAGTTTCCAAGTCGTGGTTTAGTTGTAGTTCAACATACAAGCTAGTGAACGTAGGCACAGAGGGTGAGAGGTAGACCAGAGTTGCATGACAGAAAGTACTAAAAAATACGTTCAAGTGTTTAGAAATCTTTTCCCCAACCACGGCAATACAAATAAAGCTATCTTCAAAGCAGCTTTTTAGCAGTTATAAACTTCACAGGACTGCACTTGAATTTCCTGTGAAAACTGCCAAGAAATGTCATTTATCCTTTTTTCCCCATCACTGTCTGTATCTGTCCCCCCCACCTGTTGCATCTTATCTTTCACACCATGAGAACTGTTTGAGGTGCACTTTGTCTATTTTCTACTTATTTACATATGCTTAATATGAAGGAGCAATTATAAACACAGATACCGTAGAAAACAAAATTTCCTTTCAAGGATTATCAAGTCATTTTCCTTTACAACTCCTGTGAATGCATGTTGATCATCAAACATCCATAAAGCCACACACAGCTACAGCAAATGACAGCAGATAAACTTCACAGTGTCAATGTGTAACTCATGTTGAAAACATTCAGAAAACAACTGTAATAACTGAAATATACACACCCAAAATTTAAAAATCACACTTTGAACTGTATTGGATGCTCCAGTATATGTAATTACTAATGTAGATCACTTCAATTGGGAAATGTGGCAAGAACCAAGAAACAGTTTTCACTACAGCTTTGACTGCTACAACAGCATGCATTTACATTGTAAAGTAGTTAGCTCTTGTCCCAACCTACGCCTGGCACATGAAAATCATAATACTTTTCCCAGAGCTTTCCCCACACAGATGCAAGTACCAACACTATGAAGATGAAATAGGTCCGTATGTTGCAAGTAAGGCCACCAAAGGTTTTCTGTCATGTCCCGTGTAATTGAACATCATCCCCACTATAAAGCTGTATCCCAGGACTGTATATGTTGTCTTGCACTTAAACGATTGTCAAATCTCTCCTGCAACACTTTCAGCCTTTTGAAAGAGTTTGCTTTGTTGTGCCACTAAACAGCCATTTGTCCCAAGCCTTCCCTATGTTACCTGATGTGGTGGCTTTAAAGCTTGAACAATCAGGCTGTTAACCTCTAAAATAAACCACAAGTCATAGGAAGTATCAAAATTAGGTCTGTATTTGAAAACACAAGATAAAACAACTAAAGAAAATTTAATCAAATAAAAAATCTAAGTCAAGATTGTTGCTGAAGCAGCTGACTGGGGCTGACATTCAATGTGCACCAAGTAAAAGAACTAAGATAAAAAGTACTTTGTATTTATTCTTATTATTTCACAAGACACTTAAGCCATTATACTGTTACAAGAGTATCTCAAGTAGATTTGAAAGGGTTTCTTCAAATAACCTTGGAACACAAGTGTGAGTTTTCTGAATCCTGTCCCTAACCTGTAAAAAACACAAAGAAAACAAATCTTGGCTTTCAAAGATCTGGTGTTTCAGCTACAGAGGTCATCGACCTCACATCCCAGAGGAGCACACATGCAATGAAGAAGATTTATCAATTTCTACATTAACAAATGTAATAAATGCCAGATTCACCCTTTATACTACAAAAAATGCCACTGAAACGTTTGACTACTGACCTTTCACAGCCATGAAATGTGACACAGGTACATCTACTTGAGCATCCACAGCACCAGCGCTTGCACTGCACCCCTAAACCAGGACACAAATCACAAAAGTAGTACAGCTGGTATGCTGAATATTCCATTTGCTCCTGGCTGCACAAGCCATTGGAAGTATCCTTGGAGGCGAAATCTGTCTCAGACTAATGCAGCAACCGATTGACAGTGGCATGATTTCTATTATTACTCCATTATCACACTGGGATCTGTGCCTAAATGAGCATACTTCCCCCCTGATGCCATTTCCTTTTATCCTGGCTCTCGTCTAAAAGCGGATCAATGAAAGTAATATATATGATGTCACTTCAATTTACAGCTACTACCTCCCTCTCTCACGTGCAGAGACAGATTGATTCTTCCCAAAAATGGCTAAGAAATGCATGAGGAGACTCTTCTCCCAGAAAAGAGTTCTCTGCTATATTTGTCTGCGTAACCACAGCAAGGAACTGTTTACACTGAGCAAAAACAGGGGGGAAAGGAAAAAAAAGTCACTACTGTGCACTCAAAAATGCTGGCTGAAATATGACATTAAAAAAGGCCAAAATAGGAAAAAAAAAAAAAAAGTATTACAGCAATTTGACCTCTGAAAATGCTACAGAAAAGTT
The DNA here is from genome assembly GCA_013396835.1 of Psilopogon haemacephalus. Lineage (NCBI taxonomy): Eukaryota > Metazoa > Chordata > Aves > Piciformes > Megalaimidae > Psilopogon > Psilopogon haemacephalus. Next base: position 87,637 of record VWZI01003769.1, on the reverse strand, counting down.
TTACATTTCTAAGGCACAATATGTATCTCCAGGATTTCATTGGGAGATGGTAGTCTCATTCACCTTAGAAAATTAAATGTCTTTACATTTACATTTTTACAAGATTTTCCACAGTCAAAGTGAATTCCTTCCCACCTCTCATTTAGGAAAAAAAGGGGAAAACCACACCTCAAAGTTTAGTAGTTAATAGTTCCCTTCAGACAGAATTTCCTCATTAACTTCAGCTACGCAAAGCACTGCTACTAGTCCAGGAGATAGGATTTATAGGGACAGACCATCTCTGTGCTTATACTCTGAACTAATCAAACAAATCCTTGAATGAATCTCACATTATAAACTCTCCATAGAGACAATTTGTCTGGAGGGCTGTGTTTTGCAGGCTGCAATTAAACAAGAAACCCTTTGTAAGCCAACCCCCAACCTCCCCCCGGCTTCTTCAAAGTGTTCAGAATACTGTGAGCTTAAAAACTCAAGAAACCTATTTACTCAACAACATCTTTAGAACAGACATTGTCAGTGTTTACCTCAAACAATATTGTTCAGGTCCTGTCTACATCTGCACACTGACGTCTTTTAAATGAAAATAAGGCTTTCTTCCCCTTCTCTCACAGGGCCTAAAAGGTACTCATATCATGCGACATACGTGTTCAATAAAAATGTCATGTTAACAGCTGTTAACTACCATAGTGAGATACAGTACTTAAAAGAGTAGCGTTCTGAAATAACCAGTCTGCAGTTTGATTAATACGCAGGGAAATAAATGTAATCTGCAACTGACAAAAAAATATGCTTTGAACTGGTTCTCAAAACAAAGCCCAACTATGCCAGTAGCTGACAAGAATTCAGAACTGCTTAGTGAAGCAGACTGTTCTGTTTAATTTCATTTATGTCAGTTTGTTTATGACTTCCCTCTTGCTGAAATATAATCTCCCTTTCAAACATTTTGGAAAGATAATGAGACCTCACTATATCTAAAAGCAAAATAGATATTGTCTGTAATGCATTCTTATCTACCTATGAACTATACTTAGGAAATGTCATCCTATTGTGTGCAATTTTCTGCAGTCTCTGCTGAAACAGTTCTTTCCATGCTTGGCAACTAGTTTTTCAACATCTATTTTAATAACAAAAATATAGAACAGTATTTTTTTTTTAAGCACAAAAAAGAAATTCCTACTAACTTGGCTTCAAATCTTACTTGAAGAAGTAATGATCGCAACAAGTTCATCAGCATTTGACTTGTGTTACAGTTCAAAATGCTGTTTCAGGGATATAAATTATATATAAACTTGCCTTATACTAGTTTGACATAAAAATTACTGCACTTAAAACTTAGTTCCCAGCTTACAGAATAAAAAAATAAGGATTTCTTAGGTTTAGATAGTTCTTATCTATGTAAAAAATCATTTAAACTACTGTAATACAAAAGCTTGATTTATTCTGGTTGCCAAATGAAGGATGCAAATCTCAAACTTTAGTATGCACACAACCTCATCTCCGTGGACATCCTTAAAATATGCCTTACATTAGTGTTGGTTTGTCAAGTAATGTTTGCATAACCAGTGCTGCACTTAGAATCATAGAATACATTGAGCTGGGTTGGAATCATCAAATACATTGGGCAGGGACTTCTAAAAGGTCACCTATTCCAACCACCCCTGCAGTAAAAGCAGAGACATCTCCAACTAGATAATGCTGCTCAAAGACACATCAAGCGTGTCTTTCAATGTCTCCAAGGATGGGGCTTCCACCACCTGCATGGGCAACCTGTTCCAGTGTTCTACCACCTGTGTAGTGAAGAACTTCTTCCTAACTTCCAGCCTAATCTACTCTCCTCTAGTTTAAAAGCATTGCCCTTTGTCCTACTGCTAAAAGTCTTCATAAACTAAACGTTACAGACATCCAATTCAGGAAGGCTTATCGGGCTACTTTATTTCTTAAACTTCATCATATTAAAACAGTTTTTTTGGTCCTGTTGCATTCAAATGCTGTTTTGATACTGTATAAATAATAGTATACATCACATTGTATTACTCACATCAGATCATTTCATGTGCAAGCATCAAACCTAGCATTTGATTGTCTTAACATTGAAAAATATTTGTAGGATAGCATGAAAGCAAAAGCAGATAGGGAAGCTGTGACTATATATATGTTATAATACTATCAGATAAGAATACAAAGATCTAATATTATCAATATTTTAAGCTTTCATTGTGGAAGTCTGCAGAATAAATGGAACTTTAAAGCTGTTTCACATTCTGTATCTTGATATTCTGCTTATGTGTTATCAGTAATGTTATTAAAAGGCCAGACATTGCTCCCAGTCCATAAACTGAAAATCTTTTTCTTAAGATCTAGTATAAAATATTTTCCCATCATTTACTTAATGGAGGGAAGATCCATTTATGAAGGAATTCAACATCTGCAATCTTACATAAATGCACTGAAATGTCAGAAATTATTAAACCCTTATTATTTAACATACTACTGAGCCAGCAAAATGAAAACCAGGTGGCTTCCTCTACAGGTTCAGTCAGGTTATATGGTGCTTTCCCTCATACCTAGTTTTCTCAAAGAAATGTTTCACCACAATTTTACCCTCAAGCACAATTACTCCTTTTTCAAGCAGAATGGGCTACACGTTTTTTTTTCTATGCAGATCATCATCTCTGACACTTATCACCATGCTTCTAGCTTGTGCTGCTCCTGGTTTCAGATGAAATGGTCACAGCAAAAGAAAAGCAGACATGGGAAGACAGATTCCATGTCTGAAATCATTCTCTACAGGGCCATTACTTAGACACACTTGGAACAATGTTGCTCTCACACAAACTGAAGTTAAAGCTGGAAACCTCAAAATCTCCAGTTACTCCTTGACTCAAATCACAGCAGTCCTAGCACTGGAAAGCCTGAACATCAACCCTGCAGTTAGCATCCTCAGAACACACAAAAGCAGCTAGCACTGAGACCACATTCTCATCTACGAGCAGGCCCAACAGAAGCACACCAGGCTGAGTAAACCATTCCCCTAACCATCACCACAACAACAATACCCAAGAAGAACCCTGGCTTTATTTTCGAGACTATTAGACTACTACAAATTAAAGAATTCATACAGAACAAATCTTAGTTAGCAACTGGTGGAGAGATTTCATACCCACATTGCAGCAGACAATTAACTGAAAGTATTTGCCTTCTGATTTGTCCATGTGAAACACTCCTGGTCTCAAGTGCTCCAAACTATGTGCTGATGCTGCCATGAATGGCAGTATAAAACATCTCACCTTGAATGATCATGATCTAGATCCTCTGAAAACAAACATACTGCTAAGTTCCCTCTGAGACATTAAAACAAAGTTGTAGACTACAGCAGACACTGAACATCAGTGTTTCAGTGGACAGCCCACTAAGTGTGAAATGAAGATTTCACTGTGTGAAGTAAGCACTTTATGCTAGCCAAAACCAGCAGTGAGAGCATTCTCTGACAAATTTCCTCTATTTTTCTAGCTGTATGTTAGAAAAGAGACAAAAGCCTGAGAGCCAAAGAAAATTAACTAATTTTTCTCAGCTTTTATCACTTTTTCTAAGTCGAAAATTATTGGCCAGGTAACCTCAAGACACAGTAGTAAATCCTATCCCTATAAACTATCCTGAGCAGTAAAGCTACCTCTTCAGTCCAGAAATTTCTGGAACAGAAATCTGTTCTACCTATGCCTACCAACGCAGGACTTAGTCAATGCCCAGAGTTCATCTGCGACTGTGATCTTCAATACTCATGAGTTTCCACAAAGAGTTTTCCAACTCTAATATGGTGTGGTCAGATCTTGGGGAGATTTTGACTTGTTCCCAAGAAAATGTTTCTTTCTGTAAGTCAGACCAATTAGAGGTTGGACCTGATGATCTCAAAGGTCTTTTCTATTCTGGTTAGTTCTATGATTCTGAACTACATCTGCCCCAAACAGCCAGCATCATTCAGAGAAACAATGTGAAGGAGAGAGACAAGAACTTACTTTCTTCTTTCCCCTTAAATAATTACATCAGTTTTGGTTTTTTTTTAACACTTGTAGATCAACCTCAACTAGCAACATTTTCTGACCTGAAATATGGCTCTGACACATGCCCCCTACACAGCCTGTGCATACTCAAAATTTTTTGAACACACCATGTCCACCTGATCCTTCATCAGTGAATTCTTGAGTTTTGGGGTTTAACTATGTTTTTTTTAAGAATGCAACCAAATAGGATGAGTGGACTCATATTTCAGAAATATACACAAATGTCCAAGAAAGCCTTAATCACAGACAATCTTACAATAGATGTAAAAGCAATACATGAGGTCTAAACCAAAGACCATGCAGGTGATGCTAGGAAGTTAGAAGAGCAGTATGTAGAGTTTGCAGTCATTGACTGACGATGCAGAGATGCCAATACCACTGCCACTGGCATCTTGGATTACTTCTTTTTAACTAAGATTTCATAACACCCATGACAAAAAATCTCCAGTTGTCTGCAAGAACCCTTTCATTGTGGCTGAAAGTGATCCAGCTCCACAGATGCTGTCACTTCTCAGCCCAATTATCTCAGCATCTCAAATAAAGCCCTTCGTAAGTCACAAGACAACTAGTACTGAACTTTGCAGTTTATCAGACATCGGTGATACTGGTCTTCTAGTTTTAACATTAGTTACCATCAGAATCCTCTCTAAGCCAGCCACTGCAGGCTGCACTGGTGAGTGTGAAAGTGATAGTGTGATCCTCTGACTGCTGACAGAGGATCACAGTCAGGCTCTTCCTCCTTCCCACAATTATCCACTCAAGGCACACACACTTCTTGAAAGGGAGTCTGAACTTTTTAATGGATTGATCTAAAACTTGCATTATGACAAGTTTTTCTGTTTGGTTGGTTTTTACTTTGTTTTGTTGGGTTTTTTTGTGATCTGATCTGATCAAGGTCCGATGACAAACATCACCACCTTCCACTCCAAATGCATGTCAAGTTTCTCAATGTTGCTTGCTCTGCTACAAATACATAGCAGCAGGAGAAAAGAAAAAAAAAAAAAAGAACCACCCCTTCCTCCCTTCCAAGAAACCCTTTCTGAAACAAAACACTCCAGTGCATACAGCTGTCTCCATGGGGAGAAGACGAGACAATAAACAACACATGACAGATGTTAGTTCATTGCTTGTGGAAGCTATTCATATCCTATGGCAGTGAGTGTGGCATGAGGCAGAACAAGCATATCCCATTACTTCTTGTTCTTAATTTAAAAAATATGGGTAAGATTTTTTTTACAATTGTTGTGGAAACTGATCACCATTAGGAAAAAAAAAAAAAAAGCCTTTAAAAGATCTGGAGACAAGTGGTTGAGTGTTGCCTGACACCTTCATCATGCCCAGTGATATTTAAAAAGATGTTACATTTATTAGCAGGATCTAAATGTCAGACTTTCTCTTTCAGAATCCTATGCTGGTGCATTAAAACTAACCATAAATATAAATCCAAGCTGAAATTTGTTGGACATGAGCTTTTCCGGGCTGCAATTTGATTTATGAGTTTTTAGCTTGAAACTGAGCGGCCTGAAACAGATTTGCACACCATTGATATGTGTAGGAGGAGGACTTCTGGGGAAAAAAAAAAATACAAACACACAAAAAAACCCAACAACACAACGTAAAAAACAAGCAAACAGAAAAAAAAACAAACTGCAAATAATGAGCAACCCAAATCCTAGAAGTTCACTGAAATACTAATTTTTCATAAGTAATTACCAGCTTAAATGTAAGAAAAGTGCTACATTCTGCTCATGTTTCTCAGAGGTGACTTCTGTTTATGCCAAGGAAACATGTGATTGTTAAAAGGGAGCAAGAGTTATTTTATCACATATACTGACCACTGCTTCCACACATAGAAACAACATTAGTATTTACTATTAGATCTAGGTAATGGATGTGTTTCTTGACACACAACTACAGCTTTGTTTGGGAACAACTCGATTGAATTTCACAGAGTTATGCCAAAGCACTAGCCTCTGAAGGAGGCTTGCAAAATATCAGCAGTTTCCTGTGGTTATAAAATGTGTACTGGTCTGATGACAATACAAGTGACAGAAACAGAGGAAATATATTACAGACATATTGAGCAACTACTAAACTGAAGATGGGGTATGAACAAAACACATGACATTTAAAGCATAAACTCTCTTATAAATCTACTCTCACAGCTAGAGTTAAACCAGAGGCTTTGAATACACTAATTTCCTTATAAAATAAGAATAAATGCAATTTACTATGCTCATTTGTAATATTGGTTATATGTAAACAAGCAAAGAAAATTATGTGCACAAAATAAGTCACTGAAAAGTTTTTACATCACTACAAACCCGTTTATTTAATAAGAACTCCCATAATTTAAAAAAAAACGGTGGGGGGTGGGCTTTGTTTAGCTGTTTGCTTTTGGTGTGTTTTCTTACCTGTCAAGAAGATACAGAGAGTTCCTTCAGAAACTCTCTGTTAGGTTTAAGTGTTACATTCTAGAGTAGTGGGAATGTTTTCATTTATTTATATAAAATGCAGGTACTTGCAACTTCATTTTGAGAAGACGGCACAAAGACAAGTTTTCTTGCTGAAATGAAAGAAGGTTCTAGGTTCTCCAACTTCAGAGATTTCCTGTAACATTTTCTATCAACCCCTTACTACAACCTTCATATGAAAAGACATCTGAAAATTTCTGATGCTTTACAAATGACTGAGGAAGAAAGGGTAAAGCAGTTGTTGAATGAAAAAAAAAATCCTAACCCTAAAGCCTCACTTTGAAGTGGATATTTAATTCATAAGGGTGCAGAGAAATTATGTAATTTACTGCTATTCATTTCCATGCTCCTTTCCCTTTAGCAAAAGGATCTAATGTGCATAGAGAGCATCCCATATCCCACTCCTGACCCATATGCTTTTGGATTCTCCTTCAGACATTTCACAGTGTGCTTAAGTCAGACCTTTTTATGTGGACCTGGAAGAACCACTATGGGCTACAGTCAGACTTCTGGTAAGCGAGTATCAAGCAAATCACTGCAATCAATAGCAGAGGAACCTATCCTCTCTAAAACAGCATTTAGTTACTTTATTTCTGTGCATGCTACTTAACTCCTCCCTCTTCAAGACTGGAGTGAGAGGAAAAAATACTGATCTCCAGGAAGAATATGTGGAAAATTTGCTGACCTATGACTCATTCCATACTCATCATGGAAGGCAAGCTCCTACTAACTTCAAAGGAATATTTACTCACATTATGGAGAACAAGACCGGCACTGAATCACTGAAGTTACATGCAAATGTGAAAACAATCAAGCAGATAATGCCAGGGAGCAGTAGGCTGATTGTGCAGCTGTAGAGTATTATTTATACACAAATAACTAGATAACCACTAAGTAAAGTACAGAACTTCAATGGTAATTCATAACCTTATCTACTACAGGAAATAGCTGAAGGTCAGCTGTGCACAGTGTCAGAGCCAAGTTACATGAAAAGTTTAAACAGTTCAATCCCCCAGTTTATTTAAGAAATTGCTAAATAACATGACAATTTAAACCTAATTCAAGGTAAGCAATTAATGCTTTTGAACACTGAAATGCAACCCATTACGGTGCAAAATATCTATTTGGTATGGATGTTGCTCTTGAAAGGCAAAGGTAAGTGCTCACTCCCATCATTTTTTTCTATCTAGTGAAATCAATCTCTGGAAGTCTTATTTCAGACATATGTATGCTGATGTGGCTAAATCAAATCTGAGTTTTCCACTATAAACTGCAATTCTCAGGTGTTTGTAACTTAAACATGAAAATTACCTCCAGCAAGAAACTTGTCATTAAAGTTCTCAGTCTACACGAAATTATAAAAAGACTACTTTCACTATTTCTCCAGATAAAACATCCAAGGCAGTTTACTCTTGTAAGGTAAGTGTCTATCACAGAATTCCTACCTTTTAGAATGGAAAACTAAACAATTTAGGATGAATCCTGTCACATTTGCAATTCTTTGAAATTAGGACAGCTATGGTAAGAAACACTGAGTAGCTATGGCTACTTTGAGAATAAGTGCATAGCTCTATCTTAACTAACATAAAAGCAGATTGTAGCAATTTTTGTTTTTCTTTCAAACTATGTAGTAGAGAGTTTGCTGTGTGTTTTTTCTCCCCAAGTTTAAAAGCAGTCCCCTGAATACATCTCTCCAAATCCCAGCCACACCGCCTGCCACCTACCCAAACGCAATCACAAACACTTATGCGCATTTAACTTCGTGTGAATGAGTATCTCCACTGACAGAACAGCAGCCCACAAGTGCTCACAAGTTTTCAGCACTAGGGCCTCTTAAATGTCCATTTTAAAATGGACATTTCAGAGCTTAATAAATGAATAGCAAAGTTACACCACAGAATTTTGCATAATGGTACAGGTGATGATTCTTTTCAAACTCTCAGAACATGAAGATATGATATGATTGATATATGATATATTATATTAATCCATAGTGCAATTTCTATTATAAATGGCTTCTCCTCTGCAGTAATTTATATACAGCTTTAGCCAATCCTACCTGAAAATACACAGAAATAAACAACTTATTATTGGAAACCTATCACTTCTTGCTACTGTCTTATTTTTAAAGACTGATAGCTACAACGTGTCAACTCTTACAGCAGTTTCCGTGTACCACTGACTTCAGCCTGGGAAACTGCTGCAGCTCTGACTTTACGCACTCACAAATACTAGAAATCTGGGAAACAAATGCATACAGCATCTTTGGAAATCAAGGACCTGACGATCATGGTGTGAACACTGTAGCAGTCAAAGCAAATCAGGCACTACACTCTGAGATTTCTTGTTTATCTTACCATGGACTTTTAAGAGGGTGAACTCGTGCCTGCAATCAGCTCAACTGTGAATCAACGTATCTGTCTTTGTTTTGCCAATTATCTTCGTCTAAACTTAAAGAGGACATGAAAAATCTACTTTAAAGAAAAAAAATACATTATGCAGAACAAGCATAGGGAGCTCATTACATGGGTTTGAGATATATTCCACCTGCCATGAACTGTTCCTAGAGAATGCGCCTGTATTTCATATACCTCTTAAAATCACGGAACAGTAAAGGCCGTGCTGTAAATGCCCAGTTTGGCACCAGTCCACTCAGTTGTATTGTTTTAATGTTATGACTGAGCTCTGCAAGAGATGGTTACTGTCTCTCATAAACACCCTTAAAACAGGTGATTCAGTGTAAAGCTAAGTTTTTAACCACTAACAATTGCAAATGAGCAATAGAGGCAAGAAGGTGATATGTAAGGAATTTCATCAATATCCAAAACAAGTTTCATAACCTGTAACAATAACTGGTAAGGCACATGACAAAACAAATTCAGCATTATTGTGCAAAGGTCAAAAGACAAGGAGATACTTACTGAAAATGCAAGTTCTGTTCTGCTTGTTTGGTGAGCATGTGAAGTTTTGTAACTTGATTGTAACTTTACTGTGGTGCCTCTATAATATTCACCTTCTCATCAGACTAAATACAGAAGCCCTTCTTCTTCAGCTAAATTAAATTACAAACCAGTGTTGGATATGCTCCACCCTTGCGATTACATACTGCTCTCCAGGATCACATTCCACCTCTTTCCTTCCCTCCTCCATTTCCACACTCTTTTTACTCAGTGTTCTTCTGGGAGCATTATGTTTTCTAATAATCATCCCATTAATCAGAAATTTTAATTTTGGCCTTTAAACAACATTAATCTAGTTTTGACAAATCTTGCAATGTTTTGAGCAATAATAACAGTAAAGCCTTTTTTCAACACGTCAACATATGCGGATTTCTATATGACAAAACTGTAAGATGAACTGTAAGATCCTTTCACCTTCTGCAACAACATGAGACCAACCACTAGCACAAGAGCTGTTAACTTCAGGTGCAATTGTGCTGACTGCACAGAAATACAGGCAACAGACTTTTAAAAAATCTTTTGATAGCTGAAACACCAAGTACACTAAGATTTCTCAAGGGCAGCACCTATTTATTAATCTTAATTTAGATGCAAATTTTAAGGTAAATAAAAGCAATAAAAGGAAAAATAAGCAGTCTGTTGAAACTGTAGTTTCTGTTAATTATGAATACTATATATCTACATCCTTACAGAAAATCCTAAGTGCTGATCTGTGTGATTTCATGCCAGCTGAAGCTCATAGGCAGTCTGGCTGGAATAAACAAATAAAGCAATGGTATTCAAGAGGTCTTTATCATTAACAAAGCCAGTGCAAACAAGCAGCCTTTCCATTATATAATGCTCTTTCTTATTAACCCTTGTGGTAAAAAATTAGTTTGCTCAAATAGAAGCAAAGTGTTTATCAGTGCTGATCAGTTTTGAATATATTCACAGGAAACAATAAGGATCTGCAGCTTTCTGAGATGTATCTCAAGGGAAAGAACAGGAAAGTGACAACAAAGACATGTTGTGATGTAAGAGCATGCAATTTTTTTTTTACAAAGCTGCCCAAGATACCAATAGTTTTGAGAACTGTTTTTCTCTGGAAAACATGTTTTATGTTTTTTCAGTCCTCTTGGGATTTCTGACTGTACAGCTTTAACTGGCTTTAAAAAGCAAAGTGGGCAGGGGTGGTCAAGAGAGGTGGAGACAGGAAGGAAGACAAATCCCCAACTTGTCATGACTGTTTTTTTCTGCATTTACATGGCTAAATTTACATTTCCAAGGCAATTAGAGCTTATTGGCTTCAATATAGGAAATTATGCTTACCAACCCTGCAAATGACAGCATTTGCTGTACGCAATAAGGAAACCAAACTAAGGGCCTCTCAATGTATACAATACCTCCTTCATTTACTTTTTCAGTTAGTTGTTAAAATTCAGGGTTCCAGTTCCACCAATAAGTGCTCCCTGTGTATGTGCATATGCACTGCATATCGTGGCATGGCTCTGAATTGTAGGGGCATGCAGCAAGAAAGATTGGTTTAATCAAGACTACAGTTGCAAAAACCAGAATGGAAGCCAGTGAGTCAGGCTGCCCATACCTCAAAGTCATGGGAAAAAATACTGTTGGATTTTAGCCAGCTATTCATTGAATGTCTCTGCTCCCTTTCATTTATACCTGCTGATGTTTAGAACAGTAAATCAATTACTGTTGCCTGATTTTTAAAAACGGATTGCAGGCTATCCATGAGAAAAAATATCAGATCCATTCCACCAACACCTTTCTTTTTTAAATTTTATTATAATTTTTTTTTTTTTAATTATCACTTATACACACATTAGGGGTTTTTTTCAGTCCTTGGTGTTTGGATTTTTCTCTATTTTTGGAATGTTTACTTAATGTTTGACATCTTACTGTTTCCACCACAGAGTCAGTTTCTCCAGTTGTGGTTTGTTTATTTTTTTAAAATTACTCACATGGAAACAGGGAAGAGAGAGAAAAAAAAAATTAAACCCTCTACCTGTGGTTTTACTGGATTGTAAACACACAAAACCTGACAGAGTGACAAAGCTGAGGGAGGAATCTTAAATCTTTTTAACTAAGGTTTGGAAGTAGACTAGATTTCAAGTGGAGTATTAAAAAAGGAAAACAAAACATACTTTGATAAAACAGAAGGCTTTGACAGCAAACAGAATAGAACAAAGAAGCATGCTTGTATTACAAGCAGAAGAATCCATAAATTCATTGATAGGATGATGTTTTCTTTCCACATCCCATCCTTTCACCATTTTTCAAAGATCCCTTTTTTTGCCCTAGTATTTCAATATGACTGAAGTTGAAACTCTTTCGTCCTTCTCACTTTCCCATATTTTCAGGGTTTTTTTGGCAGTTGATGAGGACCATGCAATTCTCTAAGGAGACTATGGCCAGAATGCAGAGAGTGGAAGTGAGGACTGAGCTGAAAGACTGCAGCCATGAAGTGCCACATACAAGGCCATGCACAAGGCCACCTTCCTGGGAGCAAGAGAGAAGCACCACATGCGGTGACATGACAGTTTAGGCACAGAAAATATTTCTCCATTTTCAAATGCCATTTCTAAGATACTTCTCTGCAACATTCCTGGGCTATCAGTGATGGTGTTTCTGTCAGAGAGATAGCCCAGCATTTCTGGAACATACATCTGAACATGTCTCTGTGGCTGAAACATCTGAATCACCATGCCATATACATTTTCCTAGTTAAATTAATGTAATGCTTCAGTAAACATATTATGTAAATATCATGGACTCATTGGTTTAGCATGAGAGAGCTTGGACGTGTAACTAAAATTTGTTGCACATTCCTTATGCACTGTTACTGTGCAAAAAGTTCTAATGTGAGTAACTATAAATCAATTTTCCACAACTATCCAGATCTGTGCATATATGGAAAAATAATCAGCAGCACATTTTAAAACACAGATTTTAAAAGAACTTGAGTGTAGCAATGACAGAAGCTACTGTACAAGTAAGTACTATGTACATTTTTGCATATTTGTGCTTCATCACAACTTGCAGATAAAACTGTGCTTTGCGGAGCAAAATAGTAGGTTCTGATATAGTTTTGTACTACTATTTTGACAGGTGTGTATATAATATGCTGTTACTGGGAAAACATGTATTTCATACACAACCTTTAAAAACAAGCACAACAATATTTTAAACATAACACACTCACAAGTTTACAAATATTGACAGAAGAGATCTGCCTGAGATGACTTGAGGCCGAAACTTTTGAAAAGCACCTCAGAGAACCACCTCTTAACAGTATTGAAGAAACACCAGGGATTCTGAGTTGCAAGGGCTTTGCACCAAATGTGTATGCTAAGCCTTTAAGACATAACAAATCTTGATTTTGCTGCAGTATTTGTCAACACAAAATTCCTCCAGATTTCAATGAACTCGTCTGCATAGGGATTGTAGTTTTAATCACACAGCACCTTCTGAGTAATCATTTTAATGTATACACACTGTTGACTATTTAAATTTGTTTCAGCATTTAGTTAAACTTCCAGTGCATAGACATGTAAGCAGAAAAAAAACGGTGTAAGAGCATTATAAGGTTATGCTAATTTACACGCTTACAAAATGACAGAATTCAGTACAAGTGTATTTTCCAACTCATGACACTGAAGACTTTTAGAGACCAGCAGGAACCTACTATAGAACCTAAACCAAGAAAGCACATAACCAAGGCATGAGACGTATGTATTATCAAGGCATTTTCTGACATGCTTTGGCCACAATATCTGTCAGGAAAAATTGCTGAACTTAAGACATCTCTAAATACTTTTCAGAAACAATTTGTGCCAATGTATACACAGAGACAAATGCTAAGCCTTGGCTTTTATGCCAGGAAACAGTTAAATTTGCATGAGCAAACAGTGAAAACAGGAAATTTAAAAGGCCCTCAATGGAAGGCATCCCATCTGTAAAACCAGAATGTCATGTATCGTTATAATAAATCACTGAATGAGAACATCAGGTTTCATTTATACAGACACTGTGAAGCCAATCCAGACACCTTTACATAGACATACTGTAGGGCCAGAACAGGACCTTTTTCTCCAATTTCTATACTATTGTTTGTTGGAATTAGGAGATAGACTAGACTGCTGTGGGAACCTTGGCTTCTGAGCTACAAGGAATATGTCACAGTAGCTAGGTACTTCCAACTTTGTAAAAGGAATACTTTTGGGATACTTTTGGGATATGGTCCTGTATACAAAAAGTGATTTGCCAAACAAAGAAGAAAGGATGGAGCTGAAATTCTCTTACAGATAAGCTTCCTGTCTGAAGAAATGCAACATTAAACCAAACCAAAGCATAACTAGGTGAAATTAGCCTAGTTGCCTCAGTTCAGCCTCTACTAAAAACCTGCTCCATACCACAAAAACTGCCCACACAATTGGCAGCCTTGATGGACATGAGGACTGAATGAGTGTGGACCTTGTTCTCTGTAAGTGGTCCTTATGGATCAGTGTACCAGTGTGTCAGAATCCAGCAGCACTTCTCTCCACGATGCATTTGCTCCATGGACACAATTCCTCAGATTGCAGCTCTCTCAGCATGCTGCTATTTAAGGGATCTAAATACAATTTTTAAAAAATGTCTCTTTGAAACAGTAATTTAAGATACATGCCTATTCACAATAGACATTTGCAATAGAAACTCTCATTGCAGGCTCCTGCTAATCTGATTTAAGCATGATTTTGTTTCCACTCAGGAAGCTTAAATTAACTTAGTTGTTCCTGAACAGTGTTACAGAAAGATGAAGTATCCAGTGACTCACAACTGCAGTTTCTAGTTCAATAGCCACATTTGCTACACAGTCAGTTTATGCTGAAATTTTGTTTGCTTTAGCTACCATTACACATGGGATTTATACTATGACACTACTATCCCATTACATTCAGATTTCAGACTTGCGTAGATTGCCTAAAGACTGAATAGCATAAAAAATCAGATCCTCATGCTTGCTAAATTACAAGCCTCCAGAAAATTTCTGGCATATCCTCCACACTGATGAGACTTTGTCAATTAAAGCACTTCAACCCTGAGAATTCTGATGCAATTTGATTTCCCACTAGTGTCTGTTTTTTTCGTTCTGTAGATGATGATGATGATTACAATAACAGTAATAATGATTCAGTAAACTTTCAGTCCAGGAATACTTAATTTAAAAAATAGTGTTTGGTAATTCTTCCTGTGCAAGAAGACAACATTTTGGTTTGAAACAACAGGCAGGACAAGAAATATTATTAAAACAATTAAGTCAAAATAAGTAGTAGTCTATGAATCAGAAACTTAAGTTTCCCTTTGTTTTTCAGAGACTTGTAAAACAGTTTTTGAATACAGGCAATTCTCCCATTCATCTCTTCCATAATTACCTGGAGGACTCAATCAAGTCACCCAACTGTGAAACTTCCTAACTCTAAGACTTTTCTTTCACTTTCAAAATAAAAGGTAAATGCAGACAACTAAATTAGGACAATTAAGTTAAGGCAGCCAAAATGACTGTTTGAAGGATGTTTAATTAGATGAAGAATTCAGTCCAGAGGGTCAAGTTTTTTCCTCTTTGCAAACCACTTCTCCTATCCATACATAAGGGCATGTACCATGAGATAACCCACAAGCAGACTGCCAGCACGACACAGGGCAATACTTACTGTTTAGGCAAAAAGCTCATGGGGTGGCTAGAATGGTTGGCAGTTATTTCAGAAAAACCTTGTATGCTTCCAGACATCACTTTCATGTGAACAGCTATGGCGAATGACCAAGAACCATCCACAAAATCAACATCTGAAGTTGAACTGCTTGCTATTCCTAGCTGATACGACAAGGTTCTCCCTGCTGCTTTTTCATGTGAATTCACAGGCTGTGATCTATGAACAGCAAGCAACATCCAACACATCTGCTCTTCCCACCTCTCCTCCCCTCCTCCCCTTCATTTTCTTTACAATCTTCTCTTTAAAACAAAAAATTAAACACATAGTTCAGGAAATACTGTAATATGAAGCTGGCTGCACTCCTAGAAATAGAAAATTTAAGTTTCAGTAAAACCTGACGTCTCCTTGTAAACCCCCAAAAAACAAACAGGAAAAGACACCATTACCTAATGTCTGAAAATGTAGAGAATATACTCATTAAAAAAAACAGCTCTATAAGTGAAACAAACTAAAATTATTTCCTCTGTTTATTACACAGCAAAGAAGATACCCAGGTACCTTTATAACCTGTATGTCTCTGGAAATAGTTTGGTTTTTTAAAAAAATTATCAATAGAAGCAAACAATAGTCTTGGTATACATAATCTTTTCAGCACAAAAAAGTGCTCAACAAGGTAGTTTCCTACCCCAACAATCCCTATTTTCCGGAGATCTAAGTGCTCCCTACCATTCTGTGATTATGCTGAGATAAAAACAGTATATCCTCTACGCTTTCAAGTTCATTTTCAAAGAAATAACTTTATTTGCAAGTAAAATATAAGATAATTAATTCATCACTAATTTCAGTGTGCAATTTAATCCCATGACGATTGATGCATCTTCCAGATGATTTTCATGGCCATCACTGTAAATCTGACATTTGTGGCCAGTCCAAACAGTCAAGATCAAAGGAAGTACATAAAGACAGGCCCACCAAGGTGATGCTACATACTGCACCTATAAAATTAGGCTACTGCTTCTAAGACTGGCTTGCTCTCAATAAGAAGTTTCATCAGGCTCTGTAATACCTGGAGTAGACAGATATTTTCTTGCCAAGAAAGTAAATCGCTATAATCCCAACATTTGCTCAAAAGAAAGTACTGTCATGTTGCTTTGTGTCACAGTAAAAACATTTCATTTCAGCCCAAGGAGCTGCACAAACCATCTCCAAGACAGAAACATATTGTAAGACATTTTTCTTGACCTGTATTCTTCTGATGAGTGGAAGCAGAGGAGGACAGGCTACAAGAGTTAGAGCTTTTCAGCCTGGACAAGAGAAGGCTTTGAGGAGACCTTGGAGTGGCCTTCCTGTATCTGAAGGGGGCTTATAGGAAGGCTAGGGAGGGACTACTTGCAAGGTCGTGTAATGATGGGATGAAGGGTAATGGATTTAAACTGGAAGAGGGGAGATTTAGACTAAAAATTAGGAAGGAGTTCTTTCCAGTGAGGGTGGTGAGACACTGGAACAGGTTGCCCAAGGAGGCTGCGGCTGCCCCCTTCCTGGAGGTGTTGAAGGCCAGGTTGGAATGAGGCCTTGAGCAACCTGTTCTAGTGGGAGGTGTCCCTGCCTGTGGCAGGCAGTTGGAATTAGATGATCTTTGAGGTCCCTTCCTACCTAAACCATTCTATGATCCTGTATGAGTTTCTGCTCTCAGCAGCCTATTTTCAGGAGAGAGAGTGCAGACCTGTGCAGCCTGGCTGTCCACCCACAGCCCATAAGGGATCTTCCTCCAAGAGGCACATATCTGGTGCATGGTATTGACATTCTGGGCAAAGTATCAGTCCTGACTATGAGTTTAGAACCAAAGTGAAGTGCCAGTGGGTCACAGCAGAAGTTAAACCCTGTGGCCACTCCCAGCAGCTCTGGCTTGATCTGACAGCCACACAAATAGGTAACAGGAGTTCATTAAGCCTATTAAGACTCAAGTTGGCAGCAAACAGATAGACTCAAGCATAGGTAGCAAGGACCCTGTCATCTCTCAAAAAGCCAGGCAAACATGAAATTTACTTAGCGCTGCATGTATGACCCCAAGTTCTCTACTGTAAGCCAAAAAGGAAAATCGTAAATTGGGAAAGAAACAATTGCTGTCTGAATGGTTAAAAGAAGAATGTATCTTGATGTTTCCAAATGATCAGATCTTTAGAGTGCTCTCATGGAAGAAAAAAAAAAAACCAAAACCAAACAACCAAAGACAAACGAAAAAAAAACCAACCAAAAAACCCAACTAACAAACACCAAATTATTTTTGTAAGAATTATATTTAATAAGTGCCCATTTAATGGCTGAAGTCCAAGGGCTATTGTGTGTCTGCATGGCTCAGTGACTCTTGCAGTCCCTTTTTTTATGGCAGGCTACTCAGCAGAAACAGAAAGTACAGTTAGCATGCTAAGGCCACATTAACCTGCTGAAAATGGGCTCAGAAACATCTCTTTTTAGATTACTTCTATGACCGCAATTCTCGTATGAGCCCATAGCCAGAGAACTAGTTATTAATGTAGCAACAGAATTAATTTCAATTAACTGAAACAAACCTCCTGTTTCTGTTATCTCCCTTTATTTCTGCCCTATGTATCCAAGTTACGACTACATAGTACACAACGGAAGCACATTCTTTAGAAGCAGTCAATCCTCTCAATAGTTCTTTTATACAACTGCCGAACGTGATTATGCACAACTCTATTCCCTCTGTATACAAACAACTAAACAAAAGGTGCATTTATAGTATCATTCAAATCACAGGAAATCATATCTCTTATTAAGTGCAAATCATTACTCAACTATGCCTTCAAAACATATGGCGCTTCTAGAAAAAACAATGATTTAAAAAGATTGTATGTTTGGAAATTCACTGATACATCCAAATATGATCAGCAGGAGTCAACAGCGCAGAAATGTTATTTTCTACATGGGATTTGGGCTGGGAAAAAAGCCTAATGCTGAAATACCTAACTGTATTGACATGAACTCTAAAAGGGTAACTAACTATAGATTCCACTTATTTTGCAACACATTGAAAATGTGCTATATAGTGTTGCTTGCTTTTAATGCAATACATAGAGTATTGATATCAATGGTATTTGTTTCAACCGCTGAAATAGAAATTTGCTCCTCAGCACAGCCACCTCACAATGACTGAAAAATACTATTTCAAGAAAGTCCATACCTCACCATTTGAAATGGCTGCAGCCTTATTTGATTTTATGACAACATCACAGGACTTTAAAAAATTATGTTTAAAGAAGAGGTACTTTTATATACTCAGGAATGCCACACCATGACTTTACCTACTTCCAGGTTGCCTCTTGACCTTGCACAACATTCAAAAGTCTTAGAAACTTGAAAGAAAAGAGAAGAAACAAAGAGAAGAAACAAAGTGATTGTGCATGTCTCCAGAAGGCTGCAGCATAATCTTTAATACTTCGTGAAACTGGCCACAAACAGGTGGTAGCCTCAAGATTACATGGTGGGGAGAGAGGAAAAGAAGTACTGTAATCTACTAAGTCCACCAATAAAATGATGTTTTTATCTTTCAGTTGTTTAGGCAAACTACTGTTTGTTTCAGCCGGCAATAAAAAAGGAGGGGCCCAGTCACAATGCATAGTGGAGTCTGCAACCCCCCTAACATCTGGATTAATGTAAATGCGAGGTTTTGTAAATGCAAATGAAACACAGCAGGAATTTTGTTTTGGTGCCTAACCTACTGTACATGTAAAGAACTCAAATCTTCCTGAACCAGAAAACAAATATTTGTGAAATTTGATAAATACATTCACCTCCTCTTAATTTCTAGGACAAATGGAAACACAGTATTCAGAGCTGCCATATGGAACTTGCTAACAAAGAAGAAGGCCCTTCCTGACATCTCAGTTTTATAGCAAAACACTGCTTAGACTTGATGCCTCAAACAAGGTAGCATACTGAAAGAACTGAAATCCGCAAGTTTTATGTTTATAACAGTTTCAGAAACTGGAATGAAAAGATTCATGCACAAAGTAAACCACAGTCTTTTCTCATCACACTCTGAACAGGACACAGCAGCAAAACCAGGAAACAAATCTGTTTTAGTCAACAACTGAGCATAATCTGGGCACTACACTTCGGTTAAAAACCAGCAAGTTTTGATGTATAACTAGTCAGGCATCCATAAAGTTAATTAAAGGACATTCCAGAACAAAGAGATGGTAATTTCTATTGTCAATCTGGAACGAACCAACCGCTCCAGACACAAGAGGCTTCACTGAAAGCTCTTTTGGGCTACTTCTATTTTCATGACAAAGAATTTCAGATGCAACACACCGCCTCATTGAAATCAACACCCAAACTCTATTTGCAGGCAGGAAGACATTTTACAGAAATTCCATTTTCCTGACACTGGAACAGTCACAATTAAACACAGTGTTGGCTGAAGAGGATAGAAAAATATTTCTGTTTCTATCCACAGGTTCCAGAGTGATCACCTTGCACAAACACAAACAACAACAACAACAAAAAACTTTCACTGATTAAGAGTGCAACTCTGGTGGCTTCCATCAGCCCTTTTTACAAAAAGGAAAAATACCAAACTGAGGGGCTTCCGCATCTGGAGCAAGTACAACTCTGAAGTATGAAATAAATTGGAAGTTGTTTCCGAAGTCATTGCTGATACTAGGGTCACTGACATAAAACATAATTTTGTGTCAGAATAGAGAGGAACAAAACATAAATCAGGAATAAGTTTTCATGCTTTCAAACCAAAACAGAGATGAAATTATAAAACATTGTTTAACAGTCAAGGTCTGCACAGTTTTCCAGTGCTTAATTCTGAATATGCTGATACTGAAAGCACAATTTCCACACTTTCTTTCACAGATATTCCCTATGCAAAAAGAGGTTTGAAATAATACACACTAGCCAAACCATATCACATGATGGAAAGAAACAGTCAGAGAATATAGTGGCTAGCATTGTGCCACAGCCTCTGAGGCAAAGGAGCACAGTCCATAAAAACATACCCATTATTCTCACATGAAACAGTAAAAACATAAAATCCTCACACATAAAAACAAACAAAAAAAAATCTAGGTCTGTACTTGTAAAGTGTAATAAAAATACTTTCCCCCCCCCCTTTCACATTCATACAGTATTGTCTCAGGAAAAAAAAAAAAAGACAAAAACACAGTTTACCTACAATTAAGGTCCCTTTCTGGATGTTATCACTACTCCCCATTTCACAGAGGATCTTGTACATTTTGTCATGGCAGAAAACCATGGGGGACATGAGAGAATTAAAATAACCTGTTGAACAGCTTTTGTTCAGAGCTGAACCCACAGCTTTGGTACAGATTCCATGTGCTGCAATGACCAAAACACTCTGACATTAAGATCAATGTACACTATTAAGAGTTAGGTTATCCTTTTTTAAATTGACATGAGAAAATACTGCTACTTGCTATATGTTTAGGTAAGTTGACAAAATCCTTCTCCAAAAATTTCACTTCTTAACAGACGCAGTGTTCCTTTCTAGTTTGCCTTGCATTAGTGAAACCGACCTGAGAAAACAGAGGCAGTGATGATTTAAATGGTACTGCTGCTGTGAATTCTCAACTAACCGTAGGGGAAACAACTTCTACTAAATCTGCCTTGGCAATGGTAAGGCTGCATTTTGCATGCATCAGAAGAACACCGCCAAATTGTGCAGTCAGGTGCTGTGGACACATACATTCCTGGTGGCTTCACTGGACAGCTTTACTGTGAATACCACTGCTTCGCTTTGGGTTTGGCCACTGAAGCCATGAGAACACACTCATCTCACCCTGTCTGAGATCACCAGCACATTGGATCAAAGTGTCATTTCTTCAAGAGCTTTCCCATTTGTTATTCCCTTATTCATCCAGCCTACCCAGTAAATTCTGTCTAAAATCACAAGTTCTAAAATCACTTATTTAGCACAAGTTCTGATGTTTTCCACACGGGTTTCTGCTCCAAGCTTCATCACTCAAAACATATGCTGGCCAGACCTGAGCAGAGTAGCACTGCACTTCTTTTCTAACTCCTCCCTACAACACAAATTTAAGATGGAGTTTTAATTATGTTCCAACTTGAAGAGTGGTCATTGTTGATGCATATTTTTACACATGCCACAGTGTTGCTGTTCTGCTATGCACGTGCCAAATTCTACCACGGAGATCACAGTTGAAGAGATGCCTGAAGTAAGATTGTCTTCTGAACATCACAGACACTGAAATCTTCCAACTGGACTGTTAAGTTTTGGTACACAAAGTTTCTGGTACATCAGTTGTACAACAAACTAAACCTATTGGTGCACAACTTCAGGGTACAATAAAGAGTTATTGTTGCCTAAATGCATCAGTTAATCTTCACATCACAGCACAAACAGACTTTTAAATCAGATTTTTGGATCTTTACAGAAAGCAAATAAAGTTACCTTAGATGGGAAAAAATAAAAAAGAAGAAGTTGCCAGGGAAGCCAAAGAATCATAATTGGAATGAAAAATTAACAATGACTGTTCTCTGCAGGAGGGATAAAGGGATAATAACAAGATCATGCAACCTCTATGCGTCACATTTTATTTCAAGATCCTACATGCCTGAGTTTAAGAGATGACACGAACAGTGAGTATATCCAAATATTTACCCATTTTCTTGAAATTACTCATTTTCTGTGTTAAAATGTTCAGTGCTGTACTTTATTTCCACCTAACATTCCAGTGCTGAGATCAATGTTCCTTGCAAAATGGAGACAGCAGTCACTTTTAAAAGCACTGTCTACTAACAAATTAATGGTCATGTGTATTTTCTGCCTTTCCTTCCTTCTTGTGAAACCACTCCTCTGCAGTGGAAAATGCTACACTGCATCAAAGTATTCTATAGGCTCAGTTTGCCATTGCATCCAGATCCTCCCACAGGATAAGTTAAGAATCCTGCACAGATGTTCAGTACGTGGAAGACCCTGTATTACCTGAAGACAAAAGGAAATTATCAACACCACTACTTCTGCTGTCAGGCTGAGCAATGCTATCCAGGATATGTTTGTTACACTGGTTATAAATTTGCTATCAGTCTAAACAAAACATGGTGGAGAAAGAGTGAGCTGGGCTTACTGCAAAAGTGTGTCATAAAAGCCTTGATGGACACTAACATTTCATTTTTCCTGCTGAAATTTGTTGGAAAAGAGGAAAGTACTATATCAACACCTCCGATACTAAAACTTAGAGTGAAATTAAAACCAAATTCATTCAAGATAGATTCTTTCATTTGAGACACACTATTCTGAAGAAAATAAAACAAAAAATCAGATCTGGTTAGTACAAATTTTCAGCACCACTCAGTAAAGCAGAGTAAGGAAGGACCTACACTTCTCAACAGTAAACATGACTGCACAATTTCACTTTTGCAATCACAAACTAATGTCTGATCACAGCATTTTACAGTCACAAAACTAAAGTTTTTTTGCCAGACTTTGCATTTACCCAGTAGTTCTCCCAACTAGATAGGTCTGGCTTCCCTCACAATCCGTGACAGAGATCAAACTCTATCCTTCAGTCAGTCACTTCATCAGATTCAACAGGAATTGAGCAAATACACCTATTATTTTTAAATTTAGGGTCAAGACTGAATTTTACTTTCAGAAGCTATTACATATAATTCTATCTGACGTGGAAAATACTGCTAAACTACATATCCAAAGAGGGAGATTTTCCAGTGAAAGATGTATCATACACCATTACGTGTGCCGCCTCTCTACAACAGATGTACAACACCAAGCACTAGCAAGGTTCTCCTTTTACTCCTGAAGAGTCACTGTATTCTGTCATTTGCAAGGGAGTATAGGCTGTTCTTCAGGGTTTTCCCCACTGATTTTAGGAAGTTAAGCCTGGTTCTCAAAAGACTTGCCTTCATCAGCTGAAGATTATACATCAACTGATTATGTACATGGGGTGTAAAATAGGAAAAACAAAGATCACCACCACTACAAGACTTCTTGGCCTGAAAAGTGGTAAAACATACTGCCCTCAAAATCTGATATGTAGCATAACTACAGGGTGCTTCTGTGATCAATATTAGGATTGACTTAAAGCAGTTGTTCTTCATGTGTGTATTACAAGGGAGAAGGGCATTAGGAAAGCTCTTCCAGCTGTAAAAGAGAGGTAGAGAGGGGGAAAAAAAAAAAAAAAAGAGAAGGAAAAAAAAAAAGAACAAAGCCAAAAGAAGGCCAAACAAACCCTATGTCTATCAGATCCTTAGAGAATTATAGGACTGAATAAGCACAGGCATAACACCTTCCTTCTCATTCTATTCTTTCCCATTCTCTGCTATTAGCTTAATGAGTTTAACAGATCACACTACGGAAAACCACATTAAGGGCTGGGGGAAGCTAATCAAGTCACTTTGTTCTCTGAGTTCTGTAAGGAAACTTGGAAAGAAGATGTATACTCAGAAAAACAGCCTGTAAGCTCCAACAACTTCTGAAAGCTTGCTAACATGGAAAATACTTGGGAAGGGTGTGGGGAAGGAAAATGGGAGGATCTCAACTGACTTAAATGGTCACTGATCTTTTCTGATAGCTGCAGCAGCCCATGACAGACAGACATGGGTCTCCTAAAAACCAAGAATAAAAATTTTCACAATAGGTGTGACATACGCAAGCACACACCACCCATATGCACATATATCACTTACAAGAAAATAACTGCAAACTATGTATTTTTCCTTATACATATGATACCAGAGAAAGAGGTAAATCAGCACACTAAAAATCCTAGAACAGAGTTAATGCAGTTACCAAGCATGACAGAATTAAGATATTTCTCTGTCCTTTAAGACTGTGGAAAAGATCAAACAGAACTCGTTTCAGGGGCCATGGTCTTTTTCAGGTGTGTGGCGGTTTCGCACTTCACCAAATTTACTCCAAAGGAGTAAATAATCACACTTGCACAGAATTTCAAAGTTAAATGGAAAAAAAACCAAAATAACAAAACCCAAAAAACAACAAACAACTTTTTTAAAAAGTAATACAAACTAAATACAAAAGTAAACTAAATCTAAAAGGTAATAAGCACATATATATATATATACATGCATCTATGTGTATACACACACACACAGAGACATACATAAACCAACAGTAGTCCAGATCCCCCTAGACAAAGGCCAGAGGCTGCTTTGCAGCTAACAAGTATTATCTCTCCTCATCCTCGCCACTGTTCTTATCATAATCCAAACAAGGCAAGGAGAAAGCAAGCAAAGTGCAGGAGAAAAAGGGGGAAAGAAGAAGAACAAGCTGTACTTTGGATTATATAGAAGTCTGCAGGACAAATGGGACGGGATGAAGATATTTCGTAGTGTCCTGTTCAACAGCCTTGGGATGTTCAGCCCCCAGACTCTTGAATTCTCTGGAAAACTTTATTTACAATAATACACTAGTCCTAAACCTATAACAAGGTGGAACAAGAGTGACAGGCACACTTGCTCTGCCCACACATGGTAAAAGACTTCCTGCCATAACAGACTGCCAGTTGTTTTACCCAAACTCACTAGGAATGTTACCTTGTCTGTGTCTCTTCCTCTTTTCCATCATATGCCAAAGTTCTGCAGGGAAACAGATGACTGATAAATTTTAATATGATCAAGGCAGTAAAAGCCCTGCCTGATCAGGCTGTGTCAAAGAGGAAATTAAGTAAAACAAGCTTCACTTCTCACAGCATTTTTAGCTACACAGCAGCAAAGTACAACGAAGAATAATTTTTAAATTGTTCCCATTACTTTTATATAAGTTTCCAAAAAATACTTTCTTTTTTGCTACCAAAATAAATTTGATCTTAACTAACGATGCACAGACAGCACATTTAACTGACTACTGTGAACTACTAGACTGTCAGAGGAGTAATGTACCTAAAAAAGCCAGGAGGAGTTCCTAGCTGTGTTTCAAATTAATGTGCCAGACAGTCTGAAAAGTATTTCTGTTTAGCTAGTCATATTACTCACAGGTGCTCTGTAGGCGAGGCTTAGCAGTGTGCTTTGACATTGGCTGGAGAGCCTTAGACCAGCTTCGGAAACGGCATGGGTTTTATAATGACAGGACAACCTAGGCAGCACTCAACACTAATTCTGTCAAGGGTGGGATGAACGACTAATTCTTCAAAGACCACAGGTATTAAGAAACAATGAATTAATAATTCCTGAAAGACGACAGGTCTTGAGAAACAAGGAAGTAAGAACAGCCCCAAGAAAGGATGCATACTCATCTTGCTAAATAGACCATACAAATTGGGCAAAGTAAGTGTTCAGTGATTACAGGTAATTATAGATTACCTTTGTGCAAACCATGCTCATTAATAAGACACCCACCTTCTTGAAGAAGACTCCCACCTATTGAGCAGGGACTTTTTTACTTAAAAAAAAAACAAACCAAAACTATACCTTTAATCAAAGTGAGGAATAGACTAATAAAGGAATAAAATATTAATGAATATAGTAAACAGTAAGATTTACTATCCTGAGATGTATAAATTACAATACTACTTGAGGGACAACGATTCTGTCTTAAATAAAAAATCTGTATTCAGAGTTTCTTAACTTTAGGGAAAATAAACCCCTAGAGTCAGATACTTTTAATCACAAAAGTGAAAGAACATCCTCCACACTAACTGGTCTGACTTACCATAAGATTTTATTCACACAAAAATCCTAGGGAATCTCTTAGTAGCAGATTTATAATATCTTTCATCCCCCTTGCAAAATATTTCAACTGTTAAGCATAGATCCTAAATTACTAAGGACCTCATCAGACTGTAATCACCACCTTTGCATTTGTTCTATCATACAGGTTTTGTCTGATCAAGCTGTTATCCTAGAGATAAGCATATGAAAAGTCTTGCTCATTACTCTACAGTGAAACAAGAACACTGTGTTGCTAACATCACCACACACAAAACTTTATTTTTCCCACTAACATAACTTTACATGCATTAACTGCATACTATGTAAGGCACGGATGCAATACAAACAGTAGTAACAACACCAAGCAGTTGTAAATGATCTTCAGTACTCAGCTTTTTAAAAAGTTATTTATTTTTGTACTCATAGATTCATAGAATACTAGGGGTTGGAAGTGACCTCCAGAGGTAATAGAGGCCAAACTCCCGCAAAGCAGGGAGGTCATGCAGGAACACATCCAAGCAGGTTTTGAAGAACTACACAGAAAGACTCCAGAACCTGTCTGGGAAGCTTGTTCCAGGGCTCCACCACAGTCTCAGTAAAGAAGTTTTTTCTCATGTTCAGACAGAATTACATGTGATTCAGTTTATGCCCATTGCCCCTCATCACTGTGTAACTGAAAAGAGACTGGCTTCATACTCCTGATACCCACCATTCAGGTGTTTGTAGACATGGATAAGGTCCCCTCTCAGCCTTCTCTTCTCCAGAGTGAACAGCCCCAGGTCTCTCAGCCTTTCCTCTTAAGAGAGATGTTCCAGTTCCTTAATCATCCTTATAGCCTTCTGCTGAACTCTATGCAGTAGTTTCATATCCCTCCTGCACTGGGTAGTCCAGAGCTATACACAGTATTTCAGATGTGGTCCCACTAGACCTGAGTGGAGGGGGAGGAGAATTTCCCTCAAGCTGCTGACCACAGTCTACTTAATGCATCTAGCACACCATTGGCCTCTTGACTGCCCACCACCAGGGCATAATACTGTCTTGTGGATAATTTACTATCAACCAAGACAATGAGGTCTTTCTCTGTGGAGCTTCTCTCCAGCAGGTCAACACATAGCCTGTACTGGTGCATGGTGTTATTCCTCCTTAACTGCTGTTGAACTTCATTATACACAATATACTCATGTATAGTACTCTTGAAAAGGTACTACAAATTACAGGAAACAATGTGTAGAGTCTTTTAAACTGAAAGATAAACCCAGTAATGTGTGGTCAAACAGCTCATTCTGGAGCAGAGGTCTACAGATCACACTGTGTGTTCTTTTTGATAGCCACTAAAAGACACATTGCAGGCATCTGTACTGAACACAATTATTACGCTATTTGTAGAAAATCTAGGAACAGAATTACAGAACAGTCTGGGTTGGAAGGGATGTTAAAGGTCATCTAGTTCCAATCCACCAGCCATACACAGGGACATCACCATTAGATCACATTGGTCAAAGCCCTGTCCAACCTGGCCTTGAAGACTTTCAGGGATGGGGAATCCACAGCCTTTCTGCACAATTTGTTCCAGCGTCTCATCAAAATCACATTGAAGAATTTAATCTAATTACATCTAATCTAAATTTACCCTCTTTCAGTTTAAAACCATTACCCTTATCCTATCACTGCATGCCCTTGTAAAAGGTCCCTCCCCAACCTTCCTGTAGCCCCCCCTTTAGATACTGAAAGGCTGTTCCAAGGTCTCCTCAGTGCCTGCTATTCTCCAGGCTGAACTCTCTCAGCCTTTCTTGAAGACCTCTGACCACCTTCATGGCCCTCATCTGCATTCACTCCACAAAGTCCATGCTCTTCTTAGGTTGATGATCTGGGCTGAATGCAGTACTCCAAGTGGAGTCTTAAATGAGTGGAGCAGAAGTGGAGCATCACCTCCCTCAACTTAATGTCATGCTTCTTTTCATGCTGCCCAGATACAGGTGGCCTTCTGGGCTGTGACACACACTGCAGGGTCACACTGACTTTCTCTTTAATTAATACCACTAAGCCCTTCTCCACAGGGCAGCTCTCAGTCCACATTCCACTCAGCCTGTATTTGTACCTCCAACAGTACTCACCCATGTGCAGAACAATACACTCAGCCTTGTTGAACTTCATGGAGTTCACATAGGCAGATCTGAGTTTAGTTTCCCTAAAGGCATTTAGTTTATCAGTATCAGAAGGAGTAGATTTGCACATCCTGCCGGTGCACCCAACACCCTACCAGTCCCTTTGACATTACTGCAGGTGAACGGTTAAATTTACATGAGCAAGAAGTTTGCCTCATCCCAAAAAAGCATCATGTAGTGGAAAAGCTTTGTTCCAGAGGCATAAGAATCCACAAAGTCAGGTTTGCTCTTGATGTGTGTCATGCTGTTGACTGGAGAACCATCTGAAGTTTATTCAGGTAGTTCTCAGGTCTTCTTACAGAGATTCCCTTGTCTAACATACCACAAACTGTCTTTTGATGGCATTACTTGCTGTCTTTTCTCTATCCAGCTATCATTTACTGTATCAGTTGTCTTCTTCAAGTATGTCCTTCTGTCACATTTCATTTAAATAACCCATGTTATTAGAGAAAACATATGGATAAACACATATACACTGAAATCAGCTTCATTTGAGTGAATGTGACAGGAAACGAGACTAAAATAACCTTTGGTCCTTTTAGGAGGTGAAAGACAGCATACATAAAACCTCTGAACAGCAACTATTAATATCACAACATCACAAGTCCAGCCCCTGCAGTACCAAAAGAATTTCCTGGGAGCTGATCAGCTTTCCTCTTCACCTCTGAAATCAGATGGGAATGTCCTTGAAGCAAATATATCATTGTAGGAAACAATTAAGGGCAAGGGGGAAGAAAGAATGACTTCTGTCATTTAAATAAAACACCCGCGGTAAGTGAGCTTGTGGTTGCCATTCAAAGCTATGTAGTAGTGGAGGACTCAATTTTTAGTTCTCGCCTATTCTCTGGCAGCAATGCTGGAGAAGCACGAGCTAGGCCAGTGCCTGGACTTCACCAGAAGGGAAGAAAAAACCTGTGTGGCATTAGATTGACTTCTCAACTTAGCTGAAGCATGAGCTACAAGCTAATTGCAGTTCTGTGTTTTGGGAGAACGTAAAGCTGAAGAATCCAGCTCAGTCTGGACACAGCCAGCAACTCCAGGAGCAGTAAGATAATGCCTTGACATCCTGTACTGTGCATGCAATGTCATTCTTCTTGATAAAAAAGATATATAGAATGTAGAAAATTATTTGGCAGATGATATTCAGCACACAAAACCAGAATCAGCATCAGTTAAGCAGAAACTCAAGAATATTACTGAACTAATACAAAATTTTCTAGTAGTAATAATAATAAAAACCCAAAACCAAACAAAAAAACCAAACAGAAACCCAAATGAACAAAACAAAAAACCCAACAACAAAAACCAAAACCAAACCAAAAAACAAACAGAAAACCAAACTGAAAACCCTGAAAGCTACCACTGCTACTGCACAAATGGGATTCTATTTGTTTAGAAAAAAAAAAATCAATAATATTATGAATGCCATTGTGCACTAAAGTTTTTGAGGATAGGTTGTTTTACATTAATCTGATTTCATTCTCTAAGAGTTGGGTAACACATTTTGTCTAACAGCCCATGGGGAACCATCAGTGAACAGAGATACTTGCAGAGATGATCCGTGAGGCCATACACAAAATTCCTCCACTTATGGAAAAGGAAGCCTCATAAGACTTTACACAAAGCCACCTACTTTACCCAGCTAGGGATAGAGCTGCTCCACAGTTGCTGTGCTGTTTCACTTGGAAAAGATAAACTCCAAAGTGCTCAGAAGAGTTCCTTCACTGTACACTATCAACCACCATGGCAAAACCAAACAATAGCACAAGAATTTGGAGCCATTGTCTCAGCAGCAGTAGGAGAAACTTGCTAAAAAGCAGGAAAGGCAGATGAGATGGGGAAATTCAAGACTCGTCTGGATGCCTTCCTGAGTGACCTGCAATTAGACTATATGGTCCTGCTCTGGCAGGGGGCCTGGACTTAATGATCCCTAGGCATTCCTTCCAACCCCTGATGTCCTGTGATCTTGCGAATTATTAAGAAGGAAAAATTATTTGTTTAAACTGTAATCTCCATTCTTCATAGAATCCCATCTAAAGCTGGTTTAAATAAAGAACAACATCAAGTGCAGACCACTGAGCAGAAGTGCTCTCCTATAATCACACATATCTGGCTCACAGATGTCTAATATGCTACAGGCTAGCCCAACCCTTTGCTGTTTTATTATTACATATGTGAAACACTAAGTGCTTTAACTATGAAAGCAGAGTACTGGCTGTACCTGCAAGGAACTATGAAGAGCAATCCAAGTCACTAGATGTAGCTATTCCTACAGTCATGCTGTTGTAATATGGCTGGAAAAACCATCCTCTGTTATCCTACACTAATTCCTCTAAATTGATCTTTCTAGTATTGCTAAATGATGTGGTATTTCTGCATTGTGGAAGGAGATCCAGAAACTGGTGGGTGTAGTCATTCTATCTACACATGCTGTACAGGTCTCAGAATGATGTACAATGCTTAAGTCTAGCCACTATAATTTGAAAAGCACTAACACTGAAAATACATTGGACTGCTGGAG
Source organism: Psilopogon haemacephalus (assembly GCA_013396835.1). Taxonomy (NCBI): domain Eukaryota; kingdom Metazoa; phylum Chordata; class Aves; order Piciformes; family Megalaimidae; genus Psilopogon; species Psilopogon haemacephalus. The sequence continues at coordinate 57,071 of VWZI01003769.1, read as the reverse complement.
AAGCTCAGTCACTTTCTTGTTTATGTGACTGAATTTCTCAATATTTTCAAGGAGGAGAATTAAAAAATAAAACAATAGCTAAGGAATTTAGACATTAAATTACTCTTCCAAGATATTTTGGAAAAAAAAAATTATCTGCGATGCCACTGGCAAAATATGTCAGTATGAACATCTAGATGAACTACAAAACAGTTCTGAGCTTCTCCGTAGGCTGATGCGCAGCACCAAGTTCTGTGTTTCACACCCAGTATATTGCCACTGCACTCTTCAGGTTACACAAAGTTTATACCAGTTAACAGTTTAATAAATGTATACAGTGACATTTGCTTTAAATTAGTACAGGTTTATATCACGAGTACAAGTGGCATTTTGTTACATGGAATACTATATTATAACTTAAACAAAGCAGGTATTATAAAGCATGGAATCACTGAAGGCAAATGTGTCACAGGACTAAACAAAACCCTTTCATCTGGAGCACACAGTACTTCTCCATCACAACTGATATTCTTTACCTAAGGCTTCACCTTTAAATTCTTTAGTCAAAATTAAGCTTTAAACAACAACAACAACAAAAGACCAGATCTATAAACATTAATTCAGTGGCTCCATTTCTTGAACACTAAAAGCGTCCATACCACTTCTGTAAAAACTTCCACCAATTTTAGCTAATCCTTAGCTCTTCAATACTTCTGCCTTTCACCCCACCTGAAAAACTGCCAATCTTTTCATTGGGATATTCTAAATGGGGGGCTCTGCACACATGGCCATCACATACCAGCAAAGAGCTTGCTTAAGAACTGAAACCCTATGAACAGTAGTACATTCCTACAGAACTATATTTGAAATTTCCCAGTATTAAAATGTCAGACTGGTCAACAAAAGACAAAAAGTTTGACCTAAAAGAGACATTTTCATTCTTTTGCATACAGCTTCACAAAACACCATTCAACAATCTCTGCCTTGTGTTCCTGTATATAGACCCCTGGTGTAAACAAAAATAAAAGGTGAAGACTGGGCTTCTGACTCAAAAACCAGAACTTGTAGAATCTTAAATGAGATTAGGTTTATGATTTTAGTTACCTTTTTTTTTTTTAATGAAGGTTGTAACCGAACAAAAGTATTTACTGATATTCAAGCAGAAGTTTAAACCACACCAAGCAGCCTGTTAAAAATTAACCAGGTTAGTATCAATTCACAATGGAGGAATGTCTGTTAATAATCTCTTCTATGTAAACCTACCATCAATAATGTGTACTGCTAATTGACAGCACAGTAGTGGATTTTTACTGTCCTATGCATAAATGCACACAATATAAAAAAGCTTCACTTTGTGACTTTCAAAGACAAGAAAGAAGCAGAACGGGGAAATATTGGTAGTTTAGCATCAGACACTATGAAAGATCACACTTGCCATTTTTTTTAGTATTTATCTTAAAAGTTTCTTCCCTGGAGTCATGCATTTTATTGACCTGTTCACTGTACAAGCTGGTAACATAGAGACTTAAAAATAAAATTTAAACTTCCAGTCCCTGCCCATATTCTCTGCTAAGAACCTAAGGACCTGGCCTTCTATACTTCATAATTAACCTGCAGTTAATCACACAGTGTGCAGGGACAGCTGGTAAAGACAAGAAGTGGGCAGGAAGGAAGCCTTCTGTATGTGTTGAGTACATTTGCTGTAGACCAACACACCTTTTCAGAATTAAATCCAGATTCTCCACTGTCAGAGACCAAATGTGTGTGTGGACTCACTAAAGCCTAGGTACTTTGCTGAAACATAGATGGCCCAGGAAAAGACAACGTTTTTGAAGAGGACCAAGTGAGGGCTTAAAAGAGATTAATCATGCATTCCCAAGAAGGTAAAAAAAAAAAATCAGTACTTATTTCTTTTAGAGTTAAAATATTATAATGAACATAAATTTGAAACTGGCAATCACATCTTAAAACACAACATTTTGAGGAGGAGGAGAAGGGAGTGAATGCAAATTACATATATGTAAATATATATACATATATATTTACCAATCCTTCTTTTAAAAGGTGAGATCTTAGAGAAAGTCTCCTTCAGTCTGCAAAGAAATTAAAATTTTACTTATTTTGTCAATCCCATTGCTCTAATACAGCTACCCTTCCTTAAGAAGGCTGTACTTCCTGTACAGTATGTTCTTCCAACATGTTTGTTCCACCTACACATTTTACCTTCCCAAGCAATAGCTTCAGACTTGTATTTTTCCACTATAAACTGATTATCAACCGAAAACCTGCTCCTTAACTACACATGGGCATGTATGCACAAAAAAACATTGTCCTCCTAAGCAGGCTGGGTGTGGCATTTGAATGTTGTACATTCCTTCAGTTAATTGAAAATTACCTCTCTTTCTGAAGGTTCAACAAACAAATGGCTTGGCAGAAAGAGAGTTAGAAGTATGCCAGGAATATCTATTTCAAATAACTTCTATTTCAAGCACGCCATTAACATGTATATTGACACACAACACAATTGTTGTAAGTCAATGCTCAGCTTTAAAGAGGAAGAGGCACCACAAAGCAGGGCACTAGTAAGACTGAAGAACTTGGCAGTGACCCAAAATAAAGACCCATATATACAGCTTTATTAATCTCACTGAATCATGACAAAATTGAGACCCAGATCAATACAAAGCACCAGAAATTAATTTTCTTCGGGTTTTCTTGGCTTTTCTCTCTTCCCACACCCCCCCATGTCTTGTCTACCACTGACACAAAACTGGAGAAATCTCTGAGCCTCTACCAATTCTATTATTATTTCACCAGTTTACCATGTAAGATGTAAGGTACACTTACATAGAAAACAATTATCTAAAATACTGAATAACAGAAACTGCATACATATCCACAGACACTAAATACAGTTTCAGAAATAAAATAATACCAAATAGATTACTCAGAAGTCAGCTGAATATTAAGAAAAATATATTTATACACTGAGGCATGCCAACTTTGAAATACCTTGTTTCTACCAAACACTAAAAAACAGAGTCTTATTTTTGTTGGTTTTTATTCTTAAGCTTCCTTTTGATGCAGCAATGCTGCCATCATTTTCAACAAATCTCAACATCTGCTATCAAGGCTTAGAAGTAGTATCTCAGAGATTTATTTTTCTTGATCGCTACATTGACGGATTTGCTCCTCAAAACTTAAGGCAGTCTGCTTTTCAGTTGACAGAGATGGAAATTTTCAGAACAGCAGAAAAACACACAATAAAGAAGGTTAATTTCAGCTTAGTGCTGTTGGCATAGCTGCCCACACTTTACAACAATATGAATTTTAAAAAGATAACATATTTGCATATGGCAATAAGAACAGCCCTGCACTTGGGATCAGTCTGGCTCTCCCATCTACCATCACAGAACAGACAGGGGACAGTGAACACAAACAGTTCTGTGTGCTACAATGTCAACACTGTTTGGTCTGGACTTCCAGATGCATGGCTGCTTGTTCGTGTATCAGGTTAAAGAAAGAATTTTCTTACTAGTTTTACTTTAAATGGTCAATGGAGAATGTTTGCCCTGATGCTATGTTCCTCTGGTTAAGCAGCACAGCCCTCCTCCTGGAACTATCAGTTTGTTAATTCATTTGGTACGATTTTTGGAACTTAAAAGTCTGCATACATCTGATGGAATATGTCCAAATTTAGTATCAGAGAAGAAAAAACCCCACAGTATTTTTAAACAATTAAAAGAAAAAAAAAAGATAGACCACTAGGCACATCTCCAGGTGAAACTTCATCTTTCCAGAAAAGATGTGTCACTTTCAGAGTGAGACCAGTGTATGTTCTACTCCCTGCAGGTACTAGTTTGTTTCTCTGCATTACCCTTAAGTGCTAGCCCGTTCTTTTCAGGACTTGCCACGTTGGTGTCATCAGATTAAACAGGAATTTTATTCACAGTCACGAGGCTCTTCACTGCTGTCTGATCTCAGCACAGAAGGTCAGCTGCATAAACACTGGGCAACCAAAACAGCACAGTTATGACTAGACATCCTGTTTGCTGTGAATTCTATTTTTAACACTTTTATGATGTTTATAATGGGAATTCCCGGCTCAACCAGTCTGATTTTTCACATAATTCTGCAGTTAGCTAATCCAAAACTACTTTATCAGAGACTCCAGATTTTAACTTTTCACTTTCAAAGTGGCTTTTCCCTCCCAAGCTCCTTGCTCCCATATTTCAGCAACTTTTCAGATGGTTTTAAGGAGCAAAGAGAGGTTTTCATAAAGACTTGAAAATGGTTGCTGTTACCTAATCATAAAGCAGTGTAGTCAAAGAGCTTTTGTATGGGAGCCAAAGCATTAGGAAGAATAAAAAATTCAATACAATTTATGCAGAAATTTTCAAATAGTGAACAAGCCAAGAGGCCACAACGATTAGGAATGAGCTGTGTGCCTCCAACACCCATTGGAGATCAAAATTCTCATTTGGGACAAAGCAAGAGTTACTCCTTCCCTGAAAATGCACAGTTCAAACATATCTTTCTCTCCCTACACAGATTGCAAATTTCCAGCTGGGAAGGTATAACAGTTTACCCCACCCAAAACCACTCAGCAACTTTCAGATATAGCTAATTTTTAGCTATTGCAAATCTTCTCCACATTTAAGTCAAGAAATAAGAGGCTCTATTTAGCCACTGTCCTCTACAGTAACCCAGTCCAGTTTATCAAAACTGTGTTAGCATACTGTAAAAATATCTAATCTCAGTAAACAGATAAAGGTTGCTCTATTGCCACATGGGTGAAAAAACAAACCAAAACAAATAAATAACCCCATGCCCCAACAGCCTGCATTGTAGCAGAAAGGCCTGCCTCAAAAGTCTTAGATGACTGCACCTTCCTTTAGTATCTGAAATGACTGAGACTGGAAGGAGTGAATGCATGGACTGTTTTTGGCGACAGGTAATCCCCACTTCCAAATTATAATATTCAATAAAAAACAGGGTTAAGTGAAGATACCTTCATGAGATGCAATTTGTACTTGCAATTAAACCATCATATCCCTAACATAATTTCAGATTTTATGTTTTAGCGTTTTCTGTGTATCCAAAAAATGCCTCAAATCGTTCACAACATTAACACAGGCACATTCCTGAAGAATCAGTTCTCTACAACGTTATCTTTCCGAAGAACAGATGCACAATAGTACAAAAAAAAAAAAGAAGGAATGACATGCAGTTTCTCCACAGAGAAGGATGCACTTGCTTCCCATTCTGTTAAAAGGAACAAAACAAGCAGACATCAACCTTTTATCTTCCCCCTCTTCACAGTCGAAGCAGAAAACAAATTATCATCGAAGGCACTTAAAAAATATAAAGGAAGAGTTATTTATCACTATAGTTTGTCAATAAGCCCTCTCTGGATAGATGTTATTTTCACTGTAATAGCATTTTTTCACAAAGGGAGGAAACTGAAGTCCTGCCTATAAATAAATAGGAAAATGAGGGCAGGGAACACAGCAAGAAACCAATGCGAAAACACAAGAAGCTGAACTGTAAGTCAGGAAATTAAAATAAATGGACTGCATTTGCTATATTGTACTATGGAGACTGACTTAACAGTTGTTTTGTTCTGCCTCTCATTTTCCTCTAGGCATCAGCACTGCTAACACTAACACCAGCAAGGGACTAATCCAGCAGGAAGAACGCAGAAGACTGAAGTGTAATCAGGTGGCTGATGTGAGAATGTTTACCACTGTTATCAATAATAACACCATCAATCCAAACACAATTCTGAGTTGAAAACAAATTTCTGCCTGAAGTGGCACTGGACAATGTTTATTTCATTATATTGATTCATATTATGGCTGCAAATGGTAGCAGACACAGCTGCAGAACCCTGCAATCACAGCAAGACAGAATCATAAAATTATAGAATAGTTAAGGTTGGAAAAGACCTGCAAGGTCACTGAGTCCAGCTGTTAACCTAACACCACCTTCTTTATATAGATAAAGGCAGTCAAAGGAAACAAATGGGAAATCCATTTGGCCATTCCTGTATCACAGAAAACATTTGCTGAAGTATTTAAAAATACAATTAAAGTCTAAGTTGGAAAAAAAC
>VWZI01003769.1:20426-50931 GCA_013396835.1 Psilopogon haemacephalus | reverse complement strand
AAAAAAAAAGGGGAAAATCTCTTTTGAAGATGGGAGGGAATCCTCAAATGTACAAAAACTTGGGCAAAGAAGTTTGAAAGAGTTGGGTCTTTATTTTTTAAGATTTAAAAACTTATCAATGTTCCTTCAAGTCGCATAAATAAGAACCTTTTGTGTTCTGGATATATTTTTGACCCTACAAAGTGAACATCTATCAAAACAATTTGCATCCCACTTGCCTTGTCAGTCACAAGAACTTCAAATAGTTCTTTAAAAGAACTTTAAAAGAACTTTAAAAGAACTTTAAAAGAACTTTAAAAGAACTTCAAATAGTTCTTGTCCTGAAACCATGCCTAATTTAATACGAAAGTCAGAATTTCAGCTCAAACCCTCAAGGGAACTTATCTGGATTTACAATTAAATCTTTGCCAGTGCTTTGGATAAAGTCCAGACTGCAAAACACCCTCTCAGTCCACTCTTAGCTAAGCCAAGGTGGCAATAAATTCAGAAAAAAAAAAAAAACAACCGAACAATTATTATATATTCTGTCTTCCAGAATACGAACGATATCCTTGTAAGGACATCTTTGGCTTGACATTCCCTCCACTTAACTCCCATCCCCCATCTCCTAACATTAAAACCAAACGGAACATAATTAAGTAGCCTAATTCTCCTTACCTCTAACGTAAAGCAATTTTAATTCCATATCCAGTTTTGGAGAGTTTTAGAGGCCAACAGTGGGATTATTTGATAACTGACAACAGAAGACTTCCCAGTGGAAAATGCACGTATTGGTCAAAGAGGCGGAATACAAATAGGAAATCCTGAGCTTTGACCTTCCTTGTACAATTTCTTTCCTGTAACTACCTACATCTACCTAGTAGGAACAAGCATTTCAAAATCTCAAGCATATTGTTTGTGTTGCTAACACTCCATGGCTTGGTCACTTAACATTTTGTGACTTACAGATTTTTAAAAACTTTAAACCACAGAATCACAGAACATCAGGGGCTGGAAGTGACTTTGAAAGATCATCTAGTCTGAAGAGAGGGAGACTCCACAAACCCCTGGGCAGCCTGTTCAAGTGTTCTGTCACCTTCACAGTGAAAAAATTAGTCCTCATGTTTAAATGAAACATCCCATGCCTCTGCTTTCACCCATTGCCCCTTGTCCTGTCATTGGGCATCACTGAGCAGAGCCTGGCTCCATCCTCCTGACACTCACCCTTCACATATTTATAAACCTTGATGAGGTCACATCTCAGTCTCCTCCAAGCTAAAGAGCCCCAGCTCCCCCTCAGTCTCTCTTCGTAAGAGAAATATTCCATTCTCTTAATCATCTTTGTGGCTCTGCGCTTGGACTCTCTCAAGCAGTTAATATAATTAGAGCCACAATAATCAAAGCAATGGTACATTGACACAAGTTCTCTCAGTTTCCAGTTTTTCCTCTGTGTAATTTACACTGAGGTCTTTTGTCAGATTTTTAAAATTCTGCAGGTGAGTAATCCAGAGTTCATTTTTCTGTGTCAATAATTAGGTTTTCATAAACTTTAACAGATAGTCATAATGTTACAGATGAGTAAAACTTCTGTGATGGTCTTCAAAAGTAGCTCTTTTCCATGGCCTATTCAAAAGGAATTGTTGACTCAAAAGGAATTTTTATTCTCACGAAAAGACATTATTACAACATTTTAATAATTTGGCTTATTCTGAGGTTTGAGGGTAATAAAAACCTTCAGATGAAGACAACTCGGTAAAAGATAATCTAAAAAACACCACCTTTTCACTGCTGAACAGAACATCGTGAAACACTGGCTAGCCTACGACTTAAAACATGAAATTGCATTGTGAAACAAATATGGGTAAGATATGGAAAAGCTGATGGCTAGCACAAATAAATACTAACATTTCCATTCTCTTACTTTAAATGTCATTCATTATTAAAAAAAAAAAAGGGCAACAGACAGGAATTCCCTGAACTCTAACAGTCATTAAAACTACTACATAGAACAGTATGCTGTGCAAATATCAACCTGGCACCACAAGTAACAAAAAACTTAGTCAAGTACACGTATACATTTACAAAGACACAGAACCTTAACCTCTCTACATAGCAGAGATCATTTGGTGAGTTTCAGTAATTCGTTGATCTATACATATTTAAGACAGTATCTCCGTAGAAGTTTTCCAGATTTCAGTGCTGGAAATGAAATGAGGAGCAATGGTGGAGGTTACAGAAGAACACTGATACACTTCATTTGTCTTTAGTGTCATGACTCAGGTGTGAAGATGCATGGGGCCCATTTCTCAGCTGAATGTCTGGATGGGAAACGAGCGTGATATAAGAGGGAAACCATCATTCCCAACTCCTAATTGCTTAGCTATCCTTGTATCACAACAAATGTGATGTCACAAAGACAATATAATTATGGTGCAATAAAGTGATCTTTTAGACATGGTCATCTCACCATACTGCAGTAAATCAAACCACTTGCTGCAGTTTAGATTGACAATGGGAAGAATCATGAACAGACAAATCTGGGAGCATTTCCTTCTGTAGTCAAACAGTTCAAGTGTTACAACTGCATATAAATTTAAGTTTCTGAGTATATTCTTTACAAAAATCATAAATGCCCAAAATAGAGCCAAAAAATTCCAAGCACATGGCACTATGGAAGAGTAAATAATACTACTTTCAGGCCTAGGTAAGGGAGTAATGTTACACGAGGAAATCAAGGCTGACTTCTAAAAATCTACAAATAATTGTAAGAATGCTTCCTGTCTCAACACTCTGGATAAGAGAAAACAAATAAAAATATTCAGTGTCTACACACTGTCTCAGTCACCAGTATCACACAACTTAAATTTTCTAAAACACTTCAAACATGCCTATACAGGATATTCACAGACTAACTGATTAAAAACTAGTGCAAGATATGAAATACACCCTGGAAGTTCAAAATGGCTTGTTTTCAAAAAATGTCCCTCTGCTCCTGACAAATCATAAGCGGATCTCATAGTATGACCAGATACTTCTACTTACGTATAACTTCTTAAATATTTACTTATATCCACGTGATAGTAGATAGTCATTACATGGGACATGCATATTAAGATACTTAACACTACTATTTCCGTCTCACATAGCTGCAAAGAAACACACATCATTAGGGTATATACCTCCATAGCAAAGAACTGTGTAGGCAATTGTTTTTTATTATATGTTCCACTTCCGCACTGCCTCCAGCTAAGAGGCAGGAGCAGACTTGCCCATCACAATTCTTACTATGCTGTGCAGATGCAATATGCATGCACATTTCTGGCAACTAATCAAAGTAACATGCCTCTAATACCCTATCCTACCATGTCTGAAAGTTTTACAACCAATCAAAACTATTCACACTGAAAAAACCATGATTTAGTACACTTTTATTAACTACCTTCCTTTTACACGAGAAGTCACAGAACTGTATACACACAGTCACAGAGTAAAAGTGCATTAAGTTCTCTTTTAAACACACTCAAAACTAACACATTTGACACTTTATGTTAACTAGAAATAACTAACCATAACTTTAATTCTATGGCAATATAAATATCAATATATGAATCCTCCTATGCTCAAGTTAACCTTTTCAGTTGAATTCCTATATGCGCTGGGTCCCTCTTAATATTATTGGGGAGATGAAGTCACAGCACTTGCTTCCTTTCCCATCTCTGTTACAGAGTAAAATATCATCAATCTGTTCATACTTTCGTGAACAGAACACTAGCTGCCTCACGGAGAACAGTACAGCTTAATTCTTTGGTATTTATAACACAGCTCCCAGATGAAGGTCTGTGTTAAAACAACAAACTTAGAAGATTCCAGTCCCTTTCCTTGCACTGCTTGCCCTTCTCATGTAGTATTGGACAAGCTACCTAGCATCTCCACTCCTGGGTTTGCAATATGTACAATCAAGATAAACACTTTTATGCCAGTTCTGAAGTACAGAGAATTTTGTTCCTGGAAGTATTAGGAAAAAAAAAAAAAGTAGATGTGGCACTCAGGGGCAAGGGTTAGTGGTAGACTTGGCAGTCTTAGGTTTAACAGTTGGACTGTATGTTTGAGGTCTTTCCCAACGTTCATGATTCTGTGATTCTGAGGTACCTCATGCAATGGTAATCAGGTCCTTACATAAAATAGCACTTTGTAAGCACACAATTGCACTAAGAATGTTACCTTCACACGGTAGGGTTCTGAGATGTCCAGAATCTTTTTGCTTATTCTGCACAGGTCAACCCTGAAACTTCAAGCTGCTGCAATATTAGTAGTAATTCATGTAATACCGAAAAGCGTTTTACTGTCATGTATGTTTCCTCTTCCATACCGATAAACAAGCATGGCAGTTTTTTAAAGAGAAAATGCCTAACTCCTTGAAAAAAACTACAGATGTCACATAAGAGACTGTACTAGAACAAAAGTATAGTATAATAGTTATACTAAAAAAAAAAAAAAAAAAAAAATGCCTTTTGTTCACATATTTGCATCTACAAAACCAAGTATGCAAAAAAAAACCCAACCTCTCCCTGGCTTCCTAGTCTCTTCAAGCAATCATTTCCCATAAATATGAAAGCCTGTGCTGTTTGTGCTCCACAGATTCAACATTTTTTACTTCTCTCTGTCTCTTAGGAAGCAGCTAATAAACTAAGAAGCTTACTCAAAGTAACACCTGTTGTCAAAACCTAAGCTATATTTACCAAGACAAAGGAAATAAATTTAAGTGATAAACTTAGAATTCCATCTTGCGAGTTCCTCACACAGTAAACTGGTGGACATGCAAAAGAGCACCCACTGTAACACATAAAAAGAGATGAGGAATTTGCAGAACATAGAAGGAAACTAAGTCAAATTAACTCTATGATAATTCTCCCTCAAATATTATCTTCCTCTCCCCAGACGGTTTAATCTGTGCTGTAGCATATTAAATAAAAAGCCATCTAGGTGATCAGAAGTTAAATCTCTTCAGTCAGGAAAGTGGTCACTTGGAAAGCAGATCCTGAGGATGAATAACTAAGGCCTGGCTCGTAATATCTGAGTAGCTTCACCAAATTCATCAGCAATACAGCCAAAATACAGGGGAATCTCCCAAATTCAAACAAGACAGACATAGTTACTGCAGAACTGGCACAGTTGATCATGTTTTATTTGAAATAAACAGGATTTTGAGCATGGAAAAACATAATACTCTCCAGTTTTACTTCACCTCCTTCTGCAATACGGATGACAGAACATAAGCAAGACACTCATTAGTTTTCCAAGCAAAGTCATAAGCCCCTTTTTTCTCAAGTAGTTCTGTTAGGAGAGAAGACGGAAACCAACTGTAAGGCAAATTCCTTATGTAGGTGTTCATCACATTTGGATCATGTGACCTGAGAGCATGAAAGGTAAATTCTGCAAGAAGCAAAAGTAATGAAACCAAGTTTCTCAGGAACTTGTGTCTAATGACCAAAGGCTCAGAGTCATAAAAAATGTTTCCTGGGGTTGAGACTGTCAAAACATCTTCTTCCTCGTGTGTCTGTCAGATTCCCAGAAATGACTGGCCTCACACATACATCTTGTCTTTATGTGGGACTTCCCCACACCATCTCTTAAAGAAACATGGCAGATTTAGAGCACTGAGAAAACACCCAAAGGAGGCCTAAATTAAAAGCAGAAAAGAGTAATATATAGATATACAATAACATAATTTCCTAAGCTTCTCTTCTACCACTAATTTTATCTTGATGAAAAGAATAAAGGAGCTTTTCTTGAAAAATCATTGTTAATAGGACACTATTGTACCATAAGAGTACAAATTTCTTGTACCCACTTTATTAAGTAATGTATCAATACCTAGTGCTTCAAGGCCACTGTTCAAATATTTAGATTGGCTGGATAGAGTTCAACACAGGATAAGAACCTAGCGTAATAATACAAAGAGAAAAAGAAAATATTTTCTGTTCACTCCTCCATAGTGAGACTGCAGTCCCAATAAACTGACTGATATTAGCTTGCTTGTCTTATTATCTCATCAGATCAAAAATATCTATATATTTACATGGTCACATAGCATATAAATACATTCCTATAGCACAAACATCCATGTTAATGTCAAGATAACACACTCTACTTTTAAATGTTGTTTCACAAAACCTGGAAATATATGTCTTACAAGAACTACACGATTTTGAATAGTCACTCATTTTGTGCTCATGAAAAAAGTAACACAAAAGAAAACACATACCATACAGACCAAATTAATATAGAACAATTTACACTTTTCAGAATTCAATCCTGCCCATTTATTTAAACAACATATAAAAAGAATATATGTGCCTTTAACAGTGAGCTACCCTCATGCTCTTTTTTTTTAAAAAAGTTTCTCGGGGTGCTGGAAGCAGAGAGGATGACAGTACTAGAAATTGTACCCATGACTACTTTTAGTAATACAGCCACAAAAATGCAGATTAAGAACTACCAAGAACTTTTTAATTGCTTTTGTAGAAGCTCTTGCCTTTACTGTTCAAGCTCATACACTGCTTTAAACAATAACATCAACAAAGACTCCTATAAATGTGCTTCTACTACACAGTATATGAGTGCAATCTCAACTGAAAAAAACCCCAAGACATGGATTGAGGACTACAGCTCAAAAAATTGACAAACCTATTTCTGACAATATGTAATAAATATACGACTGAAATAAAACATGCATAAGACTGAAATAATGCAAACATTTGAGCCAGCAGATCAGTAAACCTCCTTAGGGCTCATTACAGCCAGTCACACATCAAGAACTCTCAAATTAAGTGGACTGGGGACTCAAATGAAGTGGATTGTCCAACCGCTCTGTACAAGCATGTATCCTCAACTAATTGAAAATTCATAGGAGATTTTGTAGAAGAAAACTTACGGAGTGCTTGAATGCAAAATACCACTTTTTTTTCAATATGTAGTAAGTTACTGCAGTAGCAAATGCACTGAAAGTCTTCTTCCAGCTCCCAAAACTCACTATACCACCATTCAGAATTCACTGGGTAAATACTGGTGGGGACATACATTTGAAAAGTATTAAGAATGATAAAATGCTATTTGTTTTTCTGTTATTTTGCAAAAAACAGAATTATTCTCACATTTTCCTTCTCCTGTTTTATTAAAGAGATATTTGTAAGCTAAGTTACAAAGGAGCACGTTTCAACCACAAAAAACAGGGATTTATAACTACAAACAACAGCAGACTGTAAAGTTAGTGGCATTAGTAGATCCTGGTAAGGTAATTCATCTTGTTAGTATCATATGATAACATGCACAAACATTACCTCATTAAAATCCCTCCATTGAGCTTGACTGCCAAACAGTGCTCCTTCACATGTGTGTAACTAATTCTTCCGACAAATCAAAAGCAAAAAAACCCTCTTTTCTTTCCTGCACAAACCTTGTAATTTATATTAGTGACCTTCCTCTTTTGCCACACAGGATAGCTGCTGGCTTGGACCATTATAATCAAGAATTATATGATTACAGTAAATTTTAAAACAATTTCAACGTTTCAGTTTAGAAACGGTCACTTCAGAAACTTAAAAGAGGAGAGGCTGCATCATTATGTGCATAATGGGAAGCTGCTTCATTGATCTAAAAATGCAGCCTGAATGTGGCCTAAAAGGAACATTCGCTCTTTGACAACATTGTATTAATAATTTCCATCTGGGAGACTCAATGCAAAATATGCTACGCATACGGGTGCTATTAAAAAAGGAAACTAAGATCCTGACACAACACTACTACAAATAAGAGACAGCTGATACTGGGTCAGAGCTGGACTAATTTAGAAAAAAATATTATTATGGCTAAACCAAAAATTACACTCAAATTTCTACATTTTTTTATACATACAAGTACTGTTTTCTTTTTCTATCATGTTAAGTGAACTTTGGACCAGCACTATGCTAAAAAAGTAATAGTTCTTTAGAGGTGTACAATTAAGAGCTTCCAAGCAATCCATAAAGACAGGTATTTTTACAGGAATGCAAAACTAAATGCTGAAAATATTTACCTTTAAATGAGCTGAAATTATATTCACAAGGAATTCAGCAGAATTATATTTTAATGACAGGCTGCGTTTCTCAGATAGTTTAACAGCATTTAATGCAGTGCATGAGGTATAAAATGGGTATAATATTTACCATCCTAATTGATGTTTGCCAAAGGACTTGTATGTTACCTGCAATCAGTGAAAGTCAGCAAACACATCTGCAGGTTTCCTAGACGGTTTTGTGAGACTAACAGAAACATAAGGTACAGCAAATAACTCCACTAAAAACTCTCTGAGGAAGGCTTTACGACTTCTTAAGAACTATGTTTCTTTCAGCTCTTCAGCACTATATAATGCACAAGCTCAAGAAATGTATTTAAGATCTGATCATTGCTTTCTCAGTTTAGCAAATTCAAGTAAAAACATCCATTTTGAGAAACAAAAAACACCTGTTAAAAGTTCTGAAGTAATTTTAATGCATTAAGCCTTGACATTCCTTCTCCTGACTTAGCAGAAGCACATAATTCTGTAGTTAAAGGGGTTTTTAATCAGACTTTTTTTGCTAAGACTTCAAAACATTTTCTACGTGAAGTATAGCATCACAACTCATTTTAATGTACTACAAGATTTGTTTGTTGTGTTTAAGTTTCACTAGTCAATCTGTGACTAGTTTCACTAGTCAGTTTGTTAAGAATTACAGCATTTAGAATTAGACATGCATATCACAACTAGTTTGGTCTTGTTTCGTTTTGATTTTTATTAGAAACATAAATAAAAATTACTTTGTTGAGATAGCTTTTAAGTTACTAACAAAGCTTAAATACTGGCAGTTAAATCTCTGGAGTGAGAAGAATGATCAGCAGCAACAACCAATATGAAAAAATTAAAGACAATTAAATCTTCAGAAAACCATTGAACTTTAAATACACGGAAACAGTATTCCTCAGAAAACGGCAGAAATTATTCTGCAAAAGTTCAGTTACTCCTCAAAGTTTCAGTAGAGAATCAAAGCAGAACTGAAACAGAAAAATGCTACTTTGATAATTCACACCAATCACCTTCCTTACCTAGTGTATGTGTATATATATATGCACACACATACATATATACACATACTGAAGTGTGTATTTCAGTTTTCTCCTTCATTACAGTGTATCCTTGATACCTCATCCTTTGACACTTTTTCTACAACTTTGAATACATTCAGAGCTGCTTTTATGTTTTACCACTGAACTTAATGTAAAAAATGAATCAGTTTCCTCAAATTCCACAGTAGACAGAGACTGCATGCTACAATGCCACTAGTATGACTGAAAGTTCATTTTCCTCTGCCTAACACTCAGCACAGGCATCCATAATGGAACCTTTTTTCAAGCAGGCCCAGTCCAATATAACAAGAAAAAATAATAACACTCAGCATTTTTCTCACACTTTTCATCATGAAACAACCCTAATTTTAACCAATGAATTATTTCTAAGCTCTGTTCTACCTTTGCTAATTCTGTCATATGAGCAACATTCTGTATTGATACATGTACTGATGGTTAGATATGCTGACCAGATAGTGACAAGATGAAGAGACAGATTAAGAATAAATGATTAAAGGTTGTAGGAGAATAGGATGGATGACAAAAGCAGAAATGCAAGGGGTGAGTGTGGTTTAAACCTGCATATGTGTACACACAGGTCATAAGAGTGTCTACAGAGAACTACAAACAGAAAACAAAGTGAGCAAAAGATAACTTACGAAACAGAAAAACCAAAGTAAATAGGAAGCAATGAAGAGTATTAGAAGAGTTCAAATAAGACAAATAAGACCTGAGAGAGAAGCAAGCAGGAAGGAGAGCTGAGGAAAAATAAAATACTTCAGAGACAGTAAAAATGAAAGGTAAATAAAAAAAAATCAAAATGAGGAAGCAAGATGAAAAGAGAGAGAAGAAGAGCAGAAGAGAGCAAGAATCTTTAGATATTTGCTGAGAAAGTCTTTCCCACTCATGGAATAACACTGTGGTAATCCATGGTGTCTGGGTCCTGGCTGGAGGGAAGCACCACACCCATCTACACAAGCGTCCTCACAGGTTCATGTGCCTATCATGCGCAGTTAATGCTGCAAGTCACGCAGTTCTTATCCAGCATATTGTATTTTTAAACAGTTTTAAAATACATATACATATATGTAAAGTTGTCTACAAACTTAACTGCTTAGAAGCTAACTTTCTTTAAGAAGCAATTCCCCAGAAATTGTCAGTAAACTTTTCTCCACAATTCTCTTTCACTCTGTCCTAGATTCTGCACTTAAGATGCAGAAGCAGATGCTTTGATTTGGCGGTGTCTCGGTATAGCAGTCATCCATCTTGTATTAGAAATAGGACTTCCTATCACAAAGGGGAAATGTGACAGAGGAAAATCGGATAGTACAGGCATATGAAAGTTGAGAACCTACATTTAACAATGTAATGCTTGTTTTGAAACAATAAACAAAATTAAAGTAAAGCTCAGTTTTCTAAATGTAGCAAAATACAGAAGTATCTTTGTGTTAACTACACTTGTGACATGAGTGGTACCAGCTCTTGAATTTGTTAACGTTGCTGTGTTAACTTTGTTATCTTTGCTTCCCACCTCATTCTTCTGACTCCATGGTTTTATTTCTAGCTCTGCTACTTTCTTCAAGGGTGCCTTCCATTATTTGCTTTTTTTTTCCCCCCTCACTCTCCTGTTTATCCCCGAAGACTTACTTAAACTGCTGTACATAAGCTGCTATACAAGCCGATACGAACGTAGCTAAAAATTCAAGAATTCTAGTGGAACAGATTTTAGTGCAATCCACACTGGCTGGGCACCAGCCTGACCGTAAGACCATCTTGGAAACCCAGCTATAACCAACTCTGAAGCCTAAACAAATAAAGCTTTTCCAACACAACAAATAAAGCTTTTCCAACAAGGTGGTTCCTCAGCCTTTTAAAATTTTCTCCTGTCTAACTGTATTGGAAAAAATCACCATTTCAGTAATCAAACTTCTAAAGAGTATGAAGAATCCAACCCTCAGTGCTGGTCAGTGGTTTCACTACCAAATGTAAGGTCACTTTCACGGGGTTAAACAGCCTTTCAATGCAGCGCTACAAATCCACACTAATCTCCAAGAATTAGCAATACTTACGGATTTTAGAAGATAATGTGTACTCTTGGCCTTCAACTTTAACTTGCCTTTCACAGAAGCAACAATCCTACTCAAGAACTGCTATTTAACAAAATACTGAGCATATTTCTCTATTTTATACACAAGGTTTTGCATTTCTAACATGCCAAGCTTACATATTAAAGTTCTCCTGAAATTGAAGCAGTTGGAGCCAACCCCCCACCAACAGCAATTGCATGTTACAGTTACAAAGAGGTTTTGGACTGCGGAAGGTTTCTCCCATAAAAACAGAACAGGAGGGGTAGAACAGTATAAGCCTACTGTTAAGATATAGCTACATTTTTTTCAGAGCATTGCAAAATTACTTCCAAAAGTATGCATACTTTTGCTTGCAATGGGGCTATTTGTACCATCTGTGCATTTTGCTCACAAATTCACATGAAGACACTTTTTATTCAAACTTAAAAAATTCTTCTGCCTCTTAACATAAAATGATTGTAAATACAAGTCCTACATACCCGTTGGAAACAAATATTCACATATGAAATTATAAACTGAAATGGAATAATTTGCTGCAAAAGTTTATGCTATTTCTTTTTAGATCACCATTCTAAAGAACAATCCAGAACATCCTTCCTAAACAATATATTCTAGCTACAAAATAATTCAAGTAGCGAATTAAAGGATGTTGTTTGGTGGTTTTCTGTCTCACCATGGAGCTAGTAAATCATTCATACATAACAATGCACTTTGTAGACATTTCTCATATTCTGCAATGCCCATACTAAGGCAACACATCCCAGGAGTTGGCAGCCATGCTATCAGCAAGAATTTGGCTACAGAAACAGGAATGATTCATCACGCATTCTAGAAGCACTGTCGAAACAGCAAAATAGCACACTGCTATTTTAATCCTCTAAAGGTAAGAAGATTTTTTTTTTTTATTTGTTTGCAAGAGCAAGCAAAAAACCCCATAGTTGTATTAGAGTATATAGAAATGCACCCTTATGCCCTTTCTCCCCACTGCCCAGGGGGCCAAAACCACCTACTTAGTAAAACTGCCAGGTAATTACGTACTTCTCTATACTGTGATTTAAATGGTCAATGTTATAGAACAAATGCTTCATCACAGCCAATTAAAAAGTCACCATTCAAAAAATGGTTGAGTTGTATTAATTTTCAATCCTCTGCAGTAATTAAAAAATAACCACCTATAATCTATATTGGAAATACATGATTTTCAAACTCACACTGTGAATGAAAATCCAACAACAGTCTGAACATGTGCTTCAACATACGTATCATTACATATTATTGCCCAACATCTGCCATGCAAGCAAGCTGTTTCTCTGCTACCAGTATCAGAAAAATTGCAAACAGTGGTGCAGGTCCTGTCAAGTTCTCCCGATTTCTAATGAAAGCACTCTTCTCTTTCTTCCTCAGAACATCCCAATTTAATAAAATTATAAGGAAAATCTGTCAAGTAATTACAGACATCTGAAGAGACTATTCATTTCTTTTCACTGTAAATTGCATATTGGCACTGAAATTTTAGCAATGACATCAAAGCTGCTAAACCATGTCTCTACAGATAGTGTCAATGGAAAACGTTTTTGTTGTGCTGCCCTTTGCCCCATTACACAAACACAGATTACAAACCCTTACCTTTTGGAAAACAACATCACCCTGCTTTCTTTTCTTTTTGCCACTTTTTCTCATCCTCTGATTTGCCTGAATCCATTTTGTCACCTGGGGTTCAAAACCAGAGTGCTTTGTTAGGAAGAAGGTATGACCTAATGGTAGCTATTCAGCATTACTAAGAATCTATAAACAGGCTCCAGACAGTGTTTTCCATTGCTTCACTGGGAAAAGTACTCTTCCCATATAGGATGACACGATTTTAGGTAATCTGGTTCGTTACCTGTGCATGGTCAAAATGCAAGGTGGTGTTCTCCACCCTAAAACATTCCGTTCAAGGGGTTTTTCCACAAAACACGTGTTTTATGATGGACCAAGTCACCAAATGAAATTTATCATTTCAGCGAATAAAAATTCCGGGGAAAATCTCTTACACCTTCTGTTTCAAGTAGGACACTTATTTTCAGTCACTCATTCGTATGTTGTTCTAGACTACGAACACCAAATTGAGATAACTGGGTTAATAAATGCGGGGCTTTCCTCCCATACCAATATTTTTATTTATAATATGACACCAAATAATTTTTTTAGGCAAAAGCGTGGCGGGGGTGGAGAGGGAGCGTCAGTGTAAAACTCGGAGTATTTGCGAAGTAAAGAAGCGACAGAAAGCTCACCTCGCCGTTCACTTGCTGGACGAGCTGACACTTCTTCCAACTCTCGTCCTCCTCAAGCAAAGGCTACACAGGGCAGAAAGCGCACGGTAAGGCGAGCCGGGCCGGGGAGCAAGGCCGATGGAAGCCCAGTCCGCCTGCTGCCGCCGCCGCCGCCAACCAGGGCCGGGGCCGGGGCCGCGCTCGTCCCGTCCCGTCCCGGCCCGTCCCGTCCCGCCCCGTCCCGTCCCGTCCCGTCCCGTCCCGTCCCGTCCCGTCCCGTCCCGTCCCGTCCCGTCCCGCCGTTCCCGGCCGCAGTAGTAGCACGCCACAACTCTCAGTAGGAAATGAAACACCTCCGCGGGGTCTCCCGCCCCCGTGCTTCACCCCCGGAGCCCCACGGAGAGGAGGGGCTTGCCTTGAAAACGTAAGGCCGGCCAGCTCCGGGGCGGCCCCACCGGGGTTTCCGCGCGTCCCCCCGGCGGTGAGCGGAGCGGAGCGGAGCGCTGCGTCTGACTTACCGCCAGCGGTGCCTCCCCGGCAGCGGGCAGGGCACGGCATTATTCTGCCCAGCCCGGCTCTCATTCCGCTCAGCCCGCCCAGCCTTGGGGAAGGCGCCGGCGGTGCCGCCGCGCTCCCTCCGACCCCTTGGCCGGGGGGAAGCCTTCAGGCGTTTACAGCCTGCTGTTTAGAGAGAGGCGCTGCCTCTAAGTCCCTCGCGATGAAAGACGTGTCCTTATTCACCTTCCCATAAACAGCCCCTGTTAGAGGTCTTTGCAGACAAAGGAACGGCCTAAGGGGGCTACTTGAAGAAAGTATCACCATTAAGTGCTTCGAGATTTCCCTCAGCACTTGCTTGACAACTAAACAATGCAACTACTAAATTGCCTTGGAGAGTCTGAAATGCTTTTTATTCAGATTATAGCATATCAAACCCTTTACTGAGACCTCAGTTTTACTCAAAAGACTAGAAGCAGGTGACTAAATCTAGGCATGAGACTTCAACAGATGTTTCTGCGCCCTTTGAAGAGGATACTGAAACTCCAGCACGAAGGGGAAACCCAAATAATGTCAGCCATGCAAAATCTGAATATTATTTCTTCATTTGGGATCTCATTAAGTGCACTTAGCATTGAAAATGAGAGTCAATACAGGACATTGCGTCATACTTGCTATAAAGTAAATTTAACTAAATAAAGGAAAGACCAATTGGTGCTCACTAAATCTTGACAGTATCCCTTCAGCACTTTAAAAAACTTCAAACTTTCTCCTACCCTTTTTGTTGTACTGCCACAACATCCTTCTCTCAAGATCAAAAGGTTTAGATCAAAGCCAAGATCAAGATAAAATCAAACTAAATGCTTTAAATAGAAGCAACTTCACTATGAAGCATTAAACAAAAAAAAAAACCAAAAAAAACCCAAACTTTTAAACACAGATATAACAGTAGAAAAACCTTACTATAGATTTTAATTTACACTCACAACAGGTCTACTTGAAACTTGTATCAACAAGATATTTTTATTTAATAAAGCCACAACAGACTTTCCCTTAAATGTTAATTCTGAAAGTTTCTATATGCATCTGAACTGTGTGCATTGGAATGATGAAGAACTGAGTGTAGTTCAAAAAGAACAAACTATTAAAAAAAAAAAAAAAGTAGATCCCTGGCCCTCTTGAACTGGGGAACCCAGAACTGGATGCACTATACTAGGTGAGGCCTCAATAGGGCAGAGTAGAGGGAAAGGAGAACTTCCCTCGATCTGCTGGACACACTCTTCTTAATGAACATCAGGATCCCATTTGCCTTCTCTGCCACAATGGCACATTGCTGTCCCATAGATAACTTCTTTTCCACCAGGACTCCTAGGTCCCTCTCCACAGGGCTGCTCTCTAGCAGATCACTTCCTAATCTGTACTGGTGATGCTATCCTTCCTTCCCAGGTGCAAGACTCTGCACTTATCCTTTTTTAACCTCTTTAAGTTCCTCTTTGCCCAGCTCTTCATGCTGTCCAAGTCTGACTGAATGGCCACACAGCCTTCAGGTGTGTCAACCAAGCCTCCCAGTTTGGTATTGTCAGCAAACTTGTTGAGCAGACTCCGTCCACCCATCAATGCCATTGATGAAGATGTTGAACAGGACTGGACTCAGCACTGATCTCTGGGGAACTTCACTAGTTACAGATCTCCAACTGGACTTGGCACCATTGATCACCACTCTTTGTTCTCTCTTGTGTAACTGCTCTTCTATCTTACACTTGCTGAGCTCACATGGATGTTATGGGAGACAGTGTCAAAAGCCTTGCTGAGGTCAAGGTAGATGTGTTGGTTTGAGCTAATTGGAGAATTTGAGTGAGAAATTAGACTATTGTCTGAGAGAGAAATAAACACAGTGTGTCACTTCACCGAGTTTTACTGAGGAAAGAAAAAAAAAGTTGTTTTAAGAACTGTTCTCAAAACAACCAGATTAGCAGACTGCTTCTGTCTGTGTCTCGCTGCAGCTGCTATGTCCCTTTTGTCTCTGTCTTGGTAGCTAATTCAGAGTAAAACTACTAACTCCTTCCTATTACTAACCCCCCATGCCAATCTATTTCAGCTTATCTGCAGCATCAACAGGTGATGAGATAAGATTGGGGAAGGGGGGAAAGGTGGTAGGGGGGGTTTGGTTACCCTCTCTTGGGGATTTTGGTCTCCGGGAGGGGTGTAGTGTCTGTATTACCTTTTCACTGAATATATCTGTAAATATCTGTTATATCTTGTAAATATTTGCTTGTATATTGTGCATTGCTGTAAATATAAAGCTTCATTTATTAACTTCCAGTGTTATTCTGAGTTTTAGCTGGGGTTTATAAAGGTGGGGGGGGCAGGTAACTGCAAACCCACTACAGTAGACTACACCCACTGGTCTCCCTGTATCTACCCATTTGGTTATGACACCATAGAATGCTATCAGATTAGTCAAGAACGGTTTCCCCTTGGTGAATCAATGATTTCTACTTATGATAACCTTCTTCTCTTCCATGTGCCTAGACATGACCTCCAAAATGAGCTGTTCCATCTTTTTTACAGGGATGAAGTTGAGGCTGACAGGTCTACAGTTTCCTGGAACCTCTTCCTTGCCCTTTTTGAAGATTGGATATTGGAGTGACATTAGCTTTCCTTCAGTCCTGAACATGCCCATGCAGACAGACTGCAGAGGAAATGAAGCAGTGAAAGGAATAAGGTGGGTCTAACAAACAATGGTCACAGAACCAATTAGATGTAGTAGGAGCCTACTTACACTAGATAAAAGGATGATCAAACACCCGACTTACAGGGAGAATGTCTACATGACCCTCCATCAACAGTATTGGTTGCTGTTCACATGTTACTATCAAACTTGGATCCCATCACAACAGAAATTAAGAGATGAGTCAGTCCTTCGTTACCCTTCTTTAACTGGGAGGACTTTATTTCACAGACTGCGGATGGACCTCCTTCTTCTAAATAATACTTAGATTTAGAATAAGCATTTCTACAAAGCCATGCTAGGATCCCCCCATTCAGGATCACATACAATTTTCTAACAGAGGGGAAGAGGTAGCACCTTGTACCAACTGGGTAAAGACAGGCCCAAAATCCTAGTGAACAATTTAGGCAATAATCTACACCAGCTATCTGTCAAGTCAGACCAGATCCCAAGCATACAATGAACTTTCAGGATTATACACAGCCTAGAAGACAATAGGATACTTGTGCACCAGACTACGCTTTCATTTTAAAGTAAACCAGAAACTGCTTTTAAAGTGTTCAGGCTGTGGTATTTGCAAATTCAATGAAAAATTATACCACTACACCTTTCCTTTGCATAAACTCTTTATAACTTCCATTGGTCTGTGATACTCAAATGCTAAGAGATTCAGTATTGATAAACTAAGGTTGTTCTGTCTAAGGTGAACACAGAAGCAGTGTAATTGTGTTGGCTTGCAAGCAGTCCTCAGATACTGGAAGACAGGGAAAAAAGGAAAATAGAGGAATAAAAATATTTACTGTAAATGAATTTCAGAAGAGCTTCTGCAGGCAGGAGAAATAAATAACTAATAAAGTAATTTCCCAACCTCTCATTTCTAGAGATTTTACTTTCCTCTCAGTTTCTGAATGTATATACATCGACATTTATACATCCAGATCTGTGTGGATGCCAGCAAGCACACAAAAGGATTTTACCATTATGCCATGTTTTCTCCTAGAGGATTGTGCCAACTTCACCAGTCTACAAATTGTGATTTTATAGCTTTCTACATCTTCCCATGTAACACAAACCAAAAAAATTACCTCCCTCATAATTTTCTTCAATGGTACTGAACAATATTGTCTAATTTGATGCTATCACCTCTGTCTTATCAGTAATAATGCAAGATACATAACTGTTTTCCTACCACACAGGAGATTAATTGGGGGGAAAAAAAGAGTAGTAGTTTATTAAAGTTGGAAAATTAGCTTGGAGTCTGAGAATACAATTTGCCCTTATTCTGTGTGACCTGAAAACTACTCTAGCAGAAGAGACCTGGCTTCCCATCTCTTGTAAAAAGACTCAGAAAATGGAGATACAGGAAAGGATTTCATCCAGTAGCTCCCTAGATGACAATAATAGCTTGAAACATTTGACTGCATTCCCTAGGGGTAACAATTGCAAGGGTTTTAATACACTACTGCCAGCAGAATTTGGCAGAGTCTAAGAAGGCAGTGGGCTACAACTGAAAATGGAAAGGTGGCTGATAAATCGGCATTACAAGAAATGGAGTATCAGTTGCAGATCACAATTACTGAAAAATAAATCCAGCCTAGAATATGCTCTAGTAAGAACAGCATGTCCTCCAGCTGATTTTATGCGGTTTCCACAGGCACAGCTTTGTTCACTGAATGCTGTTCTGATGTTATCCATATTTTAGGAAAGATGGTAATTTATATTAATACAATAAATACAAATGTTCTAATTCATCCAACAGACTCTGCCACATTACTTTAAGGTCAGTGTGCTATGTCCACCATTCTTCAATGGAGCACCTTTACAGAGGCATTATGTTGAAGTTAAACATGCCCTTTCTGAAAACATCTCTAAGAGACAAGCACATGATGAAACAGTAACTTTGACTACATACTTTGAGTACACTGCAGAGTGACTTTCATGTATTGTGCCAGGAATATTTTTTTCAAAGGGCTAATGAAAATATATCCTTCATATTCACATTCCCAGGTAAAGGTGAATTCCTACAGCCACCTACATATCACAGAATCATAGAATGTTAGGAGCTGGAAGGAACCCTAGATCATCTTGTTCCGTTCCCCATCCCCCCCCGCCAAAGAAGGATCACCTATACTAGATCACACAGGAGCATGTCCAGGTGGGTTCTGAATATCTCCAGAGAGGGAGACTCCACAACCCCCCTGGGCAGCCTGTTCCAGTGTTCTGTCACCCTGACAGTAAAAAAATTCCTTCTCATGTTTACATGGAATGTCCTATGCCTCAACTTCCAACCACTGCCCCTTGTCCTGTTATTGGGCATCACTGAGCAGAGCCTGTCTCCATCTTCCTGGCACTCACCCTTTACATATTTATAAACATTAATGAGGTCACCCATTAGACTCCTTTCCAAACTAAGGAGTCCCAGCTCTCTCAATCTCTGCTTAAAAAAAAGATGTTCCACACCCTTAATAACTTTTGTGGTTCTGTGCTGGACTCTCTCAAACAATTCCCTCTCCTTCTTGAACTCAGGAGCCCAGAACTGGACGCAGTATTCCCAATGCAGTCTCACCAGGGCAGAGTAAAGGGGTAGGAGAACTCTCCACCACAGTCCTCTTAATACACCCCAGAATGGCATTGGCCGCCTTGGTCATAAGCACACACTGCTGGATCATGGTCAACCTTCCATCCACTAGGACTCCCAGGACCTTTTCCCCTTCACTGCTCTCTAACAGGTCAGCCCCAAACCTACACTGATACCAGGGATTTTTCTTTCCCAGGTGCCAGATACTTGTCCTTTTCGAACTTTGTTCAGTTTCTCCCTGCCCAACTCTCCAGCCTATTGAAGTCTCACTGAATGGCAGCACAGCCTTCTGGTGTCAGCCACTCCACCCAGTTTGGTGTCATCAGCAAACTTGCTGACAGAGCACTCTGTGCCTTCAGTGAGGTCACTGATAAATATATTGAATAGTACTGATCCCAGTACTGACCCCTGTGGGACTCCACTAGTTACAGGCTTCCAACTCGATTCCATCCCATTGACCACAACTCTCTGACATCTTTCCTCCAACCAGTTCCAAATCTACCTTATTACCTGCTTCAGTTTAGCCAGAAGGATGCTGTGGGACATGGTGTCAGATGCTTTACTGGACGTAAACCACATCCACTGCTCTACTGCTCTACCATCATCAATCCACCAGGTTATGTCCTCATAAAAGGCTATCAGGTTGCTCAAACATGACTTCCCTTTGGCAAAACCATGCTGAGTGCTCCTAATGACCGTCTTGTCCTTGATATGCCTAAGGATAGAGCTGAGAATAAGTTGTTCCATTACCTTTCCAGGGATGAGGGTGAGGCTGACAGGTCTACAGTTCCTGGGTCCTCCTTCTTACCTCCTTCTTTTTGAAGACTGGAGGGACATTTGCCTTCCTCCAGTCCCCAGGCACCTCTGCTGTCATGACTTACTGAAGATGGTGGAGAGTGGTCAGAAAATTACCTCCACCAGCTCCCCCAGCATCCACAGGTGCAGCCCATCAGGATCCATGGATGACCAGATTATTAAACTGTTCCCTAACCCAGCCCTCATCAATCCAGTCCTCATCAACCAAGGAAAACTTCTCATTTGTCATGTCCTCTGCTGCAGACTCAGAAGTGTAGGGCTCCTGAGGACAGTCTCCAACAGCATTCAGGAGTTATGCCTGCTTTGTGTCCTCTGTCACCAAGGCACCAACCTTGTTCAGCAGTGGGTCTACATTGCCTCTAGTGTTTGTCTGAAGAAGACTTTTCTGTTGTCCTTGACCTCCCTTGCAAGGTTGGATTCCAAAGTCTTAGCTTTCCTACTTGCCTCCCTACACCCTCTGACAACAGTCTTACACTCCTTCCAAGCAGTTCCAGATGAGATTAATGACCTGATAAAGAAGATATCTCTGACTACATGACCATAAGATCCTTAAACAATATGCTTATTATTTATTACTAAATACTAGTAAATAATAGTATTATGTGTGACTAAATAATAATATGTAACATTATACACAATTTATGTGTCATATTGTCTTATAATAATATTTGTAGAGTATGTTAAAATGCCTATCCTCTCAGGATTTCATCAGCTTATTTCACTACCACACAGGTGCCTTCCTGAAACAATTGAAAAAGTTGATTATTGTTTTTACACTTAGGCGCTTCTGCTTAAGGCTTATTCCTGCACACTGCCATCTTTCAACACAGTCCAGACTGCAAATTACAGCATTTTCCTCCACAAACAGCCACATAAT
Organism: Psilopogon haemacephalus; assembly: GCA_013396835.1. Lineage (NCBI taxonomy): Eukaryota > Metazoa > Chordata > Aves > Piciformes > Megalaimidae > Psilopogon > Psilopogon haemacephalus. The sequence continues at coordinate 29,975 of VWZI01003769.1, read as the reverse complement.
ATTTAAAAGCTGTAACACTTTTTAATACAGTCATACATGGAAATAAGGCCTCAAATTTCAGGCTGGTCCTGTAGTCTTTCGATTTAGAAGTAATTTGAATCTAGACAGATTGAACGCAGAGGACAAACACTATGGTTCAAGTTTCTTTGACACAAGAGAATCCTCTATCAAGTTCACTCTAGCTCCATCTAACATCGAGCTCTTGGTAGGCAGTGGATAGCTGCTGTCTGTCTAAACTACATAGAACTTTGAAAGCCCTTTGTTGTGAAGTTTGTTGTTTTAAGCTGCGTGGGTTTTTTACATTTTAGAGAAAAACAAAATATGTCTGAGCACAGACACTGGACCATCCTGTACCACAAGCAGCATTTTCGCTCCTTTTCCAGCACAAAGAGACTCAAAGAAAATGAGGCAGACCAAGACAGACTTTATTTCTTCTTGAGAAAACAAAATACATCTTTCAGAGGTACTGACCTCTGAGTCTTAGCAATCTCTTGAAGCAATCAAAAATCTTCCCAACAACTCTAATAAAGGAATGTATTCAAGGCAAAGGTCCATTAAGCCCTCTGACCATGAAATACTCCTAGCCCATATGCTAAGGGTAATAACCATGAACTGAACCATGACCTTTAATGCTCATTTTCATATTGACCAATAGTTTTGTCAGCCAATAGACTTTTCAACCCTATCTTTCTCTGTACATCTTCATTTCAGCATTTACATTTCAGTGTGGACTCAAAAGAGGGTAGAGTGATTACAGCATCCTGGAAGAAACCTTTTCTTACAGGTAATGACTGAAGTTAATATAAACCAAGAAAGAATTTAACATTGCCTGTATCAGGATCTGTGCAAGACAGAACTGATGGATATGGAAAAGAAGGACTATTGCACAAATTTTGTTATTGTCTGCTCTTTAGAGAGACTTCACCAGCTCAGTGTATTTGCAGAATGTGTGCAAAAAAGCACTGTGCTCAAAGCCAGAAGCTTCTATCCCCAACAATGCCTGCTGAGAATGCAGCAGCAGGATCTGAACCCTTTGGATCACTTTGAGTTTCTAACTGGACTACTGCATGAATCACAGTTTTTTTTTTTTGGTCAGCATTACAGAGGACTACACAGACATCAGATATATGCAATGCATTTGTACACATCCATTAAATACATCTTCCCCATATACTCATCCCTTCCAATACAAACACATATTTCTAAAAGCCTATAAAACACTGAAATTTTCTAGGAAATAATATGTGTGTTTCTTTCAAAAAACTCTAGACCACTGGGGAGGGAGGGTGGCAACTTGTTTCAGTCACATAAAATGTTTACCTCAGTTTCATGCCCAACTTTTGCACTAAAGCAACCTCAAACATGATTTCCTAAAGTAGCATTTAATTTTTTATTTCATACCACATGTCCAATGCACTAAAACTAGTTACAAGGGATTCCACACTGGAGTAGATCCAGGCATTTTGAAGGCTACTCTTTCCTAATTAATAGGAAAATATTTTAAACCTTTATGGATTGTTTCCACTAGGTAAAGAAAACAATGGGTAGGCAAAAAGTTAATTGGCTGGTAAATTTTGTGCTTTTCTTTGCATGTTTTTACAAGCAATGGATTAAAACCAATGTTTATTGCTATGCAAGGTCAGCTGTGTCCTTATTAGGCAAGTCTCAGTTCAACATTGCTGTGTAAAAGAGGGCCTGTGCTCCCTCTCTGCTGTTTCCACCTCCTGCACATGTAGGTGGGAGAGTGGGAGCTTCAGAATGTGAACTTGATCCAGCATTGATCAGCCAGGCAGCAAACTGTTATTGTTCTTAGATACCAAACATAACTCCCTCCTAGTAGGGATAAGCCCAGTCATTCTGCACATAACACAGCTTTTGTGTTCAACAATGCAGTTAATAGTAAAAGGGAGCAAAAGCAACTGCTTAAGATTTATCAAACCTAAGATTCTAATGAACAAACATGTGGAATCCAGTCCACGATTATTTCAGAAGTTGAATATTTATTTCAAATGCATTTCAGCTTCATGAACAAGCTATTACTCATGCAGATTTACTATACGACTACTCTGAACTAGACACATAAAACACTGAAAGGTAGCCTGAAGAAATACAGAAAAACATTTGTGAGAATGTGATCACAGAGGCAAGCTGATGTTTTAGCAGGTCATTGAACTTAATCCAGTGATGTATCTTCCTCAGCCTTGGTGCAGACTCACAGTCCCATCTGAGAATCTCAAGGCATTTTTTTTCTGAATTATCCAAATAATGGCTAAATTAAGATGGATAAAACACCGTTTTAAACTTCACTTTTAGAAATTAGAACAACGGAGGCACTGAAATATTATGGGGAATGCTTTCAAACCTACTATCTAAAAACTATCACCTATATTCAAACTAGACCACAAGATAGTTATCATTACATGTGTGGCTCACTTGTTGCAGAATGTATTCCAGTTTTCCAGTAATTCACAACAATATTTTTCTGATCTTGAATCTGTGTTTTTCTCCTAAAATCAGCCATCATGGGCAATACAGAAGAAACTTACTCTAAGACTTCCAAAACTATAAGAATAATCTAATTCACTCAAAGACTTAAAGCGCTCTGAAATCAATTAAAATCCTCACTAACATTTAACAATGTATCATTTTATGTAATAAACTTTCTTGGATTTTTTAACTATTCATTGAACAAAAATATACCACTGTTGTGCCTTGAACAGTAGTATCTTAAATAGAATTTATTGGAATGGTTAAATAAGTTAAAAGGTTGTTTTATGCCATAACCTTTAGATCAGCACAGGATCTATTCAAAGAATAAAAGGTCTTACAACTTGTTTAATTGTTTGCTACAAACAAAATATCAAACTATTCATATAATATATTTTATCTAGAAAGACTTTAGAGTGGATAATTTCAACCTAAAACATCTTTCTAGGAGTTAACAGCACAGCAAGAATGTCTGCCTGTGCAATGCCTTGCTTTTTTTGTCTGAATGATTCATCTGACATTTATGCATGCAACACTATTATACACATGTCTTGGTTACATTATCATGGTTTCCAAAATTCCATCCTCTAGGAAAAGGAGATGCAATGTTGAAAGTACAGCTGCTAATTTCAGAAAAAAACATAGCACTAATGATTTGTATTCAAACAACATTCTTCTTATTGCGCTTGGTATCACTGGAAAAGACCATCAATTTATATTGTTAACCTATGCTAATTTAAATTTTTAAGGACTTGGAAAATATCACTTAATCTTCCAATCTGCAAGCTTGCTAATATCAAAGCCACACTATTTTTCTTAAAAGGAAGTGCCTATTCTTCAAAGTATGCTTTCCACACACAAGAATAAGCACTTATATTAAAGCAGCAGATAGATTTTCTTAAGATTATTTCTCAAATATCAGCTTATTAGAATGCAGCTGTCAAATTAGTTCTCTCCACGTTCAGATAAAAAAAAAAGTTCAAAGGCTAAGTAGAGCACTTCAGTGTTTAAACAGCAGCATGTTGCTCTTGTGACTAAAATTACCAACTTTGAAACTGAGTCACCGTTAAACTTTATTTAATAAGAAAATTATACATACTAAAAGCCTCTTCCCTTTTCCCCCCAAATCATATGCTTCAATGAGGCTTGTTTTTTAAACAGGTCATTCTCACTGTCAATATCAATGTCTCCAAATTTACTGCTTCTCAACAGAAAAGGTATTCACTTGTTTACTATCTCAATATTGCCATCCACCAATATGCAGTTATGCACCTCCAGACAGAAAAAGCATAACATAAGGCATGACTAGCAATGACAAGAAATACCAACCATTAACAAACCCAAGCCTTAAGTTACACTCTGATCTAGTGATTTTTCTTCTGGAGAAATTTTATAGTACCCTCTGTTAAACCTGTATGAACAATTGCTAAAGATAATTCATAAAGTTTAGTCAGAGTATTGTTTTAAAAGAATGTGGCTGGTTTGTTAATAATGCTGTGAAGCATTCTCTTTTAGAGCAATCCTTTCATCTATATTTTTGTCTCAGTGAAAGGGAATAGGAAATCTATAAAGCTTACAACTCATTCAAAAGCCAGGAACATTTTTAATGACAAACTCCTTTATCAGCAATCATATTGAGGACTTGAACTGCTGCTGTAACATTCTCCTAAAATTTATGAAACCACAGAAACAGGTTACTTGCATTGATTCAGAACCCACTACACACTATACTTCAGTTTAATCTTTTTAATAGTTTTTAATAGTTTTTTAAATAGTTTAATAGTTTTTCTGTAAGTTTCCTTTCCAATTCATTTTCTCCTTCAAGTAAGACAATCCAAAAGCCAGTCACATAGACACAAAACCAGAAATACTATGAATAAATGAATATTCAGTTGTTTCAGTACTCAAGAAAAGTAATAAGCTGCAGTGGATACTCTATGCTTCCTACTGCTCACACTTCCTGAGTGGCGGTTTCCTGACTGGTCTGTGTGCCTTGACATAGATTCATAGAATGGTTTGGGTTGGAAAGGACCTTAGAGGTCATATAGTTCCAACGCCCCTGCCATGGGCAGGGACACCTTGCATTAGACCAGGTTGCTCAAGACTCCATCCAACCTGGCCTTGAACCCCTCCAGTGAGGAGGCATCCACGACCTCCCTGGGTTCCAGTGTCTCACCACCCTCACTGAAGAATTTCTTCCTAAAATCTAGTCTGAATCTACCCTTCTCAAGCTTCAATCCATTCCCTCTGGTCCTATCACTACAAGTCATTGTAAAAAGTCCCTTCCTGGCTTCCTTGTAGACCTCTTTCACGTACTGGAATCCTCCCCAGAGCACTCTTTTCTCCAAGCTGAACAACCCCAGTTCTCACAGTCTGTCCCCATAAGGGAGGTGCTCCATCCCTCTGATCATCTTCATGGCTGTCCTCTGGACCTGCTCCAGCAGCTTGATGCCCCTCTTATGTTGGGGCCACCAGAACTGGACACAGAACTCCAGGTGGGACCTCACAAGATTCATCATAATGGCCAAGTTAATAGTTTGCTGAAATAAAGATAATCTAAATACCATTTAAGAGGCTTTCAATATCCACTCCTATACAGCATACATTTATAGTACTGTAAATATACTAATATTTAAATTATAGATACTAATGTATTGAGGGCTACTAGGCAACCTCAGCAGTCTTAATTTCAGGAATAAGGGCTACTCCCCAAGCGTATTACTAAAGCACAAAGGAAACAAGGTTTCCTATGCACTGAATGACAACAAATCCTGTTCTATAAGTAAAGTGAAAACTAGTTCCCAAAAGAGTCTGAAAAGTGCTGAAGGAAACAAGGGTAAATCATCAAATGGTTATTGAGTGAAGAGAGGAACATAGAGAAAGCAGCATGCTGACACTCAGAAGCAGCAGAATACTAAAGGAGCACCATTCCTGTGATGTTTTTTACAGAACAGCCAAACTATCAGGGAAGCCACTTCAGTCTTTAAAGAATATTTACAATGATTTACAAACCTGCTCAGTGTGTAAATATTTTTGCTACATTTTGCTTACACTGTTAATAAATACTTGCAAGGTAAAATGAAACTATTCACTATCCATTCTAAACATTTATGGCACTCATGAAAACAAAATTCAGTTTTCAAATTAATCAAAAGGAATTTCTGTTCTTTAGTCTGCTCTTTCTCATCTATGATTTCAGAGTTTATTGTGGGATGCTAATAAAGCACATCCTCAAAGATATGCATGCAAGTAAACTATCAGAAAACTCTTCAGTTTCTGATAGCCAGCTCAGCATCTTACAACTAGAGGTGTGTAATTTCTTCCCTATACTTGAATCAGCTGTTCTACAACACATTGCATTTTTTATTGGGAACAAAACCTTGATCAAGACATGGCATTCAGGTCAAGCTCCTTTACCAAGAAATGACTAAATACCATGAAGCGTGATGGTTCTTACTGTCTCTTCTTTTTCTCCCTTTTAGTTAAAGCTAATTTTATTTTCAGTAATTTTACAGCCAAAGCATAACTTTGTCTTGATTTGGACCAAAACAAATAAAACTAATTCACATAGAAAGGACAGAACTAAGCATTTTCAGTTCACAGAATTCAGAACATTAGTATTAAGATGTTTTAGGATTAAAAGCTGTGGTGGTTTGAACAGTTACCTGTCCCCCCACCTTTTGATATAACCCTGGCTAGGACTCAGAACAGCTGGCAGTTGATAAATGAAGCTTTATATTTACAGCAATGCTCAATATACACGCAGATAGGAAAGAAGTTAGGAGAATTATTAAGAATCAGCTACAAAAAGGCAGAGACAAAGGACCCATGCAAGAGAAGCAGCTGCAGCCCTGAGCAGTCTGAAACCGTCTCACTTATCTATATTTGGGTTACAACTCTTAAAACAACTTTTTTTTTTTCTTTCTCAGTAGAGCTGTGAGGGAAGTAGCATCATCTGTTTTCCTCTCTCAGCCAATAGTCTAATTTCTCACTCAAATTCTCCAAGTAGTTCAAACCAGCACAATAGCAGAAAATAATGCCCAGTCTCAACTGCAACAGAGCTGGAATACCCATGAAATATGTTAACCTTCCAGCAAATGAATAAGCAAATCACAATATTCACAAAATATCAAAGTACAAATAGTTTAACCTGTAATTACTGCTGTTACTGTGGCTTTGAAGTATTTCATATACTGACAACTGTGAATGATGCCCCTTACATTTAGTAGTCTACCACTGTACTGTACTGTACTGTGAAGCATACTCCTGTGTGATTACAATATTAAACAACAGCTTTACAAGATCTGGCCTTTGGTACAACCGATAAAAACTAAAGCCATGTAAACATGTGGAAAGCAGTCATCATCAAAACCATTTATTTACAACCATACAGGGTTAAAAATTAAGGTAATGATTTAAATAACATGCAATTGTAACAAGAAATGCAAGACCCCAAAAAGAACTCAAACTGGTATTTCATATTTACCTTCGGTATTCCGGAAGTGTCAAGCCAATTCTGGAAGATACTTTCTACAGTTAACCCCGATCTTTAAAATAAAAATTTAAAACAAGAAAATTAAGAGACATAGACAAAAATACCACACACACAAAAATTTCTCACACGAAATTAACGCTTTAGAAGCTGTGCAAACTCCTGAATTCCAAGTCTTGGTTGTACTGCTTAGTCAGGGAGGTTGGAGTAGATGATCTCCAGAAGTCCCTTAAAACCCCTACCACTCTCCAAGTCTGTCATAATACCATCAGAGCAAATTAAAGATAAATCAAGTTTTGTGTGTTTAAAACTCAAATGGTAAATTCAGTGCTTATCACAGAATGGTAGGGGTTGGAAGGGACTTCTGGAGATCATCTAGTCCAACTGCCCTAGATTCATCTGGGGCAGACCATAGAGGAATGCATTCAAGTGAAAGACTCCAGAGAAGGAGCCTCCACAACCTCTCTGGGCAGCCTATTCAAGTGCTCTATTAGTCTCACTATAAACAATTTTTCCTTAGCCTTCTCTTCACCAGACTGGTGATGTGGCTTATATCCAAAGTTAGGTATCTTTGTGCTTGTTAAATCCAAGGTGAAAATTTTACCCTCCATTTTCAAGCAGAACTGTGTGTTACCATTGCTTTCAGGTAGAGTTAACAGCTACAACTAAAACATCTACACTATTGTAGTGGGGTATTTGCCATCCCTACTCACAATGAATAGTCCTCTGAACAAGGTCTATTAAAATGAGCAGGTTTACTTAACAGAATAAAATTCTGTCAATGTGAATTTGAGGTGGGAGAATCTGACCAAAACAGAGAGTCAGCTGACTTCTCATTGAGTAGTTACTCAACAGTATATATATTAAAAAAAAAGCAATCCAATCTTGATAGGCTTGTCCAACATAAACAGAAATTTTTTAACAATGGCAAAAGCCAAGACACCAAGTGTCCTGAACATAAAAAATCTTGCTGCCCTGTGTCATTCAGCTACTGACACAGGCTTGCATACACAGGCTACATCATAATAAAAACCGGAAGAATCTACATGTTAAAGGAAAAGAACATTCAGATTACAATTATAATAAAGCCTTTTATACATGCATTCAGTTTCTGTTAGCTTTCTTTAGGTTCTGATCAGCCATAGCTTATGGTGCTGGAGGTTTAATGTGGAAACAGCACTGGTTTGTTTGCTGCTGATAGTGCATTTTGATAGTTCATGTAATTTAGGTCCAAACTTTACTTTAGCAGTGTCTTTGCAAGTAAGAGATGGTGTATCACCCTGCCTGAAATGACTTTAAACGTTCCAGAAGGAAGAACTCCCACAGAGACAATCTTCCTAGTTATTAAATCTGAAATGTCAAAATATCACTTATAACATTAGAAGACTCTAGACTGTCACAGGCAAACAAAAATTTCCCCTGATCACATGGCTCAAATAATTGCAGCAGTCAAGCAGAAACATTTTTATATGGCCAGGATTCTGAATTATCAAAAAATTACCTTTCTGCATATCTGATCACTATGGATGTAAATTTTCTACATGTAACTGAACACGCATGCCATGCTCGTAACTGGGGAGCGTTCTGCAATCAAATGAATCACTAAACATCCATATTTGGCTAGATTTTAGCAGTATCTTGTTATTTGTGCAAATTTATTAAATTTAGAGCATTTGACTGATGTATCTTTCAGGCTGAAACTACCTTTACTTTACTAGAAAATTGGTGTCTAGTCTAGGTTACTTGAGTCCCTTCCACAGTGAATGGAAAAAAAGAGAAGTATTTCCAAAGAGGCAGTCAGTTCACTTTTCTCAGTATGATGTTTTTGCTGGAGTTTTTAATTCTGTCTCACTACTACAGAAAGCAGATACAGGAGTACCTGAAAACTGGATATTCAGATTTTATATAGTGAAAGGCAGGTTCAAGGGATTGCAACACTCATTCTGTCTGACGCAGCATTGTTGTAATGATTTTTTAAAAATTTGCTATTGCATGAATCAAACCCAGCACATCTTAGTGTTCCATTGCTGAAGCAGAGCTATCACCTGGGAAAAATACCCTTATTTGTGCATTTAGTTTGTCTTACCTAGGAATAAGAAGCAGAGCCTCACAACGCCAGTTTCTCTCTCTCTCCTTTTTTTGTCTCCCAGAAACAAAATTTAGAAGTGCTAATTTTCCTCACCAAGAAGACCCACCCCAGCAACTTTGCAAAATAATCTATATAGCACTGTTATTTAATATACACACTACCTCTTTTAAAGTCAAAACCAGCTTATTTCAAAACACTGGCTTTGAAATGAGCTTATGACACCGAGGAGGATTGCACTGTTCTGACAGCACACAAATCCGAGCAAAAATGCCACTAGTAAAGTGGCACAGCCTCTCCTGATATTTTGGCATTTTTGTCAAGGGCTGTTTCTCTGCCTGAAGCACCCTCAGTTTCAGCTAAGTACTGCAGTCTTTGCACACTCACAATTATTTTTTTTCCGACTTAGGACATGCATCTTGCAGCTCATCAAAAAAACCAACTAGTTTTAGCAATTTACAGGCATTCACTTTCCTCACCCCAG
>VWZI01003769.1:0-20400 GCA_013396835.1 Psilopogon haemacephalus | reverse complement strand
CAGACAAACACTCCAGACTCCCCCACAGGAGGAAAAAAAAATTGTCATTCTGTTGCAATGATCTATTCTGCATATGCTGAGAATCAATGCTGAAGAACTATGAAGTCCTTGGAAAGGTTTCCACTAAATTGCTGAGCTTCAATTCGAGCCCTAAAAATAGATCACAAACAATGCTATTCAAAACAAATGTCCCAGAGAAGCATTTAATACTTGCTTATATTGCAGTTAAGCATCTGTAAGGACTTGGGTGTGTACTAGTTCCTGAATGGCCTTCTGGTAAGGTACTGCATAGGTTTGTGATAGGTGCATTTTATCTAACAGTGCAAGGGAGCTCTTACAGGCTTAGGCAGGTTCTTCAGTTGCTTTATACTACAGTTGCCTAACATAAAATGAGAATGCAGTTACATTCATTATTTCATCTTCTGTCTCTTTGTTCAGACAATAAGCTGATCGGACTAGGAACGATCATGCATACTGTTATTGTTGCCAATGCCTCAGAGCAAGCACTGTAAAATACTAATATTATTGATAATTGAAAATTTAGCAATATAAAATATATCTATACATCACGTTTTCATAGCACAAGACCCCCAAGGCATTCTACAAACTCTAACATAAACCCACTTAATTCCTCCATCAAGTGGAAAATAGCACTTTTAGAGTAAGATGCTGCAGCAAAGGAATAGTACCCATGAAGTGTGTAGCTGGGGTTTTGGTAAAAACAGATTAAAAGTCTGACATGCCTAAGTAAAAATATGTCCACAAGCACATCATACACGTCAATCAATTTCAAAGGAAGACATTCCAGCTACATATGGAGGCATAGCGAAAGCAAACCAAAGACAAGTGACTGATCAGTGATTCTGTCAACTAGCCATCACTTCCTGTAGACATGATTTCCTTTGGGTTTTGTCTAGCATATATATTTTAGCTTACCAAGATATGGTGGAACCAAAAACACAGGGAAAAATCTTGCCCAATTATTTAATTTGGGATTTAGGTGTCTATCAGTTGTGTGTCTCAGTTAAAATCACCATAGTAATGACAATGGAAGTGTGTATGAGAGACAATTTAGGAAGACATCCAAGTAAGCCTGAGTTATTAACAGTACAAATAGCAGACCTCTAATACAAGCCTCCATTTGTCTACTGTGTATTATTAAAATCATAGCTTTATCCAGACAGTTATTTTAGTGAATTAAATAAACTAATTAAATAAAAAAATATCACTACAAACCCCCAAAAAACATAACTGACCCACTCAAAAAAAAAAAAAAAAAATCTGCTGTCATAAAGAGCACAAGCAGCTGCAATTCTAATTTATCTGAGGCTGGGGAAACTCAGCCTCTGTTACAAGGCCTTACAAACATTGAGTCTTCACACAGCTCATGTGTTGGGCAGATGTGGAAAGGATCAATTTACAGTGAAGACTATGGGTGTAAGCCTAGGGGAGAACAGAGCTGCTAGGAGTTTTATCAGATCAAATGCACTGTGATACACATATACATAAGAAAGGGTTTTGTTGGTTTAGTTTGTGGATGTTTTTAATGCAGTGAAATTTTAAATTATGTATGAAGAAATAAAATGCCTCAGTTACAGGAGGAAGTATTGTAGATTTCCTACAGAAAGGTCAAGATAATGTGGGACTACATCCAGTACGTGTTATATTTTTAAAAGGCTTTGAAAACACAAAAGGACAATGTCCTTCTCACCATTAACCCTTTGTACACAGGAATAATTTGCCTTACGGGAAAGTTAGAAAATCTGAAAGGACCAGAAGGTAGTGCTGCACCTGCCTACTTCAGGCACAGTTCAGAAGTAGGTAGATCCTGATGCAGAATTAATTCCTACACCTAATATGCCATTAAAATTGAGTCAGAGTGGGAAGCGAAGTATATGTGCCTATAAACTAGGCACATAATCCTCCTCTGAGTACACAATACTGACTAACACTGGAGAAATTACATCTGTATCTTCAAACTGTTAATCACTGCGAAAGTACTAAAAAATTTCCTGTAACTAAAAATTAAAGGAATGAAGTACTGGAAGATTGACAGTCTTTTTAGATATAGTCCCTTGCATCCAACAATAAAGTTGCATTACTCCAATGCAGTAATTACAGAAAAGTTCTACATTGCTGTGTGATTGCTTTCTGCTAACGTTAAACTTGTTCTCATTACAAAAGTAAATTGTGCTATTAGCTGTTGCCACAACTAGGGAAAGCATTAGGCTAGACTCTGTATTACTAATATCTTTTCTCTTACTTTTTTATGATTAACCCCAGACTCCAGTATAAACTTCAGTCTATTGGAGGATTAACATGGTATGGTAATGGTAGAGTTGCAGAAGACATGGGAGGTCTTGTGTGCTACAAAGAATTTTCTTGCTTTGGTCTTGAAATGCATTTCAACCCTACAACTGAAACTTCGTGCAAAAATATCATTCATTAGCAGAGGATATATAGGATTATTTAATTTTTATCTTCCCTTCCTCTGATTTTGCCTCAGTCTAATATCTGGGTACTAACAATAGAATAATTCAAGAATGAAAAAAAACCATCTTTGTAGCAGATAAGAAATAAAGGCCTTTTGTATATCCAGATGGCATTGTTGATACCTAAAATCAAAGGTAATTTTGGTAGCAGATAAGTTCAGGTATATTCAGATATGTTCAATTGTAAAATGAATTACCATAGGCATGAAATTATGTTCATACATCCTAGAGTGTTATGCAATGCAAATGGAGAGATACAATTGTTTTCCATTATTCTCACTGGAAGATTAAATATTTTGGCATGTTTCTAGGTGGAAAATTAGATGTGTATTCAAATAACATTTTTACTTTGTTTGAGCTTCAGAGAAACACATGGAAAAAATGAAGAAAACCAGATTTTCTTTAACAGCTTAAGGTGTAGCCATGACAGTAAAGAATCCACTTTTTCATATATTCCATTTAATATTCCTGATTATATTTGGGCTCAAAAATCCACATCCAATGATGTAAATAAAATATCATCCTCAGTATGTCATTGAATAATGTAACAACACCCAAACTAAACTCATGATGCCACAAAACACATTATTTTTATGATAATAATGTCTTCTCTGTCCTGCACCACCTAAGAATATATAAATGTTTCACTAAAAATGCAAGAGAGTATCTTCTCTCTATTTCTTTTTCTCTTTCCAAATTACTCATTCAGATTTTTGAACACTTTTGGAATCCTCTCTCCAAAACCACATACACATTATTCACATTTTTCAAGTGAATACATTATTTTTAAAAAGTATAACATGTAAAGAAAGCTGCATTGGTGGCATAGCCTGCAGTACCACAGAATACACCCAAAGATAAGCAGAGATGGATTCAAAGCTCTGTTAAAGACTGGTTATATCATCTTCAACCAGTCACATGTAGGAGGACTTAGAAGGACACGTCAGACACTTAACACTGCATTTCCATTAGTGTTTTCCACCCTTCTCATTTGGGACACTGTGTGGCAGGGAAGGGGATGCTGTCAGACTACTGCTTGAGAAAAATCCATCTTCTCTGGTTTCCCACATCCACTGCAAAGCTCCAGCCTCCTTGCTGTAGGGTGCCAAGTGCCAAAAGCAGCTGGCAGGAGGATCACAGATTAATCTGAGCAGACAGCTGTGCCTGGCACTTCAGATTGCATAGCAAACCCAGGACCTCACTGCTGCTGAAACTTCCAGACTAAAGGCACTGCCTGAGGGGAGCATGGGATAGCAATAATACAGCAAGTCTCATGTTTTCATGTATATATGTACAAGAATGTAGAAGAAAAAAACTCAGAACAATACTAAAAGAAATCCTACTACTTCTGGGTAGCACAGCTGATATTTAGATCTGTTTTCTACTTTCTTCTTTTAATTTTCTAGATTGGTTATAACTTACTTTTTTTGTTCAGGGATGTCTTCCAACAGCATGCAAAGAAAATCCTGAGAAATTAACAAAGCACCATAGTTAGTATATGCATGAAGACATAACTCATGTCTGCATTCTTAGTGAGCAATGGATTTTTGAAGAATTCAGGTAACAGAAAGATAAGTTTATATATCCACTATGGTGACATACTTCTCAGTTATTTATACAACATATGTTATGTTTGTCAGCTTTACAACCCACTCAGGGAAAAAGTGTCAATAGTGAAAGAAAATGGGCTTTAAAAGCCTCTTGACTATTTTAACACAATCCCACACTGGTTGTTCTTATTTATTCTGTAATATGTACACACAAACTATATTTTAAACTGTTAAAGGCTGCAGATTCACATATCCAAATGCTAAGAAACACCAGAATTAAGGGTATTTATCCTCTCTCCACTATGCTCATTCTTTCAAACTGTCTTTAATTGTATAACCACATTAGTCTTTTTTTTTCCTTAATGCACGTTCTTGATTTAAAGATCACATCTACTTCTCATTTTGTCACAAAATTCACAATGTTGTTGCCAACCACACCAAGTAAGGCACAAATTCTTCAGAGAAAAGGTAGCTGGGATTTTTAAAATATATTTTCAAAGAAAGTGCAATGCCAATGAAAAAATACTACTACAGTAAGATAAGGCTCAGAAAGTAACTCCTGACATCACTCCAAAGTTCTCTTACTATATATGACAATGCAGTCCTCTGAACAAAGAAAAAATTTTAATATGAATTATTCATTTATATACTATTTCATAACGCAATACATCTTCATTAATACGAATCTTTGTGGAGACACATTTGGTAGGCTAATGATGTTCCTCACAATGAGTGACAATGTTTCTGTGTTAGGGTAACAAAAGAAAAAGTGATTCCACCATGGAAACTACTAGAAACACAGCTAACCCTTCCTCCTTCAGATTACAGGTTATGTTCAGGCCATGATGTAGTGGCTGCAGAATTTGCTTATGACAAAATTTAAGTTACACAGTGCTGGATTCAGTGCTGCAGCAAGAATGTCATCGTTAACTGTGCCAGGAGTCCTTCTGTCCTAACTACAGAGCACAGCTGACATCATGATAAAATGTGAAATCCTCTTATTTCATACTACTACTTGCAGTTCTGTACTGTTATTCTACATGTAAACAGGTAACTACTGTCTCCTTCTACTTTTGGAAGCTGTGCTGGAAGTACAGAGTAAGCTTACATGGAAACATGAAAATATAGTAATTAGAATTGTTTAAAAAATATGTAAAAAGTAATACTGATGTGGTCATACTTGACACTATTTTCACTGTCTCTGTATACAATAATACAGTCTGATTTCTTGATTGGATTGCACCAATTTTTGCAATCAATTCTGCAGTATATTCGCAGATAACCTCTTATATTAGAGGTGTTTTTATTTTCTCTACTATGAAATTAAACATTTCTTTTGTGATTAAAGCTTTCTTCATTTTTCAAAATACGATTAAGGTAGTAACCATCTGTCCTGGTTTGAGTTAGAACAAAACCAATTCTGCTCAATTGTTTTACTTTTCAATAACTGCATATTTTCATGATAATGAAATGATAATGCTCAATGTCTACAGTTAGTACCAAGGATTGGCATACAGATGAGGGTCACTGCTCAATCTCGTGTACTTCATTGAGGCGGAAGGATAAAGGTTACCCTAAACTGACCAACAAGGTAATCCATTCCATATACATCATATTTGGCATAAAGTTGAGGGATCACAAGGGTTAACCTCCTTTCTTCAGCAGTGTGTGAGGACTTTGTTCTGCCTTCAATCTTGACCTGTGTATCCCTGAACCTAGTTGCAGAATCCAGACTCTCAGTCTGCTTCCCACCTGCCACGAAGTCCAGTTTGGGGCTTCCCCAGTGCCCGTGCACAGCATCAGTGGTGATGGTCACATAATTGCCATCAAAGAGATTTGGTTTGATATCAGGCCTGTATATTTCATTAAGGTGTTTGTTGTGTTGTTTTGGTTTGTTGGTGTTTTTCTTCATTAAAGCAGATTTAGTTTTCTTTTCCAATCAATAACTCTCTCTCCGCCTTATTCTCGTTCTTTTCCTCTTCTGGAAGGGAGAGGAGTTAGAGTGCATCTGTCACTCATTTAGTGACCAGTCCAGCCCTAACCATAGACACCATCATTCTACACACTTTCTTAAAATTAGGATTCATCTATTCTATTTTTAATTCTTCTATTTTGATGCTCCAAAACAGAGCAGGAAAAAAATGTATTACCACTTTTCTCATATTTGCATAGCTTTTAGCTTTTGTCTATTATCAAGTCTGCATGTCATATCCCACTGGATGTCTGGCTTTACAGTTGTGCATAATTTTGCCAAACTTGAACAATATGGAGTGAAATGTTATTGTCAGGCTATTTTTTAATTTCCCACACCAGACGAAATGGCTTAGAAGCATCCAAAAGAAAAGTTCAGGGATAACGTGTGTGTGCATTTTAAACTTTTATGGCATTTCTTTAAGGGGCTCTAGTGACCTTACACTTTGAAGCACGGACTTCTAGATGACCTGGGTAATCACAAATAGATACTGAGTCAGATCATAAAACAAGTTATAGCATACTTGCTGCCTTTGTTGCAACTAATCCAATGAAGCCAGAAAGAAAATATGAATTAGAATTCACATGCCACCACAGTGCTGCATTATTAACAGACTGGCCTATATTCATGTGATTACACAATCTCTCTTCTCTACGTACTCCTGTTGTTCTTCCCTGACTGGAAATCCAAATGCTAGAAAACAATTTTTCCCTACTCTGTATAAAGAAGCTTTTATTTTGCTGTTTTGGAATTTTATTGAGATTTGGCCAAACTGAAAAAGCCTTTGAAAAGTTAGTTCACATACATTCACTAATGATCTGCTGTGCCCTCATCATTAAATTCCCTAATACTCTTGTCTGTTCTCACCACAGTCTAGACTGAATGCTACAATTTTAATCACATTTGCAACTTTGGGCTGCTCCTGAGCAGACCAAGTCTAGATACAGACTGTGAACTGAGATCAAGCAGTTTTCTTTGCACTGTTAACATATGCAGCATGCCTGAGTCAAAGGAGAAGAGTGGGGATCTAATAACTGAAAAGTAGGTTGAGAGAAGTAATCTTGAAGCAGTAACTAGACAGATCAGGGTTTAGAAGACTTTATATTTCAACATAAAAATGCTATATATTACTCCAGTTCTCTTGAGCAACGGCCTGCATGTTTCTGCTCTTCAACTGTTGATCACACATATAATATTAACAGAAAACTATTAACAGAAGGATTAAACTCTCATTAGAAAAAGCTCAGATCTAGGTGTTTCAAGTATTCTATGACCAGAAGATAGTTTCAGTTAAATTCTCTAGATGAAATATAAGTAGGATACATAAGAACAATGGACTAGAAGTGATACATCTAAAAGGACATTCAGCTGGCAACACATAAATTCCAAACACATATAAAATTTCTTATGGAAATTACTTGCTCTGAGTTAAACTTTCCCTATCCATTATGCAGTTTGCAAATGATGCATGTAAATGATAAATGTTACTTTTTCTCTTTTGTGTGGAAAAATAATAAGCATCTTCTCATTCATATTCCTGACTTGTATTAAACAAAATCAGCGTTTTGTTGAGATCCTGTTCCTGGGATTTTGCTTAAAAAAACCCAAAAAACTACCAAGAGTAACATGACTTCTCAACTGTGTGTTCTGCCATCTGGCAGCAATCATTAGCCAGACATCTTAACAAATTAAGCCCCAGGCCACAGAGCCACTAGCAAAATTTGTTGCCCTTTTATCCCTCAGCATTGAACTGCATTCAGACCAGTAGCAATTCCCTAAAAGAAGAAAAGACCAACTATTGTAGCAAGCAAGAATACATAGCAGGATCCAACAAGGATTTACAGTAAATATACTTGTGGCTACTGAAGGTTATATCAGCCTCCTGGATGGCCTTTCCCTGGCAAAATGCTAACTGAGGTTATTATCTCTGTGTGGTACACCTGAAGAAGGTATCCCTGCCTGAAATGCCCAGATTCCAGTACTTTCACACAAACCCAAATTAGTAAACTAATCACACCAATAAGATGGAATTTGCCATCTTAGGTACAGTGTGAATAACTAAGTGATATGAGTCTTACATCATTCAGCTATATTGCCAAAAGGGTTTCTTTCAGGGGCTTAGGTCTTTCACAAAACATGTCTTTGTACATGTCAAAACACCTCAGATCAGCTAAGTCCATTCATAGACCAGGTAAGCTGGAAAAATGTATGTTGACTATCACTTCATTCACTGAACAAACTATTGGCATCCTCCTTACCTTATTGACAGGAAGGTTGAAACCAGGCCCCTGACAGGTAAATGATGACATATGGCTTGAGTATGCCTTCTCCTAATGCTTTGATACCAAAGCTTATGTCATCTCAAACTCTCTTGAAATGTTTTAATTTCTTCAGAAGTTACAGTAATTCCCCCTGTTCACTAAAAATGATACATGTCAAACTTTGAATTTAAACACAGATTCCTTCTGTTTTCCATGTGTAAACATATAAGAACACACACATATACCAGAGAAAAAACATGTGGGAAAATATCTGTTAGGTATCAGTGGTTTTACACAGAGCCATCACTTGTTCTTGTTTGGTAGTAAATAACATAAAAAATATTTGTCTCTGATTATTTAAAATACATTCCACTAAAGAAAACAGAAACTGGGGCTGTGATATGGCACTATGCTGAAACATCATGTGCCTTGAGAATGTTCCCTTGTCAGAATTTACCTTTTTCATATCAAACTATATTGCATAACAAGCTGCCACATAATTTTAAGCTTGAAAGATGCTAAATGGAAATTAAGAAAAAACTTGATGTCAGCAGAGGAATGAGAGACTGCGGTAACAGAAGTTGAAATGCAAGAAGATGCTCCACAGCTGAAGACTTAAGTTCAGCAGCTATGGGAAGGATTTGTGTACTCTGTCGCAAAACTCCAAGACATCTCCAGATGTATGTGTGAATTAATTCCCTGATAGAAGACAATTGCATGTGTAAAACTTACTGCTTCTATTAAGATCTTTATACTTGAGATAAATGATACCAAGATATTTTAAAAATACAATTATTTTGTTGAACAATAAAATGTGTGATGTGTTAACTAACTTCTTAATCAGCAACCTGTATTATAAATGATCATAAAGTACCTGGGCTCCTCATGTGCTTCCATTTCTAGCCTTACTTTATTCTGATCTCACTGTCCTTTAAAATATGCAGTTTGTCTGATATAGTTATGAAAAAATATATCAGAAAAATATGTTTTCTCACCAAAAAAAACTTGCCCTTTACCATAATTTCTATTAACCTAGTCTTACAAACACTTTAAGCACAACATTTCATAGGGGTGCTCTTTCAAGATATTTGTACAGAAATAGATCTGTGATCTGAAGCTAGTCAGATTTTTATATGCCAACACAATGTGTTGTCAAAGTGTGTCATGTAATTAATCAATTGCCACATACTTAAGCATTGTAAACAGTTCATGTCAGCTTAAAACGGCTGACATTGTGAAGTATTTTCTTTATTGCTTTACACTTACTAAAATTTGAAATGCTGAATGGAAAGAAAAGCATATGCTTGGCAAATAAAGTTCCTATAAGCAATAAACAGAACAAAATGCCAGGCATGCTCCCATGAGAGCAAAACATATTCTACATAACTGAAGAAAAAGTCTTTGGGGGTTAAAAAAAAAAAAAAAAAATTTGGGGGGTAAAAAAAAAAAAAAAAAAAAAAAAGAGGACTGTGATCATGTAGTATTTACAAGCTGTCTCCATGTGCTGGACACTCCACTTACATAAAAGAAATGTGAATAAAGACTGCATGGTGCATAATTAACAAAAAAATAAGAGTATGTTAATTTAGGGAAAAATTGGAATGAAAAACTACTTTAAACCAAGTAAAACTGATCCATCTGTTTTCCAAACACACGAGAGTGTCGAAAGCAAAGACTGATGTCCTAGAGGCTGCTGTGGATGGGACAGGGCCAGAGTCCACACCATGCCCCACTGATGTCAACAGCTGTTTGCTCAAGTTCAGAGGTCATAAGCATGGCACAGCTAGGGCTGAACTGGAGAGACTTACTTGTAGTTAAACCTTATCTAAAGAAAATATTCTAAATGTTGAAACATCAAAATATATGCACACTGCATGCTTCAAATTCCAGTTCTAGTTACAAGAGTTCTACATGCTAATAGAAACTAGTTTTATAAAATGGCTAAAATAGCATGTGCCCATGCAAATCAGTGTGCAGGAACATGTTGATGTAGGTGCATGCACAGTGGGCTTGAATCCATACATCTACCTTTTAAACTATTAAGAATATTATAAATTTCTCTTTTTTTTTTTTCTGAAGCTCTGTGTCCTTGATAGTGATTTTACTATACCAAATTCTAACTCTATCAGATGGATAAATGCCACAGTTCTTGGGTTATCATTATAGCAGACAGAACTTCATGGAGCTTATAGTTTGCAAACAAATTCGCATTGTGTTCTTATTTAAGTATCAATCTGAACAACTGCTTTACCTGTGTTAGGAATATCACCAGCTTGTGCTCCCTTCTATTTATTTGTAATCAGTAACAGTCCATTATTTTTAAAGATCATTCAAAGCAGTGAGTAAGTGAATTCTCTCACAGGCAGAAAAACTGAAGATGTTTACAAAAATCATTCTCAAAGACTCCAGACTTGCATTACTCATCTGTTGCTAACTCAGCTAAAATAAACAAAACCTACTATTAGAAACACACTGAGCATGCCATCAAAATAAAGGAAAAAGGCAAACTGATTAATGTTTCACATCTTTAGTAATTTCCCTTGCACCTGCAGCCATCTAGGAAAAAATAATACAAACACCACTGAAAACAAGACTAGTATTCAGAATATGGGCAATTATTTTCATTGGTTTTACTTTTCTCATCCTCAAAATTCCTAAAGCTGTGAACTTTTACAATTATTTTGGACAAGGTGAGAGCACAACCCTATGATATTCAGACTTAACCATTTTCACCTCTATTTATTTTAGATCTTTTATTCACTTAAACACTGAGAGTACATTCACTGAAAAAGGAACTTGTAGAATAAACTTTCTATTCGCTTGACTTCATTGCCTCTGCATTTGCTTATCTACCTATTCCAGACAACAAATCTAACCATTAAGATTTTGTAGAAAGTAAATGCATTTACAACTGAATATAGCCCTATCTCCTTCGCATTTTTAACACAGTGATCTAACAACAGGATGATGGCAAAATTCTCTTCCCAGCAACTTCAATAGAAGCTGCACTTAGGCTGCTGTGAAACAACAAAGAAGAAAAGGAAATAGATAGACAACATACAGTATTTTGCCTTTTGAGAGCAGTTAGATAACCTAGCAAACTGACATTTCATAGCAGAATGCTGGGCAAAGACAGGAATTCCCAGCAGACAGGCAGTGCAACTGCAATGCAATCTAGCTATGATGACTAGCAGTATAATGCGGTAAGACATTGTTCAGCATTTAAAGTCTGTTGATACAACTCATCTTGCAACAACTAGGGGCAACAATGCTCTCACTGAATGCAAGCACCTTCATTACCACTGGACTAAAACAATGAGTTTCCCATTGGGTTTAGCAGTTTCACGACTTCAGTAATTTTCAAAAAGTTTCCAGCTGTGTAATAGTGAAGTGTCATATTTATGGTATTTGGGACACCTTGAAGTAGACAAGGCTCATACAGTCACTGGTATGTTACACACCATGCCAAACTAACTGCTGAACATCTCAGTAACATTGTACAGGAAACGTCTGCAGCAGTGGAAACGTTAAGTCCCTTAACACCCTAGATGTCCCTCCCTAGGGCAGAGCTGCTGCAGTAGAGCAGCTATGCCTAAGTTCTAGTTGATTAGAGTTATAAAAGAATTCACAGATTTGTGAGATATTTGTACGACGTGTGTGCATAGATCTCACCTCATAAGAGTAAGATTTAAAACTGCAAACACATAGAATTGTTTTGGTTGGAAAAGACTTTTACAATAATTGATTCCAACCATTATCTGACTCTACCAAGTTTTAAACTATGACCCTTAACATTCCATCTATGCATCTTTTAAACACTTCTGTGGGGGCGTGATTCAAACATGCCCCTGGGAAGCCTATTCCAGTGCCTGATAATGCTTTCAATCAAGAAGTTTAATTTAAAATCCAGTCTAAACCTCCTCCTGGGCACCTTGATACCAATTCCTCTTGTTCTGTCACTTGTTACTAAAGACAAAAGACCAACCCCCACCTCACTGCAACCTCCTCTCAGGTAGAGGTAGATAGCAATAATCCCCCTTTTGACCAGACTAAACTATCCCCAATGAAACATCTACCTGTCCAACATGTGAGCAGCCAGGAGGATCCTGTGAGAATAGGCAATTAATGAGGTAGGAATTATAAAATATGTAGTTGTTTTATTTCCCAAAAGCCTTTCCCACAAACTATATACAAACTAGTTAAAATTGGGTTCTAATTCGCTCAGGAAAATCTTCACAAGGAAGCTTATGGGCAATTTATTAGTTTAGGAAAATCAGAAAATTGGACTATTTTAGCCACAAAATGGCTTTGCCCCAATTATAAATAGGCAGCCTGCAACACTAGGGAAAGGCTGTTCTCCTCATGGCAGTGAAGTAGAATTCAACAATACTCCCTGGCTCCTTTTCAGCAGTGTTGGAACTGCTCGGTGTCTTGCCAGCCATTCAGAGGCTTCCAGATCTTCCCAGGCTCTGGCAGGGTGCTGGGAGAGAGGCAGGCGATCTCTGACCTGATCCTGGTTCCTCTTGACACAGAGGTTTGCAGAGGTGCAGGCAGGATCTATTGCAGATGTGCAGAGAGCATAATGTTGGTGGCACTTCTCACCACATCGTGACGCACTTAATGCCGTCTCCTGGTAAACTTGAGGCACTTAAGTTTCCAGGTAGTTCAAGCCCAAAACATAAGGGCTAAGCTGGACTGAAGCACGAAGCAGAGCAGAACACCAATACCGTGAAGTTACTACTGCATATCTTTTTTTCAACACAACCAGAAATGGTGTTTGAGATAGCCAGAACAAAAGTTTAATTAATTTGTTATTTCAGAAAGTGAGGAAGCACAGTACCTGAGAAAGGACAAGCTGCCCATGGAACTTATGGACAAATTTTTGTAAAGATGCAAGGTATGTGGCTTCTCCTACTGTCCTCGCCAAAGACCGCAAAAGAAAATAACCCTGCAAGAAATGAAGACAGAAACAGATAGGATGCTAGGAATCTGCTGATGTTTAGAAGAAAGAAGTGTTTGTCATATTAGTAAAGCAATTTCAATAAAAATCAGCTGACAACACTCACCTTCAAATAGTGAACCTGCATAAAGATTTTTTCTGCTTTAAGGCCATGTTTGACAACAGATGCTCCAGATTCACTCAGTTGTCCGGTGTTCTCCTTTTGGGGCCTAAAATGGTAACACACATGTCTTGAATAATTAAGTAAAAAAACCTGATACAAGCTCTCAGTTGTGAACTGGATAGCAGAATCACAGAATCAGTCAGTGTTGGAAGAGACTACAAGGATCCATCTACAAGGATCTAGTTCCAACCCCTCCTGCCATGAGCAGGGACACCCTACCCTAGACCAGGCTGGTCAGAGCCTCATCCAGCCTGACCTTAAACACCTTCAAGGAAGTGGCCCCAGCGACCTCTCTGGGTAACCTGTTCCAGGGCCTCACCACTCTCATGCTGAAGAACTTCTTCCTCACATCCAACCTGGATCTCCCCACCTCCATTCCCCCTAGTCCTGTAACTACCTGATAGCCTAAAAAGTCCCTCCCAGCTTTTCTGTAGGCCCCCTTCAAATACTGGAAGGCCACAATAAGGTCAACCTGGGAGCCTCCTCTTCTCCAAACTGAACAGCCCCAACTCTTTCAGTCTCAATCACAGTAAAAACCTGTAACTATTTCAATCTTTTTCTTCACCCAAAGTAAATATCTTGGCTTAGAGAGACAGAGACATGGATTTCATAGTTTTAATGTAATTGTGGGGCCCATGCATTAGATTAAGACAGGCTCCCTGAGTTCATAAGCTTATTCAATTGAATACTTAATTCAATTTGGAAGTAAAAAATAACTTCAACAATAAATAGAAGGTAAGGGGAGTTACAGAGGATGGAGGGAAAAAAAGGGGAACACAATACAGGATTCAGGTATAAGGTAAGGAGAAATTACAGATGATAAGGGGAAAGGGAACAAAATAGAAAATAAAACCCGTAGATGGGCATGGATGGAAACTGAATCCAAGTGGTAAAATGGTAATTGGTGGTGGTGGCAGAGGGATGCAGGATGATGGTGAAATGCAGTGAGTTATAGAGTTCCAAAAAATGGTTTCTCCCCCACATTTGCTAGAGAGCATGTGGTGAGCAGCAGCAGGAAAACAAGGTGCTGGGCAGGCAAGGAGAGCAGAGGCCGAGAGAGAAAACAGGAAGCTCATCCCCCCTTTATAGTAGTCTCAGCAGGAAGTGGGAGGGGGCTAAACACAACACCTCAGGGCAGGTCAGACCACCTTCAGGGAGGAGTTAGGACATAATTTCAGGTAAGCCCTTCCAGAAGGGCTTAACCCTTTACATTCCACCCCTTGGTTAGACCACTGCCACCTCCCTGCAAAGTCTCCTCATCAAGTGGTATGCATACATGTTCATGGTATAAGATGTGTATTAAAAGTTCTTGGTCTGAGTTCTTTATAGTCCCAGCAGTGCTCCATGGCAATGCGTTTCTCCAGGACAGGTTGGTGTGAGCAGGGCAGGAACCATGGAGGAAGGAATCAGGGAAACAGGAATAGTCCTTTCTCTTCAGGGCAACTCAGGAAGAGTCTTTTATTCTTGAAGAAAAAGTCAGGGTGCAGCCTCTCACCGTATGGCATCAGGGAAGAAGAGGTGCAGGTAAGACACTGTAGCTTTCCTCCAGATTCTGCTGTGGATGTGCGTTCCATTGGACACCTGTGGTGCTGAGGTAGCTAGGAAAAGACTTTATAACAACCTAAAACTATTATATAAGGACTATATTACATGGAGCTGTTGCCAACTCAGATTTTAAACTTTTACAGCCAGAGTGAGATTTCTCTGGGGAACACACTGAATGTTATCAGTTTCAAGCATGACTCAGTATGTGTGACGAGGGCCTTCTGCAGAGACCACACCTTTTATGGGTTTTCCCCCACCAGGAGCAGGAACAACCCACACAGCTTTCCCCAAGAGATTCCTTTCACAGATCACAGGAACCCCATCTTCCTCAACTATAGGCAACAGGGCAGACTGAGCAGGACCAGCCCGGCTGACTGATCCCCTGGTGTTCCCCAGCTGTGTGGCTTATGCTAGGTGTTTCTCCCAGTTCTTGAAGGTGCCACCCCTCTCCCCCCCTCCCCCCTTAGCTTTCAGGGTGGTTTTAAGAAGGCCATTGTAGTGTTCAACCTTCCCTGCAGCTTGGGCATGGTATGGGATATGGAAAACCCACTCAATCCCATGCTCTTTTGCCCACTTGCTTAAAAGGTTGTTTTTGAAATGGGTCCTGTTATCTGACTCAATTCTCTCTGGGGTAACATGTCTCCACATTATATGCTTCTCATGTCCCAGGATGGTGTTGTGAGCAGTGGCATGAGGTCCTGGCTAGGTTTGCAGCCACCCAGTGCTTGCCTCTACCATAGTCAACACTATGTGAGGCAGAGTGATGTAATCTATTTGCCAGGCCTCCCCATACTTGTACTTGGACCACCTCCCCCCATACCACAAAGGTTTCATGTACTTAGCTTGCTTTATGGCAGTGCAGATGTCACACTCATGGGTAACATGTGCTATGGCATCCATGGGTACGTCCACTGACCCGTCCCTAGCCCACTGGTATGTAACATCTCTCCCTTAATGACCAGAAGAATCATGAGCCCACCAGGCTAAGAACAGTTCACCTTTGTGTTTCCAATCCAAGTCTGTTTGGGAGATCTTGGCAGCCAAGTTGGTTTGGTGGTTGTGGTGTTCTTCTTCAGTAGCTCTGCTCTTTGGAACATGAGCACTGATGTGCTTGATCTTAACAGACAGCTTGTCCTGGCAGGCAGAAATGTCTTGCCAGAGGTCAGCAGCCTTTTCTGTGCTAATAATTTTGCATCCACTCCTTCAGCTACCCCCACAAGGCATTTGCCACCATCCATGAGTCAGTATAGATGTAGAGCACTGGCCACTGTTCTTGTTCTGCAAGGTCCAGGGCCAGTTGGATGGCTTTTACCTCCGCATATTGGCTGGACTTGCCCTCCCCATCTCTTGCTTCTGTAACTCTGCACGTAGGGTTCCAGACAGCAGCCTTCCATCTCTGCTTACTGCCTACCAGATGGCAAGATCCATCTGTAATCAGGAAGGTAATTATATGTGGGCCTTCCTCAGCCTGGGCCACTGACTTCTTTTCTGGTGGCATTCTGAAGTCATTGCCCTCTGGCCAGTTGGCTATGACCTCTACTTTGCCAGGGCGATCAAAGCTTCTCATTCTAGCTTGCTGGGTTATCAGAGCTGTCCACTTGCTCCAAGTGGCATCTGTGGCATGATGTGGAGTGGAACCTTTCCCTTTAAACATCAAAGTTAAAACAGGGAGCCTGGGAGCTATAAGGAGAGGCAACTCAGTCCCAGTCACCTCAGAAGCAGCTCAAACCCCCTCATAGGCAGACAGAATCTCCTCTTCTGTGGGGATGTAGTTAGCCTCTGAGCCTTCATATACTTTACTCCAAAACCCAAGTGGGCCTCGTCTTTCTCCTGGAACTCTTTGCCATAAGCTCCAGCTGGGTCCATTCTCACTGGCTGCAGTGTAGAGTATGTTCTTTATCTCTGAGGTGGTTTGAACTGGTCCCAGGGCATGGCATGGACCACTTCTCATTTTATCTGGTCAGGTCTGGTCTCAATTTATCTGTTGTTCAGGTCTCCACTCAAAATTATATCTCTTTCTTGTTACATTGAAAAGAGGCTTCACGATTTGACTGTACCCAGGAATGTGCATTTTCAAAAAAACCACAAACCCCAAGAAGGATTGTGTCTCCTTCTTGTTAGTGGGCTCCACCATAGTGGCCACCTTGCTAACCACATCCAGGGGAACATGGTGGCAGCCATCTTGCCATCGAACTCCCACAAACTGGATTTTTCTGGCAGGTCCTTTCTCTTTGCTTCTCTTAATAGCAAAGCTGGCATCTAACGAAATGTTGATTATCTGCTTGCCTTTCTCAAAGACCTCCTCTAATGTCTCACCCCATAGGATGATGTC
Organism: Psilopogon haemacephalus; assembly: GCA_013396835.1. NCBI lineage: Eukaryota > Metazoa > Chordata > Aves > Piciformes > Megalaimidae > Psilopogon > Psilopogon haemacephalus. Next base: position 3,125 of record VWZI01003769.1, on the reverse strand, counting down.
ATTGATGAACTGCAAGTGTTCAGGAGCTCCACCTTTCTCCAGTGCAGTCTGGATCATGCTGTGGCAGATGGTTGAACTGTGCTTCCAGCCCATTGGTACTCTCTTCCAGTGACACTGGACCCCCCTCCAGGTGAAAGCAAACTGCTGACTGCCTTCTTCTGCAATGGGAATGAAGAAGAATGCATTAGCAATGTCAGTAGTCACATACCACTTGGCCTCCTTTGATTCCAGTTCGTACTGGCGCTCCAGCATGTCTGGCACAGCAGTACTGATTGGTGGAGTAACTTCGTTTAGGCCTCTGAAGCACACTGCAAATCTTCACACTCCATTTTCCTTTTGCACTGGCCAGATTGGGCTGTTGAAGGAGCAGTGAGTCTTGCTGATGACATCCTGCTTCTCCAGCTGGCAAATCAGTTATAGGATGGGCAGCAGAGAGTCTCTGTTAGTCTGGTATTGCATTCTGTGTACTACACAAGAAGCAACTGGTAATTATACATCCTGCACCTTGTGTCTGCCAATTGCAGAAGGCTCATCTGAAAGGCTGGGCATGACAGACCAACTGCTCTTTATCTGCAGTCTCTACAGCTGCTATCTCAAAAGCCCACTTGTATGCTCTCAGGTCTTTGAAGTAACCCTCCCACAGAAAGTCTATACCAAGTATGCAAGGTGCATCTGGATTGGTCACTATGGGGTGTTTTTTCCATGCATTCCTAGTGGCTTATCTCAGCCTGCAGCACAGTCAAATCCTGTGAACCCCTGTATCCCCTGATATTGTTATGGACTCTGTCCCTCTGTGACTTGAGGGTATCAGGGTGCACTGAGTGCCTGTGTCCACCAGAGCCCTGTACTTCTTTGCTTCCAAATTGCCATTTCACAAACACATCTCAGTAAACCCGGTTGTACCTGTTCTCCACCTGGCTGGAGACAGAGCATCTCTAATGCTGAAGGTGGTTACCACAGGATCTGCATAGGCCTGAGCTGCTGGTGTCACCACCTCTCGGGCTACAGGACTGCCTGTGGGACACTGGAGCCACTCCTCTTTTGGAGGAGTTGTTCCCAGTGCCTGAACCCTGCAGTTCCTTCACTCTGGCCCACAGGGCTGATGTGGGCTGGCCATGCTATCTGTCCCTGTTCTCACCATGGTGGCACAGAGTCCTCCACAGCGAGGCTCTGGACATCCTCTGCCTGGCTTGGGTTGGCCTCCTACAAGGAGGAGGGGCATGGCAATGTATGTTCCTGACAGGTGAGACCTGTATCCACTCAGAGGGTGAGGAACAAGTGTCCTCTCCCCTCTTCGGTTCTGAGACAGAGGACTTAAGCTCGTCCATGTCTCTGGTCAGGGTCTCTACTACTTTCCTGGAGACACTGTCTTCAAACAGCCTCAGGTCACTCAGAAACTCCCGAATGGTTGGTCCACTGCAAGTCGAGCTGTTTCTGCCACTGTTCGCCTGGGTAAATCATGTGAGGTTGGAGCTCCCACTTGAGCAACAGTATCACCCTTCCTCCTATATACTCCTTTCCCTAATACTTTCAAAATGGTGACTGCACATGGCTGCCACGTGGTCCATGCTAGGACTGTGATACACTCACCTTGTACCACATGTACACATAATGAAAATACGGCTAATAAATACCATCCATCATTAAATATACCTGTAGCTTCATGCTCATAATATATATGCTCAGAATTATTCCATGTATCAGATGAATTTACAGCCCCGGTAAAGTTCCCAACATAATCCACTAAAAATACATACAATCTAACAGGTAAACCTTTGAAATAATCGAGTATCATATTAATTAATATTTGTACCACATGATGAGTAATGAATTTATATACCCAGCTCCAAAACAGCCACCCAAAAGCCTGAATTATCAAAACACTTACAAAATCCATTTCTTAACTTCCAAATCTCACCTGAAACAAGTTTAAAATCCTAGCCCCACGTTGGGCGCCAATTAAATATGTATTAGATTAAACCAGTCCCCCTGAGCTCAACAGCTCAATAAATACTTAATTCAATTTGGAAGTAAAAGATAACTTCAACAATAAACAGAAGGTAAGGGGAGTTACAGAGGATGGGCGGAAAAAAAGGGGAACAAAATACAGGGTACAGGTATAAGGTAAGGGGAAATTACAGAGGATAAAGGGAAAGGGAACAAAATGCAAAACAGAAAATAAAACCTGTAGATGGGAGTGGTTGGAAGCTGAATCCAAGTGGTGAAGTTGGTAGTCAGTGGTAGATGCAGAGGGATGCAGGATGATGGTGAAATGCAGTGAGTTATAGAGTTCCAAAAAACGGTTGCCCTGCCACGTGTTTGCTGGAGAGCACATGGTGAGCAGCAGCAGGAAAACAAGGTGCTGGGCAGGCAAGGAGAGCAGGGGCCAAGAGAGAGAAAACAGGAAGCTCATCCCCCCTTTATAGTAGTCTCAGCAGGAAGTGGGAGGGGGCTAAATACAACACCTGGGGGCAGGTTCAACCACTCCCAGGGGGGATTCAGGACATAATTTCAGGTAAGTCCCTCCAGAAGGGCTTAACCCTTTACAGGCCCATCACTCCGTTGGTATACTCTTTTCATTCTTTCAGCACAACATCATTCTGCAGTGCAGGACCCATTGTGAAAAATGATAAAATGGAAGGAAAAATGAGGGAGAAGAAGAGGTAAGATACTGAAGTTACTATGTTCAACTAGGTATTTCTCTTCTTATACTTCTACACTGGCTTAATAGCTTACCCTACTATACTTGCAAGTGTAAATTCTTTGATGTGCATGCAATACACTGTGGAAGAAACAATGTTCTGTTTTTCATTTTACCATTTGCAGCTGGAAGAAATCTTATTGAAGTTTTAAAAGAGAAGGCCTTTCACACACACAGAGAAGTTTGGGGTTAACAGACAGTTATATCTAGAATAAGCCTACGTCTTAACTCCCTGTATTTAAAATACAGTATACCATCCGGTATGCCACAAATCTACAGCAATGAAGTGTGGAGAACTAGACTCTCATGAGCACAGAGTGAAATGACAGAGAAGCTATGCTTTTGTAAGCAGTGCCATTACAGGTGTAGTACTGAAGAGCCCTGTCCCGGTATGGGGTGACATATACCCTAGAATTGGTCCAAC
>VWZI01003766.1:10750-25041 GCA_013396835.1 Psilopogon haemacephalus | reverse complement strand
TCCAGCCTCAATCTCCCCACCTCCAGCTTTGCTCCATTCCCCCCAGTCCTCTCACTCCCTCATAGCCTCAAAAGTCCCTCCCCAGCTTTTTTGTAGCCCCCTTCAGATCCTGGAAGGCCACCAGAAGGTCCCCTGGGAGCCTCCTCTTCTGCAGCCTGCACAGCCCCAACTCTTTCAGGCTGTGCTCACAGCAGAGGTGCTGCAGCCCTCTGAGCATCCTCGGGGCCCTTCTCTGCACACCTCCAGCATCTCCACATCCCTCTTGTCCCAGGGGCTCCAGCACTGGATGCACTACTCCAGGTGGGCTCTCAGCAGAGCACAGCAGAGGGGCAGAATCCAGTATGTGCTCACAGCAGATGTGCTGCATCCCTCTGAGCATCCTTGGGGCCCTTCTCTGCATCCTTCAGCCTGCAGCTGCATCAGCCAACAGGTAAGGAACAAACTCATCAGCCTCAAAGCAACCCCTGCTGTGTTCAAGCAGGAGGGATGGCAGAAGCACTCCAAACTTCTTCAGTCACCAAGAAAAAACCCCAAACCAACCCAAAAGCTATGGAAAAAGGCTGGTCACTACCTTCTCCCCGAGAACCTAAATCCCAAAGCAAGCACTTCCAGCAGGGATTGGAGTCTCACCATGGAAAGGATCATCCACAGCCAAATCTCAGCATCCTTGATGGCTCCTGTATCCACAGGTTTCCTGTTGATTGGTTGCTGTTGCTAAGCTCCAAATAGGAATCCTTGGGGCTCATCTGCACTCAGTCCCCTGGCAGCCTTCTCCCTCCTCCTGGAGGCTGAGTTTGGTGCTGCTGTGAGTGAACTGAGTGGGAAGGAGGGGGAAAAAAAATCCTGCCCTGGGGCTAAAGTCACCCTTTGGGATTAGCTACATTGGATTTCTTTTTGTCCTTGTTATTGTTATTTATTTCCTTTCTTAAAGCTGATTGATTTTTTTTATTCCTCCTGCCCCTCAGGGGACCTTGAACTCCTGGATAGGTTTTTGAGGCCATCCACAAGAGGCTCATAAAGATGTCACAGCGAGCTCAGTGGCCTGGCAAATAAGGAGTGGGCCCCCAGAGATGACTTCCTCTGGAGCCTGTGACAGGGCAGCTCTGCTTGAACCTTGCTGCAAGGGCAGAGCAGATCTCTGCTCCCTCCCAGCCCAGGTAGAAGGAGGAGAGCCACAGCCTGCTCCTGTCAACCCAGGAACCCACATCCTCCTCTGTCACAGCCTGCGTGGGTGGAAGGGCCATGGGAAGAAAGCTGAGTTGGCCCTTCTGAACAAATGGTGACATCTGAAGCCTTTAAACCTCTGCTGTGACAAAGAAGAGCTGGTGTGCAAGAGCAGAGTCTGTGCAGCACACACCACAGGCTGCATCCTGACCACAGCACTCAGCTGGCACCACAGGGACTGGCTGGGTGGAGCACTGCTGGGTAAGGAATTGGCTGGATGGTGGCAGGCAGAGAGTGGTGATCAAGGGCACAATGTCCACCTGCAGCCCAGTGCCAAGTGGCTCCCTCAGGGGTCAGTGCTGGCACCAGTGCTGGGCAACATCTTTGTCAGTGCCATGGGCAGAGGAATCAGTGCAGCCTCAGCAAGTGTGCAGCTGGCACCAAGCTGTGTGGCACAGGAGACTTGCTAGAGGGCAGGGATCCATCCAGAGGGAGCTGCACAGGCTGCAGAGCTGTGCCCAGCCCAAACTCAGGGCATTCAACAAGGCCAAGGGGAAGGTCCTGCAGCTGGGTGGGTGCAATCCCAAGCACAGCTCCAGGCTGGGTGGGGAATGGCTGAGAGCAGCCCTGAGGAACAGGACCTGGGGGTCTGGGCTGATACAAAGCTGAAGATGAGGCTGCAGTGGGAGTGCAGCCCAGACAGCAACTGTGTGCTGGGCTGCAGCAAGAGCAGCTGTGGGCAGCAGGGCAAGGGAGGGGATTGTGCCCCTTGGCTCTGCTCTCCTCACACCCCACCTGCAGCACTGTCTGCAGCTCTGCAGCCCCCAGCACAAGCAGCACATGCAAGTGGTGGAGCCAGTGCAGAGGAGGCCACCAAGATGCAGCTGAGAGGGCTGCAGCAGCTCTGCTGTGAGGCCAGGCTGAGAGAGTTGGGGCTCTGCAGCCTGGAGAAGAGAAGGCTGCCAGGAGACCTTGGAGTGGCCTTGCAGGATCTGCAGGGGGCTGCAGGAGGGCTGGGGAGGGACTATTGACAAGGTCTGGTAATGACAGGAAGAGAGGAATGGGTTTGAAGTGTGAGAGGGGAGCTTGAAAGTGGATGTTAGGAGGAAGTTGTTTGCAGTGAGGGTGGTGAGACACTGGAACAGGTTGTCCAGAGAGGTTGTGGAGTCTCCTTGTCTGGAGCCTTTGCAGACTCTGGATGTGTTGCTGTGTGCCCTGAGCTATATTGTCTGATCCTGCTCTGGCAGGGGGCTTGGACTTGATAAGCTAGGGAGAGCCAACAGGAGCTCATGGACCTGGGAAGAGCCAACAGAGATTTGTGGATCTGGGGAGAGCCATCAGGGACTTATGGACACCTGGGAAGAGCCAACAAGGGTGCATGGACCTGGCAGCTCATCTCAGCCTGCTGGAAAGTAGAAGCCTGAACCGTTTTGCAAAGCATCCTAAGCTCCAAAGCCCAGGCAAACAGAAAGTTCATGTCCTGCTATCATGACTGCAGAAAACCACAGAAGGAGCATTGGATACTTCCACCCCCACCCTGGACTAGTTAAAACATTGCAACGTGGCAAAAAAAAAAACCAACAACCCAAAACACACAAATCTGGTTAAAAAAAAAAAAAAACAAACAAAAAACAAAACCAAAACCCTTTGCAGCTCTGCAGCTTGCAGCATTTATTCAAATGCCCTCCACTTATTCCCTTTTTTTTTTTAAGGATAAGGACATGCAAATGGCAGTGAAAAACAAAAAGCTCACAGAAGAGCCTGAGAGCCAACCTCAGGGAAGATGAAAGCCTCCCTGAAGCATTGGAGGGCTGCTTCCCAGTTTCACTGGGAGCCCTCAAGCCCCTGGGTGGGTGTAATCTGCTCTAGACTCAACTGTGGCTGTGTGCTTTGGCACCCAGTCAAAACACAGAGGTTATTGTTTGATTTGCGTGCCAAAAGCCTCCCAGATAAAAGGGCTAATGGCAGGCTGAGAGCTTCAGCCTCTGCAGGCAGTGTTTACACACAGCCTCCTCTCCTCTTCCCTCCTTTCTGCCTGGGCTCCAGGAAGGCTGTGTCAGGGCAAGCCAATTCATTAAACTCGGAGCACCACGAACTGATTGATAAAACAATCGATTCACTAAGGGGGAGGGGGTTGTGGGGAGTGATGGTAAAACACAGCACAGATTGTTCCTGCACTAAGGAGTGGAGATTTGCATCCTTCCAAAGAGCAATTGCAAAGCGACATCTGACAGCACAGATTGTTCCTGCACCAAGGATTGAAGATTTGCATCAAAAGAGCAATTGCAAAGCATGGACCAACAGCACAGATTGTTCCTGCACCAAGGATTGGAGATTTGCATCCTTCCATGCATCAAAAAAGTAATTCCAAAGCACCAACCAACAGCACAGATTGTTCCTGCACCAAGGATTGGAGATTTGCATCCTTCCATGCATCAAAAAAGTAATTCCAAAGCATGAACCAACAGCACAGATTGTTCCTGCACTAAAGACTGGAGATTTGCATCCTTCCATGCTGGAAAGAGCAAGAACCAACAGCACAGATTGTTCCTGCACCAAGGCTTGGACATTTGCATTCTTCCATGCTGGAAGGAGCATGAACCAACAGCACAGATTGTTCCTGCACTTAGGCTTGGAGATTTGCATCCTTCCGTGCTGGAAAGAGCAAGAACCAACAGCACAGATTGTTCCTGCACTAAGGCTTGGAGATTTGCATCCTTCCATGCTGAAAAATAGGAATTCCAAAGAAACAACCAAGATCACAGATTGTTCCTGCACCATCAATTGGAGATTCACATCCTTCCATGCTGGAAAGAGCAAGAACCAACAGCACAGATTGTTCCTGCACTAAGGATTGGAGACTTGCATCAAAAGGGCAGTTCCAAAGCAAGGACCAAGAGCAGAGATTGTTCCTGCACTGAGGGTTGGAGATTTGCATCAAAAGAGCAATTCCACAGCAGCAACCAACAGCACAGATTGTTCCTGCACCAAGGATTGGAGATTTGTATCAAAAGAGCAATTCCAAAGCATGGACCAACAGCACAGATTGTTCCTGCACTAAGGCTTGGAGATTTGCATCCTTCCAGGCTGGATAAGAGCAAGGAGGTTCTCAGAAACACCAGCACCATGGCAACCCCCAACTGCTCCCCAGCTGCTCTTTTGCCTGGGGCTGAATTCCTTTCCCCTCGTTCACAGATAAGGGACAGTAAATCAGGCTCTTAAAACCTGACATATTTTTTTTGGGGTCCCGCAGGTGAACCCAATTACAGCAGAAGGCAGCAATTAATTATTAAAAGGTCGTCAGGAACTTCGGTTCACATCAGGAACTGGTTAAAGGGAGAGGAGAAATTCTCCCTCCTAGCAAAAGTGAGCTCTGAGTTTTGCCTCCCCACACTGCTTGGTTGTTTAGTAACCAAAAAAGAAGAGAGAAACTCCACTCCTAAGTACTGATACTCCTAAGTCTCCAGAGGAGACTCCACAACCTCCCTGGGGACCTTCTGCCAGTGCTCTGTGACCCTAAGCCTCCAGAGGAGATTCCACAACCTCCCTGGGGACCTTCTTCCAGTGCTCTCTGACCCCAAGTCTCCACAGAAGAAGACTCCACAACCTCCCTGGGGACCTTCTGGCAGTGCTCTGTGACCCTAAGTCTCCAGAGGAGACTCCACAACCTCCCTGGGGACCTTCTGGCAGTGCTCTGTGACCCTAAGTCTCCAGAGGAGACTCCACAACCTCCCTGGGGACCTTCCTGCAGTGCTCTGTGACCCTAAGTCTCCAGAGGAGACTCCCCAACAAGTCTGGTGGCCGTGGGCTGAGGCAGGTTCATCACTTGCCAACCCTCTCGTGTCATGTTTTCATCAACCACTTCCTCAGCTCCAGCACTCTGTAAACTTGCAAGCAGAAAGCATCTTAACCACAGCCCTGTTTTGTGTTCATCTAAATATAGCTCTGTTTAGATGTATCTATCTGTGCTGGGATATATACACACACACACACAAAGATTTTTGGCTCCAGCAAGCCAGATTGGATGTGAGGAGGAAGTTGTTGAGCATGAGAGGGGTGAGAGGCTGGAATGGGTTGCCCCTGCAGGGAGGTGGTTGGGGTCACAGAATCCTAGAATCAGTCAGGGTTGGAAGAGACCACAAGGATCAGCCAGTCCCAACTCCCCTGCCATGCCCAGGGACACCCTACCCTAGAGCAGGCTGCCCACAGCCTCTGCCAGCCTGGCCCAAAACACCTCCAGGGATGAAACATGAGAACAGTGCAGAGGTGATTGGGTGCAATCAGCAAGGCTGCACCAAGGGCAGATCCTGCCTGACAAACCTGGTGGCCTTCTATGAACAGGTCACGACATTAATAGCTGAGGAGCAGCACCTGATGGCAGTGACCTGGAGCTGAGCAAAGCCTTTGGCACTGTCCCACACCACATCCTGGTCCCCAAGCTGGCGACATATGGGCTTGATTGGTGGAGCACCAAATGGATCAAGAACTGGCTTGATGGCTGCACCCACAGAGTGGCTGTCAATGGCTCCATGGCCCAGGGGAGTCCCTCAGGGATCAGTCCTGGGCCCAGTCTTGTTCAACATCTCTGTGGGTGCCATGGGCAGAGGCATTGAGTGCAGCCTCAGCAAGTTTGCTGAGCACCCCAAGCTGTGTGGGGCAGCAGCCAGGCTGGAGGGCAGGGATGGCATCCAGAGGGACCTGCACAGGCTGCAGAGGTGGGCACAAGACAACCTCAGGAGGTGCAACAAGGCCAAAGGCAAGGTCCTGCAGCTGGGTGGAGGCAATGGCAAGCACCAATGCAGGCTGGGCAGGGAGTGGCTGGAGAGCAGCCCTGAGGAGAGGGACTTGGGGGTGCTGGTGGAGGAGAAGCTGAAGCTGAGGCAGCAGTGTGCACTTGCAGGGCAGAAAGGCAAGCAGAGGCTGGGCTGCAGCAGGAGCAGTGTGGGCAGCAGGGCCAGGGAGGGGATTGTGCCCCTCTGCTGTGCTCTGCTGAGAGCCCACCTGGAGTAGTGCATCCAGTGCTGGAGCCCCTGGGACAAGAGGGATGTGGAGATGCTGGAGGTGTGCAGAGAAGGGCCCCGAGGATGCTCAGAGGGCTGCAGCAGCTCTGCTGTGAGCACAGCCTGAAAGAGTTGGGGCTGTGCAGGCTGCAGAAGAGGAGGCTCCCAGGGGAACTTCTGGTGGCCTTCCAGGATCTGAAGGGGGCTACAAAAAAGCTGGGGAGGGACTTTTGAGGCTGTGAGGGAGTGACAGGACTGGGGAGAATGGAGCAAAGCTGGAGGTGGGGAGATTGAGGGTGGAGGTGAGGAGGAAGTTCCTGAGCATGAGAGTGGTGAGAGCTTGGAATGGGTTGCCCCTGCAGGGAGGTGTTTGGGGCCAGATCCCTGGAGGTGTTTTTGGCCAGGCTGGCAGAGGCTGTGGGCAGCCTGCTCTAGGGTAGGGTGTCCCTGGGCATGGCAGGGGAGTTGGGACTGGCTGACCCTTGTGGTCCCTTCCATCCCTGACTGATTCTAAGATTCTAAGGCAGGACAAAAAAAAAGCCTAACATATACACTTGAGCATCCAGGACACAGAAGACCTTTCCTTGCTTAATAACTCCCACCTCGATGAGACAGTGCAGCTGTGCAGGGAGTGATGTTATTGAGATGCAATGCAGCTCAGCTCCACTCACTGCTGCTCCCAGGATCAAAGAAGCCACAGTGTAAACCAAGGGCAGCAGTGTGTGCATTACAGCCCAAACACAAAAATGAGTCAGGAGAGCAGGAAAAACAATCCAGGGGCCAGATCTGACTGTAACAGAAATCAGGGCAAATGGAGGTACTTGAGGAAAAAAATCTGAGTTTTAGATCCTCTGCTTCTGTTTCATTCATAGAGAATCACAGAGTTTATCTGGTTGGAAGAGACCTCCAAGATCATAGAATCATAAAAACACAGAATCAAAGAATCATAGAAACATGGAATCAAAGTATCATAATGTCACAGAACCACAGAATCACAGAATAAATGAATCATAGAAACCAGAGAATCAGAGAATCAAAGAATCAGAGAATCAAAGAATCATGGAATCACAGAATCATAGATTCACAGAATGATAGAAGAATCACAGAGTGGTAGAATCATAGAATCATGGATTCATAGAATCAAAGAATCATAGAATCACAGAATGATACAATCATAGCTTCATAGAATCATGGAATCATAGATTCACAGAATAATAGAATCACTTTGTCTTAGAATCAAAGAATCATAGAATTTAAAAAAAAATCACAGAATCAAAGAAACACAGAATCATAGAATCCTAGAACCAGTTGGGGTAGGAAGGGACCACAAGGATCAGCCAGTTCCATCCCCCCTGCCATGCCCAGGGACACCCTACCCTAGAGCAGGCTGCCCACAGCCTCTGCCAGCCTGGCCAAAAACACCTCCAGGGATCTGGCCCCAAACACCTCCCTGCAGGGGCAACCCATTCCAGCCTCTCACCACTCTCCTGCTTAACAACTTCTTCCTGACATTCAGTCTGAATCCTAATACCCAGTCCAGAAGCATAAGAGGGACATGGAGCTGCTGGATCAGGTCCAGAGGAGGATTATGAAGATGATTAGAGCGAAGGAGAACTTCGCCTATGAGGACAGGCTGTTGAGAGTTGGGGATGTCCCACCTGGAGGACAGAAGGCTCCAGGGACACCTCAGAACAGCCTTCCAGTACCTGAAGGGGGCGACAAGAAAGCCACAAAGTGACTTTTTTACAAGGGCTTGGAGTGATAGGATGAGAGGGAATGCATTGAAGCTTCAGGATGGCAGAATTAGGGCCCCTTGAAGTACTGGAATGCAGACATAGAATCATAGAATGGTTTAGGCTGGAAGGGAGCTCAAAGCTCAGCCAGTTCCAACCCCCCTGTGCCATAGGCAGGGACACCTCCCACTAGAACAGGTTGCTCAAGGACTCATCCAACCTGGCCTTGAACACCTGCAGGGAGGTTGTGGAGCACAGAATCTTTGATCACATTGGGTGATTCTGTGCTCCACAACCTCCCTGGGCAACCTGTGCCAGTGTCTCACCACCCTCACTGCAAACAACTTCCTCCTAACATCCACTTTCAATCTCCCCTCTGACACTTCAAACCCATTCCTCCTCCTCCTCTCATTCCCAGACCTTGTCAATAGTCCCTCCCCAGCCCTCCTGGAGCCCCCTTCAGATCCTGCAAGGCCACTCCAAGGTCTCCTGGCAGCCTTCTCTTCTGCAGGCTGCAGAGCCCCAACTCTCTGTCCTCAGAGAGTGGTGAGAGTCATCCAAGCAGGCAGGCTTGGATGCTCTGCAATGTCACCTGGCATCACTGGTGGCATTCCACAGACCAGACTGCCAGTGACCTTTCACACCACCTGCCTCCTCCTGTGCCAGCTGCCACAGGGGTTTTTCCTCCTAATTGCTAATGCTGGAAGATGCATACCCTGAGGCAAGGCTGAAGGAAGCAAAGGCACCTTAGAGAAGGGAAGGGGGTGCAGGGAAAGGAGCCCCCTGCAGAGCTGCTGCTGCTGCTGACCCAGATGCAGCAGGTCTGAAAGGGAAGCATCAGTCATGCTAACAGCCCCCAAAACAGAAGCCCTGCCTGGCAGATGCACCAACAAGAACCAGATTAGCAGCTCTGCCTGCAGTCCTTTCCTGAACAGCTGCTTAGTAACTTCAAGGACCTCTATAATCTGCTGTGATTATGATCCTGGGACCAACTGCTTCTGGTTGTCTTAAAAGGCCAGGAGCTGCAGTGGTTATCTCTTTGAAAGCTTGGATGAGCTCAAGGACTGTACTGAAAGCCAAAGGTAGCACCAAAAAGGGGGATTCTATTCAGCTTTGCTCCTGTTTGATCTGCTGCAAGAGTGCTTGAGGTCTCAGAAGGTTCAACAAGACCAGGGAGGTGTTTGGGGCCAGAAACCTGAAGGTGTTTGGGGCCAGGCTGGCAGAGGCTGTGGGCAGCCTGCTCTAGGGTAGGGTGTCCCTGGGCATGGCAGGGGGGTTGGGACTGGCTGATCCTTGTGGTCCCTTCCAACCCTGACTGATTCCAGGATTCTGTGATTCTAAGTGCAAGGTCCTGCAGCTGAGTTGAGGCAATGCCAAGCACAAATCCAGGCTGGGCAGGGAGTGGCTGGAGAGCAGCCCTGAGGAGAGGGACTTAGAATCGAGGGGAGAGGGAGGGGAGGAGAGGGAGGGGAGCCTTTCCACAAGTGACTCACTCAAGCACAAGCATCATAGCTGATAAAGTGTGACGGTATAGAGCAGTTAGAGAGACTCACTTTATGAGCTGAGAAGAAGTGTTCAAAGGAGACACACCTGGAGACACAAAACAAGTACTTAAAAAACCCAATCTGAGGCAGAGCTTACCCCTTCAATATGCACTGTCTGAACACAGAGGGATGCTGGTGCAAGCAAGCTTGGCTCAGCTGGAGGCTTTGGCCCTGCACATCTTCCTGACTCCTACTTCAAAGCAGCAGATTTGTCATAGCTTCATCACCAGCCTAGAGCCTCAGCTCCTTCAGATCTCCTTGCAAAGCTGCAGGTCCTCCAAAGCAAGCTGACAGCTATTCAGGGGCAATAAAGCTCCAGCCTCTGCCTTTCATTTGGATAACCATTTCCATGCTCTGGCTGATCTGCCAGAGAGAAGCAGATAAGGACTCCTGCTCCCCATGGCACCTACTTGCCCTGTGTTGTGGGCATCTGCTCACAATCCCTCCCTGACACACCGAGTGGGTGAGGAGAGCAGAATCTCACTCTTTTGAGCCAAAAGCTCTGCAGTTTGGGTGCCATTTTTTTATTTGCAGTCCATCAACATTAACACTGCATTCTCCTCCTCAAAAGGCCTTGCTTAAGGAGCGTGGTGCCTGCTGCCTGGAATCATAGAATCAGAGAATGGTTTAGGTTGGAAGAGACCTCAAAGATCATCCAGTTCCAACCCCCCCTGTGCCATAGGCAGGGACACCTCCCACCAGATCAGGTCGCTCAAGACCTCATCCAGCCTGGCCTTGAACACCTCCAGGGAGGGAGCAGCCACAACCTCCCTGGGCAACCTGTGCCAGTGCCTCACCACCCTCACTGTGAAGAATTTCTTCCTAACATCCCGTTCCAATCTCCCCNCTCCAGCAGTTCCATGTCCTTCCTGTGCTGGGGGCTGCAGAACTGCACACAGTACTCCAGGTGGGGTCTGAGGAGAGCAGAGTAAAGGGGCAGAATCCCCTCCCTTGCCCTGCTGGTAATGCCTCTCTTAATGCAGCCCAGGACACGGTTGGCTGTCTGAGCCTAACTCTCCTCCTCCTCTTCCTCCTTCTCTTTCACACCCATTCCTTGCCACCCACCCAAGTGTGCCACTGGCAGTGTTCTGTGCCCTGTGCAAAGAGTGTTTGGAGCCAAGGCATGCTCAGTGGTCACTTAAGAACTGCAGCTTCCTGCTGAGGATAACTTCCTTTTCCCAAGGGGGAGCCCAGAGCTCGAGCACCCACGAGCAGCACACACACTCACTGCGTGGTAGAATAGAATAGAATGGAATAGAATAGATTAGAATGGAATGGAATAGGGTAGGATGGGATAGGATAGCATAGAATGGAACAGAATAGAATAGCATAGGATGGAATGGAATGGAACAGAACAGTACAGAATAGAATAGAACAATAGGATAGAACAGAATGGAATGGAATGGAACAGTACAGAATAGAACAATAGGATAGAACAGAATGGAATGGAATAGCGTGGAATGGAATGGAACAAAATAGAATAGAATAACATAAAATAGAATAAGAAGAATAGAATAGAACACAACAGAACAATAGAATAGGATAGGATAGAATGGAATAAAATAGAATGGAATAGAACAGTACAGAATAGAATAGCATAGAATAGAACAGAATGGAATAGAATAGAACAAAACAATAGAATAGGTCAGAATAGAATAGAATAGACTAGAATAAAGCCAGGTTGGAAGGGACCTCCAAGCTCATCCAGCCCAACCTATCCCCCAGCCCTAGCCAATGGCACTCAGTGCCCATCCAGGCTTTGCTTCAACACCTCCAGGGCCAGGGACNATCCAGGCTTTGCTTCAACACCTCCAGGGACGGGGACTCCACCACCTCCCTGGGCAGCCCATTCCAATGCCAATCACTCTCTCTGCCAGGAACTTCCTCCTCATATCCAGCCTGAGCCTGCCCTGACACAGCTTCAGCCTCTGTCTCCTCCTTCTGTCCCTGGCTGCCTGGCAGCAGAGCCCAACCCCAGCTGGCTACAACCTCCGCTCAGGTAGCTGCAGAGAGCAATGAGCTCTGCCCTGAGCCTCCTCTAGCAATGCTGTGTGCTATACAATGCAGACAACAAGCCAAAGGTCTTGACCCCCTCCTGGAGTCTGCAGCCTTGGCACACCCCTCTCACCCTTTCCTCTTTTTTTCCATTCCAAGGAGGTCCCAGGCTGAAAGGATGCAGGCAAACACCCCACATCAATTGCAAGGTCTCATAAAAAGAAACTTATCAGCTTGTTCATCTTATCCTGTGGCCACAGCCAATTATGCTCATTTGATTCAGGCTGCTTTGAGACTGAGCAGAAAGTGTCTCCTGGCAAGCCTAAGCCTCTTGACTGACAAACCCCAGGAGCTGATGCAGCCAGGGCTGTTGTTCCTAACAAGAAGATGCCTTGAGGCATTTCAAGCAGTGAGAGGGCTCTGAATAAGCCTCAATGCTCTGAGCTTGCATGAGGAAAGGAGTGAAGCAGGACAACTGCCAGGCCAGGAAGGTGGTGGTAGCTGGGGATGCTCTGCTGGGGGGCATCCCTACTGCCCAATCCACTACTCAAGCACAGAAGCTTAGAGGTTGGAAGGGACCCCCCCAGAGATCATAGATTGTAGAATGGTTTAGGTTGGAAGGGAACTTCAAAGCTCAGCCAGTTCCAACCCCCCTGTGCCACAGGCAGGGACACCTCCCACTAGAGCAGGTTGCTCAAAGCCTCATCCAACCTGGCCCTGAACACCTCCAGGGAGGTTGTGGAGCACAGAATCACCCAATGTGATCTGGTCAGTTCGGTTGGGGGTTGGTTTTTTTTTTGTTGTTGTTTTAAGGCTATCCTGAAGAGCTGAGGCAGGAGGTGAGGTCCCAGGCGAGCAGGAGCAGGCAGCTCCCAGCAGAGGGAAGCAGGCAGCAGCCCCAAGAGCTGGAGCAGGGAGGTGAAGAAGCCAGGACAGGCAGGGAGCCAGCCCAGGGAGCATCCTGCTGCTCCTGAGCCACCACCTCCAGCCCAGGACAGATGCAAAAGCAGTTCAGAGCCAGCAGTTGTCCCTCTCCTTTCTTTGCCATCCACTGGTTTGGTCCTTCACAAGCCTCTGAGTGCAGGTGAAGCAATAGGGTCAGTGTCATCTGGACCTTCTTACTGCAGCATGAATGTTTCCTCCTGAATATTAAGCATTCCAGAAAGGAAATTCTACTTCTGATTGGTGCCATAAATTCCCAGCTCGTTCAGGGATAACCCTGCCCCAAATTACCTTCTTACTGCAAGTCTCCATCAACTCATGAATGCAAAGAAACTCATTCATGCAAAAAATGAACCCATGAATGCAAAAAAATGAACTCATGCATGCCAAAAATGAACTCAAGTATGTCAAACAGGAACTTATGCATGCCAAAAATGCACTTATGCATGCAAAAAAATGCACTTATGAATGGAAAAGTGAACTTAAGCAAGGAAAAGTGAACTTGTGCATGCAAAATTCAACTTATGAATGCAAAAAAACCCCTAATGCATGAAAAAATTAACTCATGCATGCAAAAAATTTAACTAATGCATGCCAATAATGACCTTATGCAGGGCAAAACTGAACTCATGCATGCAAAAAAGGAACTTATGCATGGCCAAAATAAACTCATGCTTGCCAAAATTGAACTTATGCATACCAAAAATTAACTTATGCATTTAAAAAAGAACTTATGCATGGCAAAAAATGAACTTATGCATGGCAAAAAAAAAAAAGCATTAAAAAATGAACTCACGAACACCAAAAATTAACTTATGCATTAAAAAAAGAACTTATGCATGGCAAACAATGAACTTATGCATGGCAAAAAATGAGCTTATGCATGGCAAAAAATGAGCTTATGCATGGCAAAAAAAAAAAAGCATTAAAAAATGAACTCACGAACACCAAAAATTAACTTATGCATTAAAAAAAGAACTTATGCATGGCAAAAAAGAACTTATGCATGGCAAAAAATGAACTTATGCATGGCAAAAAATGAACTTATGCATGGCAAAAAATGAACTTATGCATGGCAAAAAATGAACTTATGCATGAAAAAAAAAAAAAAGCATTAAAAAATGAACTCATGAACACCAAAAATTAACTTATGCATGCAAAAAATGAACTTATGCATGGCCAAAATGAACTCATGAACACCAAAAATTAACTTATGCATGCAAAAAATGAACTTATGCATGGCCAAAATGAACTCATGCTTGCCAAAATTGAATTTATGCATAACAAAAATTAACTTATGCACTAAAAAAAGAACTTATGCATGGCAAAAAATGAACTTATGCATGGCAAAAAAAAAAAAGCATTAAAAAATGAACTCATGAACACCAAAAATTAACTTATACATGCAAAAAATGAACTTATGAATGGCAAAAATAAAGTATGTACACAAAAAAAGAACTTATGCATGGCAAAAAAATAACTTATGCATGCAAAAAAAAATTATGCATGGAAAGAATGAACTCATGAACACAAAAAAATCAACTTATGCATGCAGAAATAAAGTATGCATACAAAAATAAATTTCTGCATGGCAAAAATGAACTCATGAACACCGAAAATGAACTTATGCATGCAGAATTGAACTTATGCATGGAAAAAATGAACTTATGCATGGCAAAGCAGCCCAACAAGTTGTGGGTTGGTTGGGGCAGAGTTTTATGCATGAAAAAAAAATTTCTGCATGGCAAAAATGAACTTATGCGTGGCAAAAATGAATTTATGCATGGGAAAAATGTACTTATCCATGAAAAAAATGAACTTATGCATGCAGAAATGAACTTATGCATGCAAAAAATGAACTTATGCATGGCAAAAATGAACTTATGCATGGCAAAAATGAACTTATGCATGGC
>VWZI01003765.1:92590-109858 GCA_013396835.1 Psilopogon haemacephalus | reverse complement strand
AAAAAAAAAAAGAGAAGAAAGAAAGAAAGGAAGAATGAAAGAAAAAAGAAAGAAAGAAAGAAAGAAAGAAAGAAAGAAAGAAGAAAGAAAGAAAGGAAGAATGAAAGAAAGAAAGAAAGAAAGAAAGAAAGAAAGAAAGAAAAGTTTTGTTTTGTTTTGTTTTGTTTTTTCCGAGGAAGAAGTGCAGCAGTTTCAGTCTTGCCCTTCGAGAAGTGCAGGCAATTAGCAGCTTAGCACCGAATCCCAGGTTAATTGGCATGGATTAGGTCACAGCTCCCTCTCCTCCTCAGATGTGTCACCTCCCCCTTGCTCTGCCAGAGGCTGGTGGGAGGAGAGAGAGCAGCAAGCATCGTGAATATGCACCTTTAGGAATGGGACCTGAAAGTGGCTGGTGGGGGTAGGAGGACACTGCTGGCTGAGCCTGCCATGAGATTCCTGCTCTGGAGAGGCCAAGAGAAAGGGAAGAGAGATAAGGGTTGGGACTGGGTTTTGCCTGCTGTGTGATACAAGAGCTTACAAACACTTGAAGTGTGTGAAATGCAGAGCAGGAAGAGCAGCCCTGATAGCAGCTACTGCTGCTTGGGAATGTCCTCACCACTCATGGATCTTTCCCAAGTAGGAGGGACACGGGAAGTCAGATCCTGGTAGGCAGGCAGCTGAGAATAGCTGATGCCTGATAGCTCCCATTGGAGCTGCATTAGAAAACCACCTTCACTACCCTCATGTGGTGACTTTGGCTTTGCACCACTCTTGCCAAGGTTCTTGAGAATTAGAGAGCAGCTGAAAGACAGAGCTCAGGGGAGGGAGAGGGACCTGGGAGTGCTGGGGGAGAACATCCATGGCACAGCAATGTGCCCTGGGGGACAAGAGGGCCAAGGGATCCTGGGGGGCATTCAGAAGAGTTTGTCCAGCAGATCCAGGGAGGTTCTCCTCCACCTCTACTCTGCCCTGCTCAGACCTCATCTTGAGCACTGCCTTCACTTTGCTCCCCAGGTGCAGAGGGACAGGAACCTGCTGGAGAGAGTCCAAGGGAGGGCTGTGAGGATGCTGAGGGGACTGCAGCAGTGCCTGGGGAGGAGAGGCTGAGGGACCTGGGGCTGCTTAGCCTGGAGAAAAGAAGACTGAGAGGGGATTGAGACAATGTTTGTAAATCTGTGAGGGCTGGGGGTGAGGAGGGGAGGGCAGGCTCTGCTCACTGCTCCCTGGGATAGGCCAAGGAGCAATGGATGGAAGCTGCAGCACAGGAGGTTGCAGATCAACACAAGAGGCAACTTCTTGCCTGTGTGGGTCCCAGAGCAGTGGCACAGGCTGCCCAGAGAGGTTGTGGAGTCTCCTTGTCTGGAGCCTTTCAAGGATGTGTTGCTGTGTGCCCTGAACTGGATTGTCTGCTCCTGCTGTGGGGGTTGGACTGGATGAGCTCTTTGTGCCCCTTCCAACCCCTGGCATGCCATAAGCCTGGAATCCTGTGAATCAACATTTTCCTGGGAAATAAATACACAAACCCACAGGGAATTAAGAAAATGTCTGTCCCCAAAGAGCTGAAAACTGCCAGTGCCCTGGCAGCAGGTGCTGAAGGACATGGTGTAGTGGTGACCTGCCATGGCTGGCTTGATGACCCCAGAGATCCCTTCCAACCAAACCCATTCCACGATTCTCGTGTGGCTCCACTTCTTGTTAATCGAAAGGCTGAAAATAATCCTACAAACCCTATCTTTAGTAAATAATAACTTCAAAAGTAGCCCAGGACCTGGATGAGTGACACTATTTTGGATCTGAACAGAGTGTAAGGAAGTATTTAAAATATTTTACAGGCAACTTTATATTTTTTTTTTTTTTTTGGTTTTTTTTTTTGTTTGGTCCCCCCCCCCCCCTTAAAAAAAAACCAGGATTTTAATTGGGGGGGGGGTGNTGTGTTTTTTTTTTTTTTTTTTTTTTTTTTTTGGTTGATTTTATGTGTGTGTCCCCCCCCCAGCCTTAAAAACAAATCAGGATTTTAACTGGGGGGAGGGTTGGGGAGGGGTGGAAAGAAGGAATGGGAACAATCTAAAATAGAATCAGAGCAAAAAGGGGGGTGACAAGCAATGCACTGGCATCTCTCTTGACAAGACTCACAGAACATTGTGGTGATTTGCCTTCAGCCTTTCACCCCCTCTTCCAAAATAGGTCCACTGAAAAGATTCCAGCGAGTCCAAGCGGATTAGGTCTGTTAGGGCTGGATCCAGACCTGCAGCCTAAATTTAGCTCATTAATGGCCAGCGCCGGAGTCTGCAGCCCCAAAGCTGCTTGGCTTAGGGAAAGTCACTGCGTTAAAACTGGGCTGAGAGCAAAAGGAGGGGAAGGGCAGGTCTGCCTGGCAGAGAAATTGTCCTGACAGTGCTGTCCCCAAGGAAGTCCCTTGCAGAAAGGGAGGTTCATTGATTATTCACAGAGGTTTAGCAAAGTCTGAAGTGAGGTGGGGACTTGTCTCTTTCTAAAGTGTAACAAGCAAAAGGAGGAGTGGGAAAGGCCTCAGGTTGCACCAGGGGAGCATGAGAAATTATTTCTTTGCCCAAGAGGTGGTCAAGCTCTGGAATAGGCTGTGCAGGAAGTGGTGACTGCAGACTCGGTGATCTTAAAGCTCTTTTCCAACCAAAGTGGTTCTATGAATGATGGAGCTGCCCAGAATTACAGAATCCCAGGGTGGTGGAGGTTGGAAGGGACCTCAAAGCTCAGCCAGTTCCAACTCCCCACCATAGGCAGGGACACCTCCCACTAGAACAGGTCACTGAAGGCCTCTTCCAATCTGGTCTTGAACACCTCCAGGGAGGTGTTGAACCCTCCTGCTAAAGCAGGGTGACTGAGAGCAGCTTGCCCAGGATCACGTCCAGGTGGGTTTGGAGTCTCTCCAGAGAAGGAGATTGCACAACCTGCCTGGGCAGCCTGCTCCTGTGCCCCACCAATTCTCTTGGCACCTCCACCTTGGATATTGACTAGCATTAAGCAGATGCCCTCTCAGTTTGATCTTCTCCAGTCCAAACAGCTCTTCCTCACCAGAGAGATACCTCAGTCCACTCTTCACCTTTGCAGCCTCTGCTGAATTCTTTGTAGTATTCTCCTTCTCTCTAACTGGGGAGCCCTGGGCTGGGCTCAGTACTTCAGCTGTGGCCTGTGCATCAAGGATCACTCCCTGGGTTCTCTCCTTGAACACCGTGATGCAACCTGCCCTGGAGAATTACCATATGAAAGGTTGGCAAGCTGGGACCAGCCACAATGAAACTACATTGCCTTCTTCAGGGATCACTCCTTGAGCATCCTCTTGGGCTTGGCTGAATTCCCAGCAGGTCAAGATCTGCACCATGCAGGCACTGAGCTGGACCAGAGAGTTCCAGGTGGCAGGAGGCAAAGTAATCCATGCCCACCTGAAGGAGTAACATCAGGCTGGGAGGGTCTCCTTGGTTAGCCCTTAAAATAGAGCTGTGTGCAGGATACAAGGGGAGAGGGTGGAAGGGGACACCCTGGGCCAATGGATGGAGTCCAGCGACGAGTGAGCTGTGGTGATTTACTCAAGCTGGTGAGGTAGGCAGGGAGCTCTGGCCTGGGGCAATGAGTAAGCTTCAATTTCTTGAAGGGTGGAGCTCAGAATTCTTTTTCATACTAGGCAAAATTTAAAATAGGAAAGAAACTGATTCATTCCCTCCAGCCCTGAGGAAGACATTCCTCAAGTGTGTCTGCTGAGAGAGGTCAGGAGGCATGGAAAGGACACTCACATGCACCTCCCCAGGCTGGAAGCCTCTTGAGGAGACCTGAGGGCCACAGGGAGGTCCCTAGGAAGCCTCTAGAGGAAACCTGAGGACCACAAGGAGGTCCCTTCTCTGCCAAGGTGGCAAAAATGAAAGGATGCTGCAAGCTTGGAGTGAAGGTGATGGAGAAAGGAGCAGTGTTGACCAGAGCAGCAGTGCAGAGGGGAGGATGTAAGCAGCAGTCAGATGCTAGGTCAGCCTCCAAGCAGGCTCTTTGCTCGAGCACTGCAGTCATCTGCTCCCCTGAGCCAAGAACTGCCACTGACCTCTCGCTCTGTTTGTCCTGCCTGCCCCACTTGAAGCAGGAGGAGATGTCTGAAAGGGGAAAGTGGAAAGTGTGATTGCAAGCAGCCCCAGTTCACACCCTGCTTTGAAGGGAAAACACATTGTCTGTCTGCCAGCCAAGGTTCCTCCCTTCCTGGGACTGGCTGCGTTGGCAACACAAACAACAGCAACCAGGCACACACCAAGAGTTTCAACAATGACCCTGGTGCCGTGGAAGGACTTTGTGGCTCTTCATGGAGAGACACTTCCTCCCCCCACCCTCAACCAACCCTGAAATTTCAGCTTCATGTCTCCATTTTTTTAGGAGGAAAAAAAAAACCCCACATGTTTAAGAATCTCAGTGTGGAAACTGCAGGTACCCAACTGAGCCTCCTTCCCTTGCCCCAGAACACTCCTACCCTGGGCTGCAGCAAGAGCAGTGTGGGCAGAAGGGCAAGGGAAGGGATCCTGCCCCTCTGCTCCACACTTCTGGGACCCCATCTGGAGTACTGCAGCCAGCTCTGGAGCCCCTTGGACAAAAGGGATGTGGAGGTGCTGAAAGGTGTCCAGAGAAGGGCCATGAGGATACTCAGAGGGCTGGAGATGCTCTGCTGTGAGGAGAGACTGAGGGAGTTGGGGCTGTGCAGTTTGGAGAAGAGGATGCTCCCAGGGGACCTTCTTGTGGCCTTGCAGTATCTGGATGGAGCTACAAGAAAGCTGGAGAGAGACTTTTGAAGGTATCAGGTAGGGATAGGACTTGGAGGGAATAGAACCAAGCTAGAAATGGGGAAATTCACCCTGGACGTTAGGAAGAAGTTGTTGAGCATGAGGGTGGTGAGACCCTGGAAGGGGTTGCCCAGGGAGGTGGTGGAAGCCTCATCCCTGGAGGTGTTTTCAGCCAGGCTGGCAGAGGCTGTGGGCAGCCTGCTCTAGGGTAGGGTGTCCCTGGTCATGGCAGGGTGTTTGGAACTGGCTGCTCCTTGTGGTCCCTTCCAGCCCTGACTGATTCCTTCCAGGGCCCCCTAGAATGGCCTGCATTAAAGTACAAATGGAAGGAAATAACTTCTTGATCATAATTAGGGGGGGGAGAAGACAATTAAAGCAATAGCAACAAAGATGAATGCAGCTGCTGTGTGTATGTGGAGTGATGAGAAAAGTGCTGAGCAGAGGAAGGGACAGTGCAGCCAGTGAAATGCAAAAGGTGCCAAGAAAAGGCTGCAATTCTGTCTCCCAGCTTCCCCAGGGAGCAGATCCACCTGGCAGAGGGCTCAGCAAAGAGGATTCTTTCACCCAGGATGGTGGCAGGAGTCTCTGAAGTGTTACACCACAGACTGAGCAGTTGACCTTTCTTGCCCACAGGTCTGGTCCCCAGGAGAACAGGATTTTGTTCTTGGCTCTGCCTTTGGCTAAGTCATTTTGCCTCTCTTTCCATTTCTTTAAAGGTCAGGACAGTCTCTCTAAGTGCCACTGTGGTGAGTAACAGCATGGGGCCCTGAGCTCAGCCTCTTGCTGCTGTGGCAATACAAATAAATTTGGTTTCCAAAGTCCTCCCACCGTGAGGCTCTGGCACTGCCACATTCAACCCCTTCTGTCGATGGAGGAACCACAGAGCAGAGCTGCTGAGTCACCACAGTTACGAGTCCCTAAAGCAGCTCTCAATTTTTAAGTGGAGCTTATGTGCAGCAGAGGCACCATGGCACTGAAAAAAATAAAAAACACCTCCTCATGGGCTCAACAAGTGCCTGGCTGTGTGGTAGGATGGATCACCCTCCTGCAAAGAGAGACTTCAGGCATGGAGTGATACAAACCAAACGCTAAAGCTTCCAGAAGTGGAACCCAGCTACAGCTTCCAGTTGGGTGTGGAGTCCTGTGCGGGGTGACAATGGATTAATTTAGCAGGGAAGGAGGAGGCAGGGA
Organism: Psilopogon haemacephalus; assembly: GCA_013396835.1. NCBI lineage: Eukaryota > Metazoa > Chordata > Aves > Piciformes > Megalaimidae > Psilopogon > Psilopogon haemacephalus. The sequence continues at coordinate 103,898 of VWZI01003765.1, read as the reverse complement.
AGGAAAAAGGATGCTGGGGCTGTGCTTGACTGTCACTGGTGCCATCTGGAGGTGGCTGCCATCCCTTCTGCCAGTGCCTGCTCACCTTCATCAGTTACCTTCATTAGCTCTAGCTAACGAACCTTTTGCTTGAGTCTGCTCTAGACAAGAGAGAACATCTCCCTGGTGGGGGTCCCACAGGATCACAGTACCGTGGGGTTTGGAAGGGACCCCTGGGGATCATCTAGTCCCATCCTCCTGCTAAAGCAGGACACCCACAGCAGCTTGCCCAGGTGGGTTTGGAACCTCTGCAGAGAAGGAGACCCCACAACCTCTCCAGGCAACCTGCTCCACTGCTCTGGCATCTTGAGGGTCAAGAAGTCTTTCTATGTGTCCAGATGAAATTTCCTGGCTTCAGAGTTGCTGTCCTGCCCCCACACCCCCTGTTTGAAACAACCCATTGGGTACCTCAGCTGATGGCATCTGAAGTATGCCTGGGCCCTGCTCCTGTCCCTGCCTTCCCAGGGCCATCCAGGACCCACTGGGACAAAGGGCAGGATCTCAGTGCTTCCCGTCAGGCTGCGGCTGATAGCGCAGATTGGAGGTGGAAAGAACACCTATGAGGTCACCCCCACAGCCCCAGGGAGCAATTTCTGCTTCTTCCTTTGCATTTCATTATCTGGTGCTCTGTCCAGCATGGCTGGAACCACAATCTTCCCAGGGCTTCCTTAGGGGAGATTTCTTGCTGTCAGGAAACGTTTCCTGAGATTCAACCCAAAGTTTTCCTTTCCTCAAATTCATTCTATTTACACCTCTTCTCAGGCACACCTCACCCTGGGCAACCTCTCCTCCTACTCCTCCTCCTCCTCCTCCTCCTCGTCCCCATCCTCCTCCTCCTCGTTCAGACTCTATTTGAGCTCTATTGTTCTGAACACATTCGTGAATGCAGTTTTGCTGCCCCTCCAGCTCCCTTTGGGTAGTCTCATCTCAGTGATGAGCCTCGGGCTCATTACTGCACTTCTCAGCCAGGAGAGACATGGACCTACTAGACTGGGGCCAGAGGAGGTCATGAAGACGATCCAAGGGTTTGGAACCCCTTTCTTTTGAGGCCAGGCTGAGAGAGGTCACAGGCTCACAGGATGTCAGGGGTTGGAAGGGACCCAAAGAGCTCATCCAGTCCAACCCCCCTGCCACAGCAGGAGCAGACAATCCAGCTCAGGGCACACAGCAACACATCCACACAGAGTCTGCAAAGGATCGACACAAGGAGACTCCACAACCTCTCTGGGCAGCCTGTGCCACTGCTCTGGGAGCCACACAGGCAAGAAGTTGCCTCTTGTCTTGAGCTGCAACCTCCTGTGCTGTGCTTCACTTCAGCCTGGCTTTCTTGGCTTTGAATGCTTTTGGTGTACTGCAGCAACAAAACCATTTTGATATCCTTAGCTACAAACATTTTAATATCCTCAGCTTTACCCAAACCATTTTGCTTTGCCCTGAGTTTGAGGCAGCACAACTCAGCTCTAAGTGAACGCAATTAAGCAGGCCTTTAAAAAGCTGTGAGTGAGCTCTGCCCTGAGCCTGTCCCTTGGGCACCTCTGGTGCAACCTAAGCTGCTCAGGGATTTTTTTGGCTGCCCTTTCTGTGTGTTGCTACTGGCTGCAAAGCCTCAGATGGAAATGAAGCACCTGGGTCGAAAATCTTTTTCGTTTGAGTTGCCAAATTTCATCATCTCCAGATCTCTAACTTGCCACAGCCTAGAGATAATTGTGTCATCAGCTTGCCTTTGTCTCCTGCCAGTGAGAGTGTCCTTACGACCAAGAAGGTCAATGGTCTCATGGGGTGCATGCCATAGAGAGGTCACAGCTGGAGCACTGGATCCAGTTCTGGGCTCCTCAGTTCAAAAGAGACATGGAAATAGTGGAGAGAGCCCAGTGGAGGCTAAAGAGGTGATGATGGGAATGAAGCAGCTCTGTGGGAAGGAAAGGCTGAGCCCTGGAGCTGTTTAGCCTGGAGAAGAGCAGCCTGAGAGGGGATCTGAGCAATGCTGACCAATGGCTAAAGCCTGAGAGGAGATATGATCAATGCTGATCAGTAGCTGAAGCCTGAGAGGGGATCTGAGCAATGATGACCAATGGCTAAAGCCTGAGAGGGGATCTGAGCAATGCTGAGCAATGGCTAAAGCCTGAGAGGGGATCTGAGCAATGCTGATCAATGATTAAAGCCTGAGAGGGGATCTGAGCAATGCTGAGCAATGGCTAAAGCCTGAGAGGGGATCTGAGCAATGCTGACCAATGGCTAAAGCCTGAGAGGGGATCTGAGCAATGCTGAGCAATGGCTAAAGCCTGAGAGGGGATCTGAGCAATGCTGAGCAATGGCTAAAGCCTGAGAGGGGATCTGAGCAATGCTGAGCAATGGCTAAAGCAGCTTCTGGAGGTGAACTCTGCCACAGAGGTGTGGTGGCAACCTGCAGCTCACAGATCCTCCTGGACTTGACCCTATTGGGTCTGTAGCTCTAAAGAAAACCGAGTCCAACCCTGGGCTTCCTTGTCTGACCTTCAGGGTAGTGTCTGAAGGATGTTTGGATGCGAGTGGCAATAACAAGCCCGAGGAAAGCCGACAGCTGGCTTTCGGACAGCCCCCAAGGGACGAAGTTTCAGCCACCATTCTTCCAAGATCCATTGAATTTATGGCTCCTTCTCTGCCAGCATGCCAAAAAGAATGCTAAACAAGCAGCAGCAACCAAGAATTCCTCACTTTGTCCAGCAGGGTTTCCTTCAGTTCTCCAAGAATCTCCAGGAAACGCAGCAAGGCAGATGGCTGAGCAGCATCCCACAGCTTGCCATGCCCGAGGCTGTTCAGGTCACTCGGTGCTCAGTGGAAGACCTGAGACTGGTTTCCAGCAACAATAGGAAAGAGGAGGTCTCTGTCAACAAAACAAAGTTGTTGCCCTGGCCAACGCTGTGTTTGGAAGGCTTGGTCAGAAGAAGGGTACAGGAGGGACGAGGAGCAGCAGCTGCCACTGGCTGCGGCTCAGGGATTGCCAGTGAAAGGTGATTCTGGTTCGTGGTTGGCACCAGTGGGCATGGGCAAGAAAAGATGTCCCTAGAGACAGCCTCTGGGAGTTGGAGCCCCTCTGGAGAGTTTCCCTGCAGGTGTTTGCAGCCAGGCTGGATGAGGCTGTGGACAGCCTGATCTAGTGTGAGGTGTCCCTGCCCATGGCAGGGGGGTTGGGACGGGATGGTCCTTGTGGTCCCTTCCAACCCTGACTGGTTCTAGGATTCTATGACCTTGAAGGTTCCTTACAACAAAAAGCACAAGGTGTAGGTCCCAGGTATTCTCCTCCTGAGAAATCAGTTGGTTATTTTCTCTCAATCTTTCTTCATCACAGATATTCTCCAATCCCTTCTTCCTCTTTACAGCTTACACTTCTCTCCTTCCACAGGTTCACAGGATGCGTTGGAAGGGACACAAAGAGCTAATCCAGTCAAATCCCTCTGCCAGCACTCTCGGGTCCTGGGGGCCAAGAGGGACAATGGGATCCTGGGGGGCATTCTGAAGAGTTTGTCCAGCAGATCCAGGGAGGTTCTCCTCCACCTCTACTCTGCCCTGCTCAGACCTCATCTTGAGCACTGCCTTCAGTTTGGGGCTCCCCAGCTGAAGAGGGACAGGAACTGCTGGAGAGGGTCCAAGGGAGGGCTGTGAGGATGCTGAGGGGACTGCAGCAGTGCCTGGGGAGGAGAGGCTGAGGGACCTGGGGCTGCTTAGGCTGCAGAAGTGAAGACTGAGAGGGGATTGGATCAATGTTTGTAAATCTGCGAGGGCTGGGGTTGAGGAGGGGGGGGACAGGCTCTGCTCACTTGCTCCCAGGTCCCTCCCCATAGGGCTGCTCTCCAGTGGTTTCTGTCTCTTTTCAACTGCTCTCTGTACTACAGGTGTTAAGTAGAAGTGGAGGAAGGTGGTGTTGGTGTCCTCGAGATAAAATTGCAGGCATTTATTTTCAGAAGAGGAAGGCTCACAGGACGAGGGAGATTTCCCTGTCAACAGAAAGAGCCTGAAGTTATGTCCCTGCCCTTGGTGTGGTTTTAAGGCAGGTGCTGCGTGGATCCTTGCCACAAGACCTAGACTGAGGGGCTCAAATTTGTCCTTTCAGACGACATCTGATTAAACTGGCAGGATGGATGAGCCCTGCCAAGACCCCTTCCGAATCCATGAGCCTGAGCACTGTCACAAGACCTCCTCTCTTGTGTGTTGTTGACTTTGTCCAGCTCAACAAAACATGACTCACGAGAGGAAAAAAGCACAACCCCTCCCCAGGAGACTCCTTGGCAGGCTGACAGTTTGTCTCACCATTGAGAAGCATTTCCTGGCGATTCCACTGGAAGCTTCCTCTGCTTCTTTCCAGCTCGTTCCCCCTAGATAACAATCTCACACTTATATATAGTGCTGGAGCACAAAAATCCCACCTGAGCAGCAGGGTGAGTGCCTTGGAACGGTCCTGAGATGTTGTAGGAGAATCTCCTCCCTTCCTGCTCTATCAGAGGGACATTGAGACCCCGAGGACCTCATCACTCCATCTAAAAGGCAAGAAAACAGATCACAGAAGCACAGAATCAGAGTGTCAGGGGCTGGAAGGGACTTCCAAAGCTCAGCCACTCCAACCCCCTTGCCACAGCAGCATCTCCTACACCAGATCACACAGGAACACATCCAGGCAGGTTCTGAATAACCCCAGAGAGGGAGAATCCACATGATGGAGGGAGAAAGAGGAAGAGAATTGAATTTTTTTTTTTTTTTTTGGTAGCTTCTTTTTTTTTGCATCCTCCCTGCCCCTTATCTTCAAAAGAAAAGTCACTCCAGAGACTATTCTGCAGATCTGGGATTAAGCTGGAGTGCAAAAACTTTCATTTTTGGTTCAATGAAGCAAACCAAAACTGTCTGATTCAGAAATGTCAAAACACTCCGTTTCTCTCTGAGGGATTTCAAAGCCAATGTTTTTCTCCTCTCTTTTCCATGAACAAGTTAAATATTTGCATATGGAGCAGATTTCTGTGTGATCTCACATACAGAGGGAGCAAAAGTTGAAGCAACAGCACAACAGAGCTCCAGGCAGATCCTGGTTCTGCTCCTCCTTAAAATGAGGCTTCTCACTTCCATAGTAGTTAATCACCTTCCTTTCAGATGAGCAATCATAGAATGGGCTGGGCTGGAAGGGACCTCCAAAGCTCATCCAGTCCAAGCCCCTCTGCACTCAGCAGGGACATCCTCCACTAGAGCAGGTTGCTCACAGCCCTGCCCAGCCTCACCTTGAATATCTCCAGGGATGGGGCCACAATCACCTCCCTGGGCAACCTGTTGCAGTGTTCCAGCATCCTCATGGTGAAGAATTTTTTCCCTGACATCCAATCTCAATCTGCTCTGCTCTGCTTTGCATCCTTTACCCTCATCCTGTCCCTGCAGGCCTTTGGGAACAGCCTTTCTTCATTCTTTGTCACTGCCTATGGCTGGGGGTTGGAACTGGATGATGTTGAGGTCCCTTCCAACCTAAACCATTCTATGGTTCTATCTTTCTCATAGCCCCCCCTCAGGTACTGGCAGGCTGCTACTAGGTCTCCCTGGAGCCTTCTCTTCTGCAGACTGCACACCCTCAGCTCCCTCAGTCTGTCCACATAGCAGAGGTGCTCTGACCCCTTGATCGTTTTTGTGGTCCTGCTCTGGATCTCACCCAGCTCCACGTCTTCCTGTGCCTAGAAGGGTGGGATGACTTACCTGAGGGTCTCAAGGTTGGACTCTTTTTTTTCTTTTTTTGGCAGCATCAGGCACCCTGGGGCTTTGTACAAAGTCAAGGGAGTTCTGTGTTGTGGAGTCCCCATCCCTGGAGGTGTTCAAGACAAGCCTGGATGGGGCACTTCGTGCCATGGTCTGGTTGATTGGCAAGGGCTGGGTGCTAGGTTGGGCTGGATGAGCTTGGAGCTCTCTTCCAACCTGGCTGATTCTATGATTCTGTGATTCTATGTTGGACAGCAGCACTGTCACTTGGCGCTCTCAAGACCAAGAAGAAAGAGTGGGTAAGTCTGAGGGGGTTTCCAGAGGCATACGGTCACAAGATACCCTAAGAAGGGACTTGTGAGTTCCCAACAACAGAGCAGGAGGGATGTAAAGTGCCAGTGGCCTCTGCTGTTGGTTTTCTAGATGAGCTCGGGTGGTGCTGAGTTGTTCTCCTTGTGAGTTACTGTACGGTCTGGCTGTGTCTGCATGCTCTGGGCTCCTGTTCTCTAACCAGTGATCATTGGGGGATATTTTAGACTCAGATCTGGCTCCGTGCCCAGGATGGATAGACAGAAACCATGAGACCAGAAAGCAGCTGAGCCCCAGTGGAGCTAACCATGATTTCATCCTGCGTCTGTTGCCTTCTGTTTGACAGCTACCCATGCAGCAACCTCCTGCACACGCAGACCATCCTGACACCAGGAGGGACCAGAAAGCCACCAAAAATGGTCATAGCCCTGGAACCCCTCTGCCGTGAGGCCAGGCTGAGAGAGTAGGCACTGTTCAGCCTGGAAGGCTCCAAGAAGACTCTGCTGAGGGCTTACAGTACTTGAAAGTGTCCTGTAAGAAAGCTGGGGAAAGAGTTTTTATCAGGAGACCTTGACAGTCTTTTCCTCTGTCTCATGGGGTTAAGTCACAGGTGAAATGCTGAGGCTGTGCTTGACATCTTGTGAAAGGTTCCCTCTATGATGTAATTCATGCTGCACTTCCTACCTGTCAGCTGGGAGTCAGGATGAGAGGACCATGGAATCCTTTCAGTTGGAAGAGACCTTGCAGCACACAGTTGCTGTCTGGGCTGCACTCACACTGCAGCCTCATCTTGAGCTTTGCATCACCCCACACTCCCAGGTCCTGTTCCTCAGGGCTGTTCTCAAAGCATTCCCCATTCAGCCTGGAGTTGTTCTTGGGTGTGCACCCAGCCAGCTGCAGGACCTTACACTTGGCCTTGTTGAATGCCCTGAGGTTGGCCTGGGCACAGCTCTGCAGCCAGTTCAGGTCCCTCTGGATGGATTCCTGCCATCACTTCCAAGCCCTCTCCATGCCACAGCTGGATCTTGTCACTCTCCCAGGACCTTGCTGATGCAGTCAGTGCTCAGGGCTCCGCAAGTGCTGCTGCCCCTGCCCTGCTCCCTGTCTTTGCCTGGCACAAAGCTCTTTTGCTCACCTCTCTCTCTCCTCACCTGCTCCTCTACATGCAGCTGGGACCTTCTACCCACGCCCTTGGTTGGGGGCCAGGATCCTGTTGAGGAGAGAGCTGCAGACTCCTGGGCACGTTGGTTCCCAAGCAAGAGTTTTATTGGAAAAGCTCACAGCACTTCTGTGTTATTAGAAGCATTTTCCTGGCAGGATGCCCTCTTGCTTTATCCGCTACTGCTACTGAGGAGACAAACTGTTAGGGTAATATTAGCAACAACTAACACCTTCCTTTTTTCTTTTTTTTTCTTTTTTTTAATTTCTTTTTTTTCACCACTGGCTCTCAAAACTGTTTCCAGATGATTTCATCATTCCCAGTTTACAGTTCAGGAAACTGAGGCATGGAAAAGGGAGAGAGATTTCTTAGAGATCCAACAAATCTTTGCAAAGACTTCTGTCTGCTGGATTCTTCTCCCTCCCCCCCCACCCCACCACCAGATGCATTCTCCTTCCATCTCCATGGCTGTGGAAGGGATGGGACAAGAGGCCCAGAGGTTAATCCCTGTGTTCTTGTTAAATTGTACAGGCTGCTTCTTCCCCCATGAATTTACTTTAGCATGACTGAGACAATGCCTGATGCACAAAATCTTTCCCTTCTCTACTTTCTGTAGTATCTCAGAGGTAAGCACAAGTCTCTTGTCATGACACTTAAGGCAGATTTGGAGATCTCCTCTGACAAATGGGTCAAAAGAAGCCACTACCAGTTCAGAGTTATTCTCATAGAGTTCTCAGTCTCTCCCAAGCCAATAGAGAAGGACTGGGTTCCATCAAGATCTCCTTCTGTAGCCTGTGGATCCATCCTATGAGGACAAGCTGAGAGTTGGAGCTCTGCAGCCTGGAGAAGAGAAGGCTCTGAGGAGAGCTTGGAGTGGCCTTCCAGAGTTATCCCTGGTAAGCTCATCAGGGAAGAAATGTTAAGGGTCTACTCAAACTCCTCACATGATGCAGAAGAACTTAGTGGACACTTTTAGACCCCAGAGCTGGATTGAACCCTGGTGAGAGATCTCTGGCAGAGGAAAGGCTCAGGAGGCAGAGCCTCATTCTGCTGGGTGCAGGAAAGCAGTGAGCAGAGCCTAGGAAGATGCACACTGTGTGTGGCCTCCAGTGTCCTATTCCCCAGGAAGACCATGGCAGAAGGTCCAAGCCCAGGGCTCAGCACCAGGAAACTTGGAGTCCGCCTTGACCGTGCTTTGGCCTGGGGTGAGCTGCTCTGCCGTGATCCCTTTCCATTTCCCCATCTGCACAGAGGTATGAAAAACACTTACCCCATATGGAGGATTAAATGTTTAGGAGGCAATCCAAGCTCCACTGCAGGCCGTGGCAAACCTCCCAGCACTTCACCAGGAAAAAATGTTCAAGTGCTAAAGTGTTCTGGAGCTTTGCATGTGAGAGGGAAATTCTGGTTGGGAGACCTTCGGCTACTGCCCCCAGACCCAAGAGCCCTGCTCACATCACTCTGCCTCCTGCTAGCTCTGGAGCTTTGCATATGAGAGGGAAATTCTGGTTAGGAGACCTTCAGCTACTGCCCCCAGACCCAAGAGCCCTGCTCACGTCACTCTGCCTCCTGCTAGCTCTGGAGCTTTGCATATGAGAGGGAAATTCTGGTTAGGAGACCTTCAGCTACTGCCCCCAGACCCAAGAGCCCTGCTCACGTCACTCTGCCTCCTGCTAGCTCTGGAGCTTTGCATATGAGAGGGAAATTCTGGTTAGGAGACCTTCAGCTACTGCCCCCAGACCCAAGAGCCCTGCTCACATCACTCTGCCTCCTGCCAAATCCAGGTTCAGACACTCGTTGGCTTTCCGTTGTGAAATCCTTCCAAGCCAGCAAATAAGGACAGTAGCAAAGGTCAAAACACCACTTCAACTCCTTATTCAACAGAGTTCTGACCAGCTCTTCCTAATCCCTATGCTGTTTGTGGGCATATAGTATCACCCAGTGGTAGAAACCAGCCTGGCCAAACATCCTGCTGATGCCATTGTATGGAAGAGCAGTGACAGACCCTGAGCGAGCAATGCTGAACCCTTCCACGTTTCTCTTTCTGGTTGAAATGTTTTTTTTTTTCTTTTTTTTATTCCTTTTGGGTTTGGTTTGATTTGTTTAATTGGCCCAGGGGAGAAGGCACCAAAGCAGGTGACTGTTTCCATCTCTAGCTGCTCCTGCAGCTCTCTCCCATCCGCAGGCTTTTGCGCTGCCAGAGCATCCTCACACGTCCACATGCACACACACAGAGGAGTGAGGTTGTGTAATCCGTGGGGTGGGCCAAGCAGGAGGATATTTTGGTAGCCAGGGATGGCTGACAAGTTCTAACAAGCCCATCCACATGTGTTAAGATTAGAGTGCAGACATTCAGCCGTGACTCAACAGGATATGCTGGTCCAAAGCCAGGGCTAGAACACTGTTAGTGGCCTTCTGAATCATTAGTGAGGGAAAGAAAAAAAGGGGGGGAGAGAGAAAAAAAAGGCATCTCTCTGTCGCCAGCATTCTCCATCTGTTTTTAACTTGGTGATGTCCTTTGGAAGGTAGGTGAACTATTTGGTTTGCTTTAGCTACACAAACATCTTGGCAGGCAGGCGCCTGAACTTGCACGGATGCCCCGGTGGAGAAGCTGGACTGGTTCTCAGGTTTGGGGTATTTGGCTGCATGAGGACTGCTGATGAAGTTGGTGACCTGCTGAGGCAGGAGATGGCTGAGAAGCAGGGCAGGGTGGGCTGCTCGGTGCCAGTGGGACTGCACGGTGGTGCTGGTGGGAGAACCTCTGTGTTCTAGCATGGTTGCACCTGGAAGGGCTCTGTCCGAGAGGAAAAAGATGTTTCCTCTTCTAAGCTGGCAGCTTTCTCAAGTTCATCTTGGGAATGCACAAGTCAAAGCAGGGTCATTTCTCCTCCTAGGTCTTTCCCTGTGTCAGCCAGCTCCTTACATCTCCTGCCCTGGGTGAGTAGGTGGTCTTACATGGTAGCACCCAGGGGAGCTCTCCAGCTTTTCCCTACCCACATCTGCCTATTTCCTGTACCCAGCCTGATGGTTTGTGGGGGAGACTACTTTGTCACCAGGGATGTGCCTTCTGCTTGAAGCTGCAGAGATTTCTCGTAGTAAAGGATGGAGGATGCAGGAGCCCAAAAGCACAGTCCTGATACTGCTTTTAATCACAGCTGAAGGGTGAAGACTAAGATGGGAGCAGAGTCTTTTCAGTGGTGCCCAGTGACAAGGCAGTGACCAACAGGCACAAACTGGAACCCAGGAGGTTCCACCTGAGCAGGAGACAAAGCTCCTTTGGTGTGAGGGTGCTGGAGCCCTGGAGCAGTCTGTACAGAGAGCTTCTTGAGTCTCTCTCTGTGCAGAGATTCCAAACCCACCTGGACTTAGTGATCCTGGGATGAAGCTCCTGTGGGTGACCCTGCTTTAGCAGAGGAGTTGGGCTGGATCCCCAGAGGTCTTCTCCAAAGCACAGCATGCTGAAATCCTGTGAGAGCAAGCTTGGTAACAACGATTGTGCCTGAAATACCAGAGCTTCCCAGGGCCTTGATGGCTGAGTTTATTCTGAGACACAGTAGTTTCTTTAGGAGAGGCAATTGAACCAGGCAAATCCATGTGCTGCACTCGTAGCCTGCACTCCTGCCCCTCCTGGCCCAGGAAGCAGTTTTACAGCCAAGCAGTAAAAAGTCTGGATGTCAAAACCAGATCATATTTAAAGGAGTCATGGGCAAGGACTGTATTTGAGCAAGATTCATTGCCTGGATGAATGTCAAATGGAGAATAACTGTGCAGGTCTGGATCCTGCAGGAGGGCATTGAGGGGGCTCTGATGGACTGCAAACGGACCACAAATGAAGCAAGTCCTGCTGCTCTGAAAAGGCAGAAAAAGATTGGTGCTGCACTGAGTTGCAGTAGCAGAAATACCTCCTCCAGTAGGATCACACAGTTCAGCTCCACTCACACAGGAGCCCAGAATCCCAGCATGGTGAGTGTGGGAGGGCACCTCTGGAGGTCACCCAGTCCAGTCCCCCTGCTAAAGCAGGGTCACCCACAGCAGCTTGCCTGGGATAGCAATGTCCAGGCAGGTTTAGAATCTCTCCAGTGAAATAGTTTTTTT
>VWZI01003765.1:66870-77353 GCA_013396835.1 Psilopogon haemacephalus | reverse complement strand
GGGCTACAGAAAAGCTGGGGAGGGACTTTTGAGGCTGTCAGGTAGTGGCAGGACTGGCTCTCACCACTCTCATGGTGAAGAACTTCCTCCTCATGCCAGTCTGAATCTCCCCACCTCCAGCTTTCCTCCGTTCCCCCTAGTCCTGTCCCTAAGTGAGAGCCTACAAAGTCCCTCCTAAGCTTTTTTGTAGCCTGCTTCAGATCCTGGAAGGCCACAAGAAGGTCCCCTGGGAGCCTCCTCTTCTGCAGCCTGCACAGCCCCAACTCTTTCAGTCTGTGCTCACAGCAGAGTTGCTGCAGCTCTCTGAGCATCCTCGGGGCCCTTCTCTGGACACACTCCAGCATCTCCACACATCAGCACAGTGACTGCAGTTTCCCTTTTGGCTCTTGACTCAGCCCTGCCTGCTGCACCAGTAGGATGCAAAGGCTGCAGACAGGACCTTGTAGCCTCGTTGCCCTTCAGTTAATGGAGCCATTGAATCCCCAGCCCCAGCCTGGGGCAGCCCAGGCTCCTGTATCAGCTGCTGCCCGGGCAGGAGCTGGGTGAGAAGTGCTGGCTCCTCCTGCCCGTGCTTTCTGAACTCCCGGCAAGTAACCAAGGCTGAAGCGAGGAGCTGTGATTAACAGGGGGTTCTATCTGCCAAGAATTCATTAAAAAAAAAAAAAAACCAACAACAAAAAAAAGTTGTTAGCTTCCCACCCTGCTGCTGCCCCTGCTTTGCGCAAGCAGGGCTGGGACAGAAGCAAGGCAGGGGCCAGCACGGCCAGTCCGGCACGTAGGTGCCCCTGGCTTTTGTGGGCCAGCTTTGTTGGTGGGGATGAGACCAGGCTGACTCCTGCTGAGGACAGCTGCCCGGGTGCACTCAGCGAGACCTGACGTCATGGGCCCTGGCCCTTAGGGGCTGAGGGCTTGTCCTTGGGTGACATCAACAGAGCAAGGGCACTCGCTGCCACCGCCGGGCACCGGTCTGAGGCACTCTCATTACAGAGTCACACAGCATCACAGCAACATCCAGGGTGGCAAAGCCCCTCAGGATCACCAGGTCCAACCTAGAACCTCGGGATCACCAGGTCCAACCTAGAACCTTGGGATCATCAAGTCCAACCTAGAACCTCAGAATCACCAAGTCCAACCTAGAACCTCGGGATCACCAGGTCCAACCTAGAACCTCGGGATCACCAGGTCCAACCTAGAACCTCGGGATCACCAAGTCCAACCTAGAACCTCAGGATCACCAAGTCCAACCTAGAACCTCAGAATCACCAAGTCCAACTTAGAACCTCAGGATCACCATGTCCAACATAGAACCTCAGAATCACCATGTCCAACATAGGACCCTACTCTACAAGACTCACCCTAAACCATATCCCCAAGCACCACATCCAAGCTACCCTCAAACGCATCCAGGGTGGCAAAGCCCCTCAGGGTCACCAAGTCCAACCTAGGACCCTGCTCTACAAGACTCACCTTCAACCATAGCCCCAAGCACCACATCCAAACACATCCAGGCTGGGTGACTCCACCACCTCCCTGGGCAGCTCATTCCAGTCCCTGACCACTCTCTGTGCAAAGAACTTTTTCCTAATCATAGAACAGTTTAGGTTGGAAGTGACCTCAAAGACCATCTAATTCCAACCTCCTGCCACAGGCAGGGACACTACTGTCCAATCTAAACCTCTCCAGCCTCAGCTTGAGGCCATTCTAAATATATGTATATGTAGATAAGTGGCATATATTTCTGTCAGGCACATGCCAGGAAATCTGCAAAGAAGAGAGAGTAAACGTCTAGACACAGATGCAAGCTCTATGCCATCTCTTGTAGGCATCTCTGCCAAAGTCTGTTCACAGTCTGGTTTTTTTGGTCTCCTATGGAGAGTGGAGACAGCTCAGTTAGGGGCTGGTGAGATGGGTATATGTGAGACAGCTCAGTTGGTAACTGGTGAGATGAGTTTAAATGAGACAGCTCAGATAGGGGCTGATGAGATGGGTATGTGTGAGACAGCTCAGGTAGGGACTGGTGAGGGCTCTTCTCAATTGATCCCTGGGATAGGACAAGGAGCAATTGGTGTAAGTTGAAGCACAGGAGGTTGCAGCTCAACACAAGAGGCAACTTCTTGCCTGTGTGGCTCCCAGAGCAGTGGCACAGGCTGCCCAGAGAGGTTGTGGAGTCTCCTTGTGTGGAGCCTTTGCAGACTCTGTCTGGATGTGTTGCTGTGTGCCCTGAGCTAGATTGTCTGGTCCTGCTGTGGCAGGAGGGGTTGGACTGGATGACCTCCTTGGGTCCCTTCCAACCCCTAACATTGTGTGAGCCTGTGGTGAGATGGGTATATGTGAGACAGCTCAGGTAGGGGCTGCTAAGATGGATATAAGTGAGACAGCTCAGGCAGGGGCTGCTGAGATGGGTACGTGTGCAGCCCTCTGCTTACACATGTCACCTGTGGAGTGAGCTGAGGTGTCTGTGCACACCCATCATGGTCAGCATCCAGTGGCTGATTCTGCTTCTCCTGCTTTGCAGATGTGAGTGGGCAAAGAAGGCAGACTACTGCCTGACCCACTCTAACCACAGGTCAAAGGAAAGGTGAGCATGAGCCGGGGTCCGTGGGCTGAGTAATGCTTCCAGCATGCCAAACCCAGTGCAAGAGCCGTGGGGAGGATGTGCTGGGTCTGCACAATCATCATTCCCCATCAGCAGAGGGAAGCTGGTGGGACCTGGGCTTGGAGCCCATGAAACCAAAGCAGGAGGTTTTGGGAGCTGCAAGCATCAGCAGTTGGCAGTTGGTCTGTGCAAAAAAAACAGGGCCTGGCTCTGTGTTGGCAGTGACTTTTCAGGCTGAAGTGAATATAAATACCAACACAGCTGCTGTTGTTCTTGTGAGGGGCTGGAATGGGGCTTTGAGGTGGTAGGGGGTGGGCAAAAGGGAAGGCAGATGCCAGCAGGCACAGCACCATTGGTTCATTTCCACAGCAAGCTCAGATCGTGTCTGAGTGCCTCGCAAACTCATATTTCTCCAGTTAATTATAGCACTGATGCTGAGGACAACAGCTCCCACTGACATTTGTCACATTGCCTGAACTCTGCTGCTCTGCTTTTGGCTGGGGACACAGCACTGGAGACAATGAACACCACAGGGTGAACCCTGAGGATGGCCTCTCCCTTCTCTGTTTTCTCTTCACTTAGAATCACAGAATCAGTCAGGGTTGGAAGGGACCAGCTCCAAGCCCCCTGTCATGGGCAGGGACACCTCACACTAGAGCAGGCTGCCCACAGCCTCATCCAGCCTGGCTGCAAACACCCTCCAGGGATGAGGCTTCCACCACCTCCCTGGGCAACCCCTTTCTGATTTCTCCATTCCAGTGTTTTTTGGGTTTTTTCCCCTATAAGATCATGAGTGTTCCTGGTGCTGTGTTAATGGATCACCTTAGGCACCCCAGCTCTTCAGTGAGGTGACTCTCACCAAGGCCAGGCAGAAGTCCAGCAACAGCACCTTCTGCCAGTGGCCAAGGAGCTGAGCACTGCCTGATTTTTGCTCAACCACAGGACAAGCCCAGAGCTGCCACAGCTCTTTCACAACCAGCCCCCTGGCTATGCTAGAACTGACTCAGGAAGCCCACTTCTGACACAATCACTTTTCTTGGGCTGCTGATGATGTAAAGAAAATTGGCCAGTGGGCAGAACCCAACCAGATCCCTTTGATTTCATTGCAGCATTGAGAGATTGGTTGGAAAGAGCCTGGAGATAATCAGGTCCAGCCTTTGCTGGAAGAAGGTTTTTTGGCAGCACTGCATCAACTTATCTGAGACTGTTCAGCTAACCCCGAGGATGGAGATGCCTCCATCTTCCTCACTTGTCTGAAGAACCTGTCCCAGTGCTGCTCTACACCCTGAGTGACAAAAAGCTTTTTTGGACCATCACATAAACATTTAGGTTGGAAGGGACCTTTCAGATTGTCAGGTCCAACCATTAACCCTGCTCTATTGAGTCATCACTAAATCATTTCCCTCAGCACCACATCTATGTGGCTTTTAAATCCTTCCAGGGATGGGGACTCCACCACTTCCCTTTTCTTGCCTCTCAAGAAAGGGAGCTGCAGAGAGCAATGAGCTCTGCCCTGAGCCTCCTCTTCTGCAGGCTGCACACCCCCAGCTCCCTCAGCCTCTCCTCTTTGGGGCTGTGCTCCAGGCCCCTCACCTCACTCTTCTCTGGACACCTTCCAGTACCAGTGGTTGCTGCAGCAGGTAGGTGCTCTGCCATTCAGAGGAACTCAGGCAGTCTAGAGAAATGGACCAACAGACACCTCATGAAGTTCACCACTGAAAGTCCCACCCCTGGAGAAGAACTGTCCCAGGCATCACTACACAGAATCATTTCGATTGTGAAATATCCCTGAAATCATCAGGTCCAACCATTAACCTCCTCCTGCCAGATCACTACTAAACCACATCCCTCAGCACCACCTCTGCACACCCTTTCAATGCCTCCAGGGATGGGGACTCCACCAAATTTCTTCTCTTTACATCTAGGCAGAGTATCTTGAGCCACAATTTTGGGTCTTTTCCCCTCCTGTTTCCCAGCTGATTGGGAAATTTGCCTCCTAGACACGTTGAAAATTTAACGAGCGCTGACAACACAGATCAAAAGCTGGGGTGGGGAAAGAAATAAACAAAGACATGATTTGACTCTGGGGCTACTCTGGGGGTTACAGGAGGGTTAGGAGGAAAGGCTTTGAGATGGTGACCAGATTAATTGAGCAACACAACTGATGCAACAGAAAAAGAAACAGCAGGGGAAAGATACGAGCGAGGGGAATGACTCTGTAGCAACCACAGAGGGGTTTCATAATGGCCAAAAATCCAAGCAGAAGGATGAATTAGGGATGGATACCCAAGACGATGAGAGCTTTAGAAAACTTCTATTCTCTTCCAGACTAAATTTATTCCCAGCTTGTCTATACCCATTTGTTCTTGTTCCAGCACTGTCCTTTAACTGAAATAGCTCTTCTGCCTGTGATTTTTTACCTCCCCTCTGTATTTATAGACAGCAACACCTCTTTGTGCTAGGCTAAACACACCAAGCTCTCCTGGGCTCCTCACTTTTGATTGGCTTTCTGTCCACCTGATCATCGCAGGAGCCCTTTGCTAGGTCTGCTCCAGTTCAAGTTCCCCCCTTTTTCTGGATCTGCAGCAGAAGAACAGCCCATGGAGTGCCAAGAGAGATCTTCTGCCATGCTCTCCACACTTCACTCATCTCACTGTAAATAGCTTCTGCTTCTGTGTACAGCTACTGAGTTCAAAGAATCATAGAATCAGTCAGGGTTGGAAGAGTCCACAAGGATCATCCAGTTCCAACCCCCTTGCCATGCCCAGGGACACCTCACACTAGATCAGGCTGCCCACAGCCTCATCCAGCCTGGCTGCAAACACCTCCAGGGCTGAGGCTTCCACCACCTCCCTGGGCAGCCCCTTCCAGTCTCTCCCCACCCTCATGCTGAACAACTTCTTCCTAACATCCAGCCTGAATCTCCCCATTTCCAGCTTTGCTCCATTCCCCCTGGTCCTCCCCCTACCTGAAAGCCTCAAAAGTCCCTCCCCAGCTTTTTTGTAGCCCCCCTCCATTTCTGCTGTTCCGTCACTGCGTCGCCCTACAATGAGCATCCATCCACAGCCTTCTCCCGCAGCTTGCTTGCTTCCAGGGGTTGAGCCCACAGATTAAAGCAGCTATTCCAGCTGGCAGTCTCTAGGTGCTTGCACTCACACTATTGGATTTCATTCTATTTCTATTACCCCCCCACACCCTGGGCTTAAGGTCATCCAACTTTGCTGGTGTATTTATACTGAGAGCACTGTAAACACACAGATTGATAAACCAAATCACTTCTTAGCCTCTGGATTATGGGAGAGCCTTGTGGTATCCCAGCCCCACCATCTAAAGCACAGGTGCAGCAAGGCAAAGACCAGACATGCCACTTGATTTTCCTCCCCTTCTTAGGGCATGTCTGGCCATAGCTGGTAGGGGATAAGGAGCGACAGGTGAGAGGCATTTTCGCCCTGACGCAAGAGTTGTCCTGCTCCAAAACTGGGATAGAAACAGGATAGAACCAATTCAGGAAGGGCTACACTGACCACTGGATTAGGGCAGAATCAGGGAACGCTGAGGGCTGGAAAGGTCATATGGGGATCATCCAGTGCCACCCCCCCTGCTGAAGCAGGCTCACCCGCAGCAGGCTGCCCAGAACTACATTCAGGTGGGTTTGGAATCTCTCCAGAGAAGGAGGCTCCAGGGCTTCAGCAACCTCACCACAAAGATTTCCTTCCTGTTCAGGTGGATCCTCCTTTGCTCCAGCTTGTGCTCACTGCCCCTTGTTCTGTCACTGGGTACCACTGACAAGAGCCTGGCCCCATCTCCTTGACCCCTGCCCTTCAGCTGTTGACCGGCATGGAGCAGATCTCTCCTCAGGCTGCTCTTCTCCAGTCTAAACATCTTCATTTCTCTCAGCTGTTCCTCCTCTCAGAGATGCTCCAGGCCCCTCAGCATCACCTCAGCCCGAAGATAAGGCCCTGTTGCCTTTTTTTCCACTGCTTTCTTAGAAGCAAGACATTGATCTGTTATGAAACGTTGCCTTACTCCTCTTTTCGCCCAGCTCTTTCCAACCACAGGGTTTGCCTCGGTTCTCTCTGGTTTTGGGTTCTTCCCATCCAGCTCCTTTTTTCTTTTCTTCCCTTTCTAATTTTAACTATCACTCTTCCTCGCTCCTCTCTCATTTCCTCTCCCAGACCGAAAAAGGGAATTTAAATTGCAACTGGTCACAGATGTAAAACTGGCAAGAGAGCACTCCAAAGACACTCTCTGGTACTGGGTTCATCCAGAGGTCGAAGAGGTTGGCTGCAGGACAAGGCAGAGCAAAAAAGCCTACCCGAGCCCTACTGTGTCATCATCATCCCACTTGGCTGAAGCAGGATGGGACAGGAGAGGTGGAGGAATGCTGCTCCTCAGTCACTCCTGCAAAAGACTCAGGACAAAGAAGCATCTCCAAGTCTTGGCTTTAGCCACCGCAGCGCTGGGGTGGCCCAGGGGGAGAGGTTGGTGGTCAGGCTAGTGAGGGGAGGGGAAGGGCAGCCAGGGAGGGGGTAAGGGGGGGACAGGGAGGGGACACCAGCTGATGGCCTCACACACACTCAGTGCTTGCAGCTGTGCTGGGGAGACGTGGGGAAGTGACCCAGCTGCCAGCTGCCTCTGCGCTGCAGCTGCACACATGGCAGCTGCTGGGATGGGATGTACTCAGCACTGGCCAGGACACACCTTGAGTGCTGTGTCCAGTTCTGGGCCCCTCCATTGCAGAGAGATGTTGAGGTGCTGGAAGGTGTCCAGAGAAGGGCAGCAAGGCTGGGGAGGGGCCTGGAGCACAGCCCCAAGAGGAGAGGCTGAGGGAGCTGGGGGTGTGCAGCCTGCAGAAGAGGAGGCTCAGGGCAGAGCTCATTGCTCTCTGCAGCTCCCTGAAGGGAGATTGTGGCCAGGTGGGGTTGGGCTCTGCTGCCAGGCACCCAGGGAGAGAACAAGAGGACAGAGGCTCAAGCTGTGGCAGGGCAGGGTCAGGCTGGATGTTAGGAGGAAGTTGTTGGCAGAGAGAGTGATTGGCATTGGGATGGGCTGCCCAGGGAGGTGGTGGAGTCCCCATCCCTGGAGGTGTTCAAGCAAAGCCTGGATGGGAACTTAGTTTAAACTGGCAGAGGGGAGATTGATACTGGATGTTAAGAAGAAATTCTTTGCAGTGAGGGTGATGAGACACTGGCACAGGTTGCCCAGGGAGATTGTGGAGCACTGAAGCAAAGAATGGTTTAGATCGGAAGGGAGCTCAAAGCTCATCCAGTTCCAACTTCCCTGTGCCATAGACACTCCCACTAGAACAGGTCACTCAAGGACTCATCCAACCTGGCCTTGAACACCTTCAGTCAGGGAGAATCCAGCCTGGCTTTGATGTCAGTGTTGAGTAGAGCTTGCTGAGCATCAGGTGGGCAATCAATGCCCCTGGGAGCAGAAATCAAGAGGGGATCTTGGGCTTCCAGTGGAAATACACCATCAGCAGGGACAAATGGGAAAGCACTTCCCTGGCAACTTATCTTCTGTCTGGCAGACATCCCCAGTGAGGCCACCAGATGACAACTGACCGTGGAGAGGAAGTGCTGTTGTCCACAGGGAACCCAAGGAGAGCAGTGGAGACTGCAGCAAAGAAAACACAGAGCAATAAAATTAGAAGTCAGAAAAAAACCAGAAGGAAGACAAATGCTATGAGAAGACACTGAGGGCGTTGGGGCTGTGCAGTCTGGAGAGGAGAAGGCTCTGAGGTGAACTTATTGTGACCTTGCAGTATCTGAGGGGGCTACAAGAAAGCTGGGGGGGGGACTTTTCAGGTTGTCAGGGAGTCATAGGATTGGGGGGAATGGACCAAAGATAGAAATGGGGAGATTCAGGCTGGATGTTAGGAAGAAATTGTTCAGCATGAGGGTGGTGAGAGCCTGGAAGGGGTTGTCCAGGGAGGTGGTGGAAGCCTCATCCCTGGAGGTATTTAAGGACAGTCTGGATGAGGCTGTGGGCAGCCTGATCTAGTGTGAGGTGTCCCTGGGCATGGCAGGGGGGTTGGAACTGGCTCATCTTTGTGGTCCCTTCCAACCCTGACTGATTCTATGATTCTATTCTATGATTGAATGACTCAAGGGAAGTGAGAGTACAGCAGTGCTGGCACAGGTAGTGTGAGAATGAAGGTCATGGCTGGAAGCCATCACCAAAAGGAGGTTATGAGTCTGTAAATCTCTTGGTGAGCCCCTCAGGTTGCTCTATAAAACTGGCAGAAGCCCACGAGTGCTGTCTGATCACTGTGCTTGTCAAGCTGTCCCCTCTTCAGCCCACAGAGCATCCCAAGCCATCTGCCCAGGCTGACAAATGAGGACATTGCCTTTACAATTCCACAGCATTTTGTCTTTCAGTAATCCCAAGAAAACCAAAGCACTGCAATGCTCCTGGGGTGTTCCTCACTGGGGGACCTCAAATCGGTTCCTGCTTTGCTTCATTAAGTGATCAGAAAAATCTACTCTGGGCAGCTAAATCCCAGCCTCCTTCAATGGCATCAAATCAATTCCTTCACCTCAGAGGGGAAAAATTCTTCACTGTGAGGGTGCTGGAGCCCTGGAGCAGGCTGCCCAGAGAGGTTTTGGAATCTGCTTCTCTGGAGACATTCCAGACCCACCTGGACATTGTGATTCTGGGAAAAGAACAACCCCAGACAGCAGTATAGGTTGGGCATAGACCTGTTGGAAGGTAGCAAAGGGGAAAAAGATTTTGAGGTCCTAACTGAAGGGAGGGTGCCCATGAGCCAGCAATGTGTTCTGGGGAGCCAGGAGGGGCAAGGCCATTCTGGGGTGGATTAGAAAGGCTGTGGTGAGTAGGTCAAGAGAGGTTCTCCTGCCCCTCTGCTCTGCCCTGCTGAGGCCACATCTGCAGTCCTGTGTCCAGTTCTGGGCTCCCCTGCTCAAGAGGGACACAGAACTGCTGCAGAGAGGAGTCCAGCACAGAGCCACAAAGATGCTGAAGGGAATTTCTTTGTGGATAAATCTAATGCAGGTTTGACAGCTCCAGGCTCAAACCAGCTGAATGCCATTTGAGTTCTGCTCAGAAACCCTTTGGGCTTTGTCAGGGTTAGGGCTGAGCTGGCCTCTAGGTCCCTTCCAGCCCTGCCCTTGTGTGATTCTGGGATTCTGTGATCCCGGGCAAGCTGCTGTGGGTGCCTTTAGCAGGCAGGTTGGGTGAGGAAGTCTCCAGAGCTCCTGGGGGCTTCACTACCTCCCCTTCCACACTCCTTGCAGCTGACACGTGTGTCTGCCAGGGGCTGCTCCCTCCGTGTCCAGGAGCAGGTTTGCTTTTTTTAGGGATCCTCCCTTCCCCAACCGCTAATTTAAACAAGACGATCGACGTGGCCACCGCGTCCTGCACTCTGAGATCTGCTACCAATTTCTCTGTGCTTTTCCATCCAGATTTCTCCTGGTTGCTCAGGACACCTGTTAGTTCCATCAGGAGATATTTGTCTGGCTGACAATGCCCACCCTCCTCCACCGCCAGCTTGAGGACGCTGGGCTGAAGGCTCAGGCTGTTTATCTTTCAAGGGAGCAGCTTGTTTGGAGGGAGGGGAGAGAGGTGATCCAACCTTCAGCCTGGCAGGAGCTCAGTGAAGCAGGACTCCTCTGTTTNTTGTCATATAGGTTTTTTTTTTTTTCTTCTGCCCTCTATTATTATTATTATTAATAATAATAATAATAATTCATAAATCAACAATGGCCAAAAGGTCAGGCAGAAAGAGTCTGCTGCCTGCCTATAGGAGAGGATCCTGTGTGGGTGTGAGAACCTCTTGAAATGGGCAAAGGACACTGGAAACAATGAAGGAGACATGAATTACAGTATTTTTGGCAGGAACAAACCAACAGTTCCATCCCCCTG
>VWZI01003765.1:45412-55887 GCA_013396835.1 Psilopogon haemacephalus | reverse complement strand
CCCCTTCCTTCAGAGGGGGGCTTTCTGCTGAGCCCTGATGGGGGGAAGAAAGTTTGTTATGGTTTTCCCCTGCAAAACCAAGGGAGAGCGTGGTAGGAAAATAAAAATAGCCAAGCTGGAGCCCGTTTCTGCCGGAGCCACGGATGGCAGAGTGTCAGTGCACTGCTTCCCTGCCCACAAATGGACACTCTGAGGAGAGAAGGCTTCAAGGAGACCTTTTAGTAGCCTTCCAGTATCTGAAGGGGGCCTACAGGAGGGCTGGGGAGGGACTGTTCACAAGGTCTTGTAATGACAGGACGAGGGGGAATGGGTTTAAGCTGATGGAGGGGAGATTTAAATGGGATGTTAGGAGGAAGTTCTTTACAGTGAGGGTGGTGAGACACTGGCACAGGTTGCCCAGGGAGGTTGTGGCTGCTCCCTCCCTGGAGGTGTTCAAGGCCAGGTTGGATGAGGCTTTGAGTGACCTGTTCCAGTGGGAGGTGTCCCTGCCTATGACAGGGGATTGGAATTGGATGAGCTTTGAGGTCCCTTCCAAACTAAACCCTTCTATGATTTAACCAGATCAGGTTGCTCAGAGCCTTGTCTAGCCTGATCCAGAATGCTTCCAGCAATGGGGCACCAACCATTTCCCTGGGCAACTTGGGCCAGTGTTGCATAACAAATCTCTTCCTCCATCTAATCTAAACCTCCCTCCTGTAGTTTAAACCCCATCCCTCTTTGCCCTGCCACAACAGGCTCTGTTACAAAGCCTGTCACCAGCATTCTTATTGGCCCCTCTCAAGCACTGAAGGCCACCAGGAGGTCTCCCTGTAGCCTTCTCTCCCTAAAGCTGGACAACCTCCTCCCTCTCTCAGCCTGGCCTCACAGCAGAGGTCGTTTCCAGTCCTCTGAGCATTCCTGTGGCCTCCTCTGCCACAAGGTCCCCTGATTAGTTTGCAAATTCTCTCATCACAGCAATGCTCAGTACTAAGAACTGCTAAACAATCCATGGCAGCTTCTGTCATCATCCCCAGCCTGCTAGGGGCCGGGGAGAGCTCCAAGAGCTTTGGTTTCTCCTAACGAGCCTCGTGCTCAAAGAACTTCAAAGCTGATGCAGACTGTTAAATAAAAGAAGATGGCGAGGAGATGGCAGAAAAGAAGGAAAATATTAGGGATGGTTTTCGCTTGGAGGTGTTTGAAAGGGAGCAGCTCAAGTCCCAGAATCTCTTAGAGTTTCAGTAGTGATCCCTTCTTGAGCCAATTTGTTATGTGACCACAGATGGCTTGCCCAAATCCAAGCAAGGAGGTCCAGGGCTGGAATGCAGCCCACGGAAGCATGGCAGTCTTGCCTCCTACTTGTCTTCATGTCCATGACCCTCTCTGACTCACTGCCTCCAGCTAAGCAAGTTTTCCATTTCCTCCAGGAGCACCCACTCCAGCCTGTCAAATGTCTCTTTCTCATCAGGACTTGCACTTCCAAACCCAACTCCCTCTGTTATTGACCAGTTCTGGTCAATATATTCATCAATGACCTGGATGAGGGCACAGAGGGCACTGTCAGCAAGATTACTGATGGCACCAAAGTGGATAGAGTGGCTGCCACAGCAGAGGCTGTGCTGCCATTCAGCCAGACTGGGACAGGCTGAGAGCTGGGCAGGAAGAAATGGATTGGAATTCAACGAGGGCAAGGGAAAGAGCAACCCCAGGGAGCAGGACAGGTTGGGGACTGAGCTGTTGGAAGGCAGCAAAGGGGAAAAGGATTTGAGGGTCCCAGTGAATTATAGGGTGCCCATGAGTCAGAAATGTGCTCTGGGGACCAGGAGGGGCAAGGACATTCTGGGGTGGGTTAGAAGGGCTGTGGTGAGTAGGTCAAGAGAGGTTCTCCTGCCCCTCTGCTCTGCCCTGATGAGGCCACATCTGCAGTACTGTGTCCAGTTCTGGGCACCCCAGTTCAAGAGGGACACAGAACTGCTGGAGAGAGTCCAGCACAGAGCCACAAAGATGCTGAAGGCAATGGAAGAGCTCTGTTAGGAGCAGAGCCTGAGGGAGCTGAGGCTGTGCTGCTGGGGGCAGAGGAGCCTGAGAGGTGACCTCAGCAATGCTTCTAAAGATGTGCAGGTGAGTGGCAGGAGGCTGGAGCCAGCTCTGCTGGGTGATGCCCAGGGACAGGCCAAGGGGCACTGGGTGGAAGCTGAGGCAGAGGAAGCTTCATTTAAACATGAGGAGGAATTTTTCTCCCTGTGAGCGTGATAGAACCCTGGCACAGGCTGCCCAGGGGGGTTGTGGAGTCTCCCTCTCTGGAGATATTCAAGAACCGTCTGGATGTGTTCCTGTGTGATCTGGTGTAGGAGATGCTGCTGTGGCAGAGGGGTTGGAATGGCTGAGCTTTGGAGGTCCCTTCCAGCCCCTGACATTTTGTGATTCTATGATCTGGAAAGTTCTCAACCATAAGCAAACATCGGTGCAGCGCAGGAAGAGAAGAGGATGATTGCATCCAACACAAGAACTGTGTCCAGTTCAAATTACAGTAAAGAGTAAGTGTGGGTAGGCAGAACATGAATCAGAATTTGGCTGGGAAAGCAGCTTACACCTACTTTTCCTTCAGGGAAAAGAGAGGCTTTGGAGAACTTGGGTAACTGGGAGTGGCATCTGGGATTTTGGGTTGTGTCTTACCAAAAGAAAGACCTCCAAATGAGTTCTGGCAAACACAATCAGCACAAGAAGAACAGGGAAGCTTCTGTGGCATCACAGATGCTGCTTCCTGGAAGACTCAGCGCACAGAGGTTTCCCCACCCTCAAATACCACCCACCCAAGGCTCCTTTGCTTCAGCTCTCTGAAATCAGAGCAAGAGATGCTTGCCCTGGTGCTTATTTTTCCAGGCAAAGCTTTTGAAGGAGCAGGAGAGTTTCATTCCAGCTTGGAAGAGCTTGCATCTCCTTGGACTCCTCAGCTCTTTAGAACTGTTCTCTTGGGTTATGTGTGACAACCTCTTCATGACAGAATGTCAAGAGAGGAAAGTGTGGTGCAAGAAAAAAAACCTCAACAACCCTACAAAGGTAGTGTTCATGTCATAACGGTGAAGAGGAATGGAACTGGCTCTGAAAATCATGAGAATCAGATGACCAAGGACAGCAACTCATTTCACAGCATTAACCAGGTTGGAAAAGACCTCTGGGATCATGGAGTCCAACCTATCACCTAACCCTTCTCAGTAACTAACCCATGGCACCAAGTGCCTCTTAAACAGCTCCAGGGATGGGGACTCCACCACCTCCCTGGGCAGCCCATTCCAATGCCAATCACTCTCTCTGCCAACAACTTCCTCCTAACATCCAGCCTGAACCTGCCCTGCCACAGCTTGAGGCTGTGTCCCCTCCTTCTGTCCCTGGCTGCCCAACCCCAGCTGGCCACAACCTCCCTTCAAGTAGCAATGAGCTCTGCCCTGAGCCTCCTCTTCTGCAGGCTGCACACCCCCAGCTCCCTCAGCCTCTCCTCTTGGGGCTGTGCTTCAGGCCCCTCCCCAGCCTTGCTGCCCTTCTCTGGCACCTCAACATCCCTCTTGAATTGAGGGGCCCAGAACTGGACACAGCACTCAAGGTGTGGCTTGACCACTGCTGAGCACAGGGGCAGAAGGGCTGCCTTGGTCCTGCTGGCCACAATGTTCCTGATCCAAGCCAGGATACTATTGGCTTTCATGGCCACCTGGACACCTAGAAGAAGCTTGACATGGCCCAGCAATGTGCCCTCATGGCCCAGAACCCAAACATGCCCTGAACAGCATTTCCAGAAGCCAGCCATGCCCTGAGCTGCATTCCCAGCAGCATGGGCAGCAGGTGTCAGGAGGGAATTCTGCTCTTCTACTCCAACTGCTCAGCTCAGCCACCCCATTCCAGTGCTGGCTCCAACAAAGGGTGGGCATGGACCATGTTATGATCAGAGGGCTGAAACTCCTCTGCTGCCATGACAGGCTGAGAGAGTTTAATTTAAACTAAATGAGGGGAGATGTAGATCACATACGAGGAAGGAGTTCTTCAGTGTGAGGGTGTTGAGACATGGGAGAAGGTTGCCCAGAGAAGCAGAAAATGTCCCATCCCTGGAAAGCATCCAAGGGCAGGCTGGAGAGGGCTTTGAGCAAAGCAGGGGAAGGTGTCCCTGCCATGGCAGGAGGCTTGGGACTAGGTGATCTTTAATGTCCTTTCCAACCCAAACTGTTCAGTGATTCTATGAATATCTTCCATTGCCTGGTAGCCTTGAGATATTTTCTCATCTTTCCATTACAAAGTGTAATCCTCCTCATCCTGGGTTTCACCTCCTTGGACCAGGCAAAGAAATTCCACCCTGAGAGTGCTTTAAAACTCTCTGTATGACTCTTGCTTTGACACATCCAGAGCTCATTTCTGCCCTGGGCAATTATTCCTTCCTCTGCCTGTTTTTTGACGCATTTCCTGAGCTGAGTGCCCTGAGCAGGAGGAGATGTCTCTGGTAGCCAGGCTGTGACCAAGGCTCTTTGCCACTGCCTGCATTCTGAGGGAGAGGTTTTGGGAGCAGTGACGTGCAGAGGAGTAGAAGGGGAGAATCATCTCCCTGGACCTGCTGGCCACAATTCTCCTGATGCAGCCCAGGCTCTGGTTGGCTCTCTGGGCTGCAAGTGGACACTGCTGGCTCATATATGAAATGGAAGAGAGAAGAACAATTTATGGACTTTTCATTACTGCTTCTCTCCATACTTTACAGTTTGATCTGCCCCAGCACAATAGTGGAGATGTCTGGATTAGGACTTACATTTTGAGCTCTTAAAGCCACCAAAGAAGATGCTGGAGGGAATCCCAGGCCCATTGGTTAGCTCTGCCAAGGGGACCAAAGGTCTGGCAATGACATTAACATCCTGGTATGTGAGCTGTATTCGTGGGTCTTTGGTTTCATGGTTCCCACTAAGTCTTAAGGGTTCTCAGAGACTCACTGGAATCGGGGAGGGAAAAGACCTATTAGAGTAGGTCATTTGGTCCATCCACTGACCCTAAACACGGCAGGATTTTCCACACTGTCTCGTCCCAAGGGCTTTGTCCTGTCCAGTTTGACATGAGTCAAGTCAAGGGGCTTCCACCCTTCCACTGCTCCCGCTGGGAGGTCATTCCACAGCTCGACACAGATTCGCTTACAAATATTTTCCTGAGAGCGCATCCAAATTTTCCTGCCCTTCATTTCAGCTCCTGACCCTCCTCCTGCAGATCCTCCTGCTCTATCCCCAAGCAGCATGAAGGCTGAATGTCCATAGGAATGTCTATATATGGCTTCAGCACATCCCTCCTTATCAACGACCTTGGAATAGCCAAAGGCTGCAGAGGGAACTTCCTTCCCTACAAGATGCTCCCAGCAAGAGTTGGCTACTATGAGCAGTAGCTTCCAGGACAAAGGGCTCCTTGGGGCTGGTGTGACCTCCAAAGCAGATCACACAAGAAGCACAACAGACCTAGCCCACACTAAGCCCAAGAAAGGGCCTAAAACCTGAGGCATGGAGACATCCCCCTAACAGAGATGGCATTGGGTTGATCATCTCGTTCCAACCCCCCTGCCATGGGGTTGAAAAAAATGTTATCAGTAGAACTCTTTCAGAGCCATCAGTGCACACCTAACTTCCAAGCATTTCCTTGGGAGCTGAGGAACCAAGATATGCAAACCTGCTCTCCTCTGGCCTCTTCCAGAGCAACCTCAGCTTTGCTGTGCAACCCTGCTCTCCTCTGGCCTCTTCCAGAGCAACCTCAGCCTTGCTGTGCAAAACTGCTTTCCAAGACAGTCTTGGGATGCAGAATGGTGACTTGCAGGCTGGGGACAGGGGAGTGGGGAAGATCCTGACGTGGCTGTTTTCCTTCCAAAGCAAAACCACCTCCTGCAGCTCTCTGCTAACGACACAGAGTCCTGGGGTGCTGGGGGACTGCGTGGAGCCCTGGCCTGAGCCTGTGCTGGCTGTGCCTGCGAGTGGGGCCGAAAGAAAAACACACAGGGCTCAGGAGGAGTAAACCATAAACAATGCTTAAAACAACAGTGCAAAGAGAGCCAGCCCCAAGCTTCCCCCCGGGCCAGGTCGCTGCAGGGAGCTGGATGAGAAGGAACCTGCTGCGAGCCAGGCTGGAGAAGGCAGGAGTGACACTGGTTAGCAGGGAGAAGGAACTTGAGGAATGGGCAGGAACTGTGAGTGATGCATCCATAGAAGGGGAATGTCATTCTCTGGCCAAGTTCACCACCAGGGCTGGCTGCACAGCTATGAACAAAACATCTCCCTCCCGGAGAAGGAGGATTTTTTCCCCCTTTTTTAATGGAAGTTTCACCCCCCTCCCCCCCTACTTTTGACCTAACAAATTCCCCACAGCTGGAGCATCTCTGGCATTTCTCTGGATGCTGACTGTGTCCTACCTCTTCCACATTCTACTGATGTTTGGGATCCAGGGTGGTATGTGGTGGGGACCACCTAGTCCCGATGCCCAGTGACAGGACAAGGGGCACTGGGTGGAAGGTGAGGCATAGGAGGTTCCATGTCAACCTGAGGAAGATTTTATTTCCCTGTGAAAGGTGACAGAGCACTGGCACAGGCTGCTCAGGAAGGTTGTGGAGCCTCCCTCTCTGGAGATACTCAAGAACCATCTGGATGTGTTCCAGTGTGATCTGCTCTGGATGATTCTGCTCTGGCAGGGGGTCTGGACCAGAGGAGCTTTGGAGGTCCCTTCCAGCCCCTGACATTCGGTGATTCTGTGATTTCCATGATTCCACAATCCATGACTCTGTGATTCCATGATTTCATGATTCCATGATTCCATTATTCCATGATTCTATGATTCCATGATTCCATGATTCTATGATTCCATGATTCCATGCTTCTATGATTCCATGATTCTATGTTTCTAATCCAGCCGTTCTAGTACCAGAGGGTCACTCAGAGAAACTTGCCCAGGGCTGCAATGTCCAGGTGGGTTTGGAGTCTCTCCAGAGGAAGAGAAGTCTCTGAGAAGGATGTGGCATTCCAGCTGCCTGAGTCACTTGCTCCCTGTCCCTCCTTTTCTCCTCGAGCATTACTAGAAGCACATTTTTATGCTGCTTTATCCATTCAGTCAGGCCTTTTGGCTGCTCTTCTCTTTTCCCTCAAAGCCTCAGGCTTGCTCTGAGTGGGTTGATTTGGTTGCTTCTCAGACTACCTCCCACCTTCCTTTTCTTCTCTGCCTTGCAGTGTGCTCGAATCACCTTCTGGTTCCCTCTCAGCTGCTTCAGACTCAGGAAAATCACCACCTGTGCCCCTTCAGGAATGGATTTTCCTCCTTACCATATGCCCCCCAACCCAGCACTTCCCTGGCTAGATTTCATCCCATGCTGAAGTGCTTTCTCTCCGTGGATTATTGCTATATGCTGGGAATCTGCTGTGCTGAAATCCTGCCACGTTGATGGAAATGGCAATTTTTTCAGACTATATCTTTTTATTATATTATTATTGTTATTATTATACAGTTCCTCTCTTCTCTCTGTCTCCTTCTCTCACCTTCTGTTTTTACACCACCGTGGATCACATTCTCCTAACAGGCTGTTTTCCAAACTATAGAAATTAAACCATAAATGTTCCTTTGCCTGCTTTTCCATCCTTATATTCCCCAAGGAGATTAGCAGGGGGAGGGAGAAGGACTCTCCTCAGCCTCCTTTTTTCCAGACTGAACAATCCTGGGTCCCTCACAGGGCTTCTGCTCTAGACCCTTCACCAGCTTTGTTGCCTTTCTTTGGACACATTCCAATACCTCAATGTTGGAATGGGCTGCCCAGGGAGGTGGTGGAGTTGCTGTCCCTGGAGGTGTTCAAGACAAGCCTGGATGAGGCACTGAGTGCCATGGTCTGGTTGATTGGCTAGGGCTGGGCTCTAGGTTGGGCTGGTTGAGCTTGGAGCTCTCTTCCAACCTGCCTGATTCTCTGATTCTATGTGCCTAAGATCAGGACAGCAGCTGGAAGAGCAGCAGCGATTTACAGCCGGAGCTGCTCCTCGCCTGCCCTGGGTGTTAGGTGGATTTATGTCTCCTCTGCAGAGAACAAGTGCAGTCCTAGCATGCCTCCACTTTCCTGCTGCTCAAATTACTGCTGTAACAAGAGCTGTTACTTCTCAGCCACACGACCGTCCTGCAGCTCTGCTGTCGCTGGATTTATGCCTGCAGGGTAGAGCTCCTCTGCGGACGCTGCGGGGACGAGCAGGGGACAAGGCTGCGCTGCCTCGCATCTGCCTAACATCTTACAATCATAGAATGGTTTAGGTTGGAAGAGACCTCAAAGATCATCCAGTTCTAACCCCCCTGTGCCATAGGCAGGGACACCTCCCACTAGATCAGGACGCTCAAGACATCATCGAGCCTGGCCTGAAACCCCCCCGGGGAGGAAGCAGCCACAACCTCCCTGGGCAACCTCTTCCAGTGTCTCGCCACCCTCACTGTGAAGAACTTTCTCCTAACATCTCGTTTAAATCTCCCCTCTGCCAATTTGAACCCATTCCCCCTCGTCCTGTCATTACAAGACCTTGTGAACAGTCCCTCCCCAGCCCTCCTGTAGCCCCCTTCAGATACTGGAAGGTTGCTATAAGGTCTCCTGGAAGCTTTCTCTTCTTCAGGCTGAAAAGTCCCAACTCCCTCAGCCTGTCCTCATAGCAGAGCTGCTGCATCCCTCTTATCATCTTCGTGGCCCTCCTCTGGACTCTCTCCAGCACTTCCATGTCCTTCTTGTGCTGGAGGCTGCAGAGCTGCAGACAGTGCTGCAGGTGGGGTCTGAGGAGAGCAGAGCCAAGGGGCACAATCCCCTCCCTTGCCCTGCTGCCCACAGCTGCTCTTGCTGCAGCCCAGCACACAGTTGCTGTCTGGGTTGTGTGTGCACACTGCAGGCTCATGTCGAGCTTCTTGGCTGGGCTCAGGTCACACTTCTGATCCAGAGTTTGTTTCATGGATTCCACTCTCCCAATCAGCCGTTAGCAGAGGGCACCTACACTCAGACACACAGCCCAAGGTCTTGCAAGGTTTGTCTAACCATCCAGCCCCAGATATTCATCACTTCTAACTATTGAACCCATGGAGCTTTCCCATTAGCTCCTGGTACTTGGGTCACTGCCAATGTTAACACTGGGCTGCCCTTTGGGTTTAATAGCAGAGCTCTCTATTGAAATAGGGGGGGTCACTGGAGCTGATTTTGATGGCTTTTTAAATGTTGGGATTTCCTTGCAACTGCTTCCAAAATGACCTTTTTGACCAGTGAGAAGATGCTGGGCTGATTTCCCACCTCTCCACCCCCACTTGCCCTTCATTTCTTTGGGTCAAACTTTATAACGTTTAAAAGGAGAATATAAAAGCAGCACAGAATGTTAGGGGCTGGAAGGGACCCCAAAAGATCACCCAAGTCGAACCTCCCTGCCAGAGCAGGGTCACCCAGAGCAGATCACACAGGAAAGCATCCAGGCAGGACTTTGGATATCCCCAGTGAAGGAGATTCCACAGCCCCCCTGGGCAGCCTGTGCCTTCCAGCCAGCCAGGACTGGGCTTAGTGTAACCTCCAAGAACAATCATGAAATCACAGAATCCTAGAATCAGCCAGGTTGGAAGAGACCTCCAAGCTCACCCAGCCCAACCTATCCCCCAGCCCTATCCAATCAACCAGACCATGGCACTAAGTGTCCCATCCAGGCTTGTCTTGAACACCTCCAGAGACAGCGACTCCACCACCTCCCTGGGTAGAACTGAACTCCCTGTTCAGTCTCGTCCCATTGGCCTCTGCCCACCCATCCAGCCCGGCCAGGTCCATCTGCAGGTCCCTCCTACCCTCCAGCAGAGCCACACCTGCTCCTAGCTTGGTGTCAAAACTCACTGATGCTGGACTCAATGCCCTCATCCAGAGCATCAATGAAGACATTAAACAGGGCTGTGCCCAGCACTGCTCCCTGGGGCACACCACCAGTGCCAGTTGCCAGCTGCCTGTGGCACCATTCACCACCACTCTCTGTGCCTTCCCCTCCAGCCAGTTCTTGACCCATTTCAGAGTGGATCTGTCCCAGCCACGAGCTGGCAGCTTTGCCAGGAGCTTGCAGTGGCAGAGGGTGCCAAAGGCTTTGCTGAAGCCCAGGTAGACTAATCATGATCCAGAGGGGTGCAGCTGGTAGGAGAGAAAGCAGCAGCTCAGGAGACAATGGTGATGGTTTATTGCTCTGGACAGAGATCAGTAACATTTCCAACCTGCTCTGCCCCTTTTAACTCCCTGCTTAATTTATTCTGTATTATTTATAGGCAGGTAGGTTTGCACATTCATAAAACGTTCAGCTTCCTGTTATGTCTGGAGAGCTGGTAGGAGGTATGGCAAATATATTCACAGCAGCTCGAATCCCCTGTGTGGTTTCCATTGAGTGAAATATTCATCACTTCCTGTCCCGAGCTCAGTGAAGCACTGCCAATGTTTTAACAAGAGGCTCCCACAGAAATGTCTCCTCCTTCCCTCT
>VWZI01003765.1:0-13721 GCA_013396835.1 Psilopogon haemacephalus | reverse complement strand
CTCCCTTCCTCCCTTCCTCCCTTCCTCCCTTCCTCCCTTCCTCCCTTCCTCCCTTCCTCCCTTCCTCCCTTCCTTTCTTTCTTTCTTTCTTTCTTTCTTTCTTTCTTTCTTTCTTTCTTTCTTTCTTTCTTTCTTTCTTTCTTTCTTTCTTTCTTTCTTTCTTTTTCTGGTTATTTCCAGGAGAAAATTATCTGTGATGTTAACAAGGCACTGATGGAAAAAGTCAAGTTGTCTGGAGAGCCTCTCAGCAGCCCATCCTCTTCTTCCTCCACTTCTCCTGAGTGGGTCTGTAAGAGCAGGGAATGCAATCAGTCTGGCCACGCAGGATCCGGAGCCTGCCCCCATTTCCTCCCTGTTATAACAAAAAATCAACCATTGCTCTCCATTAAAAAAGATTTCCTGGTGAACAAGAGGAGGAAGCACTGGCAAATAGACCATTCATGCCCTCTGGCAAGCCTGGCCCAGTGCTCCAGCACCCTCCTCACGGGAAAGAAGTTTCTCCTCATGGAACCTGCTGTTGCCAGGCACTGCTGCCCCCCGTCCTTTGACACTTGCCCTTTAGCTCTTGCTGAGCATTGCAACTGGAAGGGATCTGTGGAGGTTCCCTAGTCCATCCCCCTCTGCTAAATCAGGGCACCCACAGCAGCTTGCTCAGCATCACAATGGCCAGGGGGTTTGGAAGATCTGCAGAGAAGACTCCACAACCTCTTTGGGCAGCCTGCTCCAGGGCCTCCAGCATCCTCACATCAAAGAAGCTTCTCCTCCTGTTCAGAAGGAACCTCCTGGGTTCCAGTTTGTGCCCTTTGGCCTGCCACTGAGCACCACTGCTAAGAGTCTGGCCCCATCCTCTTGCCGGGCTCGGTGATGCGCAGCAGCTCCCTGCAGAGCAACCCTCCCCTACAGGAGCTCCTCTGCAGAAAGCCTCCTGCGGGGATGGGACCAGCCCTAGCTGGCAGAGGGCAGTTCGTGGGACAGAAGGTTTGGAGGAGGATGCACTGGGGTGGGGAGGGGAGGAGCTCCAAGCCTGGGAATGCAGAACTCCCCCTCTTGCAGAGGGCTTGCTTTGAACCCCTTTGAGCACATGCTTCTTCCTGGAAAGCCTGTGCCAAGAAAACCCACTGGCTGAGAGATCAGAGGGAATCTAATGCAGAAAAGCTTACGAGCCCAAAGGGGACAGGCTTCCTCTGGAAAGCTCATCCCAGATGTGTGCACAGCAGCACTCACACACACACACACACACACACACACACAGGGCTGCCTGTGTGCTCACAGAGCACATCCCTGCTCGGCTGGGGGTCTCCCCAGAGGGAAGGATAAACCACTTCGAGGCTGCCCCAGGGAAGCTTTTGCAGTGCTGAAGGCAAAGCTTACTGCTTGCATCAGGCTAGAGCAGGCAAAGCTGACTGCTTGCATCAGGCTACAGCAGGCTGTGCATTCCCCTCCCAGCTCAAGCCGTGCCTGAGACAGGCTGAACAAGGCTAACCCAAGAATGCTCCTGCAGAGTGTGGGGATGATGTACGCAAAGCACACCGAGGACACACACACACACACACACACACACACACACACACACACAGAGGGCTTCCCACACAGCCCTCTGCTGACACTGCCTGTGCCTCATGGCATTTCCCTGACCACTGGGGATACCACAGGGGCCAGCCCAGTAACCCCAGTGCCTGGGGGATGGGGGCAGTGACGCAGGGCAGAGGGGAACAGGCAGCTGGTACTGGTGAGGCATCCCCAGAGCGAGATGCAGGACACTTGTGGTTAGATAGGGCATTGTGCACAGGCAGGGAGGGAAGGCCAATGGGATCCTGGGGTGGATTAGGAAGAGTGTGTCCAGCAGACCCAGGGAGGTTCTCCTCACCCTCTGCCCTGCTGCGACCTCATCTTGAGCAGTGCCTGCAGTTTTGGGCTCCCCAGTTGAAGATTGGTGCTCTAGAACCTTCCCCAGCTTCCTTGCCTTTCTCTGGACGTGCTCCACCATCTCAATGTCCTTCTTGGAGTGAGGGGCCCAAAGCTGAACCCAGGATTCAAGGTGTTGCCTTATCAGTGCTGAGTCCAAGGGGGACAATCAATTGCCTAATCCTGACGGCCACACTGGAGGTGCTTCTGTTTAGTGCTACAGCCACAGGGCTAAGCTGCCTCCACCACCAGCACCTGCAGAGCTAAAATCTTGTAATGGAGACTCTCTGCCTGTGCTCAGTCACTCAGGAAGCAGCCACCCAAGGCAGCAGGAGGGTTTGTAGCCTGGACACGTGTGTAGAAGGAATCTGGTGTAGCCACATCGTGCTTGGTCTGTGGAGTGGGATCAGCAGCTGGGGCCAAATGACTGGAAGCAATTCAGGGCTTTGCTGGTAAAAGGCCATGAGCTAAAAGGCTCAGCAGCCTCTAGCATGTTCCCTGAGCTGTCAAGATTGAGGAGCCAAGGGTTTCATCCTTGGTCTTTAGAGGCAGGGTGAAAAAAAATACCAAGCTTTCTGGTTTGGCAAGACTGTCCCTGTAGAAACTTTCAGTAATGGTTGAAAAAAAAAATAATTAAAAAAAAGAAATGTTCAATAAACCAGAAAAATTATTCTAGAAGATGATTAAAGCAACCAAGCAACCAACTACCCCTCCTCGGGGTGACAAACCTGACCACTACCCAGTACACTCCCCTGTTTTTCCAAGAACATGGATTTCATAGAAGCAGAAAATAATTTCCATTGAAAGAGCTTTCCTGGAGGTCCTCTGCACCTCTGCTCCCAGCCCATCCAAGGGCAGAGACATGAACCAGCTTGACCTATTGATCATCAAAGCTCTGTTAGTCACCTACTGATGGATGTGGGGCGAGGTCCCATGGGGCCAGCTTGCACCCAGCCCTTGTGCCGCCTCTCATGGAGCACTTGGGAAGGTCCTGCAGGCAGCTTGGATTTCTGGAAAGCAATGTGTGAGCCTGAGTCAGAGCTCCTCCAGGCTGAGCAGTCCCAGAGGCAGGGCCCAGCTGGTTGTGATTTTGGAGATGGCAGAGAGCGAAAGGATCTCTTGCAGGGAGAGGCTGGGAGGAGGCTCCTGACAGGCGACAGGGAGGTGATGCTGCTGGTGCTGAGGCAGATTGACATCAGCAGTGGGAACCATCAGGACAGAGAAAAGTTTCCTCCCCTGCCTACCTGCATTCCCACCTCAAGTAAGGGAGCAGTCACAGAATCATAGAACTTTTTTTGGGTGGAAACAGACCTTTAAGATGATGAAGTCCAAGCGTTACCCCAGCACTGCCAGGTCACCACTAAGCCATGGACCCCAGCTTCCCAATCCCTCCAGGGGTGGGGTATCCACCACCATCCTGGGCAGCCTGGGCCAGAACTTGACAACCCTTTTAGGGAAGAAATTGTTCCTCATGTTCATCCTAAACCTCCCTTGGTATAACTTGAGGCTGTTTGCTCTTATCCTATCATCATTCCTTGGGAGAGGAAACCAACCTCCACATCGCCCTGCAGGCCCTTGTAGAGAGTGATATGAAGGTCTCCTCTCAGCCTCCTTTTCCTCCAAGATAAGTTCTTTCAGTCACTCCTTAAAAGGGTTGTGCTTCAGACCCTTTGCCAGCTTCATTGTTCTTCTTGTGAGCTGCCCTAGCTGGCTCTCCTGTGCCAGCACAAACACTGCTCCTGATGTGCCACACTGAGGTCTGTCATCTGATGGATTTTCTCCCTTCAGGGACAAAATCCTGGTGCTGGAACCACCTTAGGGACAAAATCCAGGTACTGGAACCACCTTAGGGGGCCCAGCATTGGCAGCAGGCAGCTGCCAGCAGCACCTGGAGCCGGAAATCCATCTCGAGGAGATGTTGGCATTCTTGGGTTACACAAGTGTCCTGCCTTTTGCCTGGTGCTGTGCCTCAGAGTCTGAGTTTCAGGACAGAGCCTGGACCTTAAGTACTGGCAATAACAGCCCAAACTGTAGCCAAAGCAAGAAAGAGAGAGATGGGCCAGGTGGGGGAGATGTCACATCTGATTCCCACATCTGGCGATGGGATGAGAGGGGAGAGAGACTCTACACAGTCCTCTGACCTGCCAAAGAGGTTGCAGCTTGGGTGAGGCTGCTGCTGGGAACAAGCTCTAGGGACTCACCACCTCTCATCTCTCCTCAGCTGGGGACAAGGACAGAAAGGCCTTCACCTCCCAAACATTACTCAGCTTTGCCCTCCCCCAGAAGCCATCCCCATGCACCAGCTCTGAGCCAAGGACACTTGATTCACTGACTTAGAGGTTATGAATAAACAGGGGGGAAGAGAAGTGATGAATGCAGTTTAGGATGATGCAGAGTGGCCAGGCCCTGGGTCAGAAGGACACAGGACCCCTCTTTGAATGGCAAAACGGGGGACTGACCTGCAGAGGCTCATTTCCTTCTACAGCCTGAGAGCTCACATCTAATTATGCAAGGTTTAGGTGACATAACTCACTTGGGTTTTATTGCTTCTTTCCTCCTTCTTTTCCTTTGGATGCTTTATGCAGCTCATTCAAAGCAGATGCCTCAATCCAGATAAGCTCCAGGCAAAGTCTACTTGGGATGCTCCTCCAGCTGAGTTACCATCCTGATGATCCAGGAGAGCCTGGGTTGGCATGCTGGCAGCATGCTGCTGGGGAGCAGGCTGAGCTCTGCTGTATGGAGGACATTTCCTCCTGGAGATGCCCACTGCCACCAGCCCAGACTGGCTGCCAAGAAGTTGCCTCTCGTGTTGAGCTGCAACCTTCTGTGCTGCAGCTTCCATCCATTGCTCCTTGGCCTATGGCAGGGAGCAGTGAGCAGAGCCTGTCCCCCCCCTCCTCACCCCCAGCCCTCAGAGAGTTATAAACATTGATCCAATCCCCTCTCAGTCTTCTCTTCTGCAGGCTAAGCAGCCCCAGGTCCCTCAGCCTCTCCTCCCCAGGCAGTGCTGCAGTCCCCTCAGCATCCTCCCAGCCCTCCCTTTGACCCTCTCCAGCAGGTCCCTGCCCCTCTGCAGCTGGGGAGCCCCAAACTGAAGGCAGTGCTCAAGAGGAAGTCTGAGTAGGGCAGAGTAGAGGGGGTGGAGAGCCTCTCTGGATCTGCTGGACACACTTTTCCTACTACTCCCCCACTCTCCTCATTCTGTGCCACATACTCAGCCTCTCTATTTACACTTCCAAAGAGCAGTGGTTGTGTGTGTATCAATGTTTCCTTAAACTGAAGCTGATGGGTTCGACCTGTTACTACTAAATACCTTAATTAAGAATCAAGTTGAAAGGCAAAGAAATCCTAGTAGTGAAATTCAGAAGTGGGACTCTAGGTAGTGGAATTGGGGGAGGGGGGAGGAGGAAAAAATAACATGTAGAAAATGTTCTGGAGAGCTCAGGAGCTGGGTCAGGAAATGAGTACACAAAATCTTCCACTTGGAAAATAAAAGTTAAGAGGCTGCTGGAGAAAGATGATCTGAAACAGCTCTTCAGCTCAGAAAAGTAATCTGACAGGCATGAACTCTGAGACTAATGGAGCAGGGTCAGGCACGAGCCACGGGACAGCGAATGCCTTGTCACCCCTCCAAAATTCCCCTTCTCAGGGCTCTGTGGGCTGCCCTGAATTTGAGCAGCCTGCTCTGAGCTAGACCAGAGCTAATTCTGCTCAGGGGTTTCACTTCTCAGCTCTCGGAGGCTCTCTCTGCACTTCAGGGCAGGGTTGCACAGCCCGAGGCTGCTGCTAGCAGGGAGAAGCTGGTGGGGAGAGCTCCTGCCAAGGGCTGCAAGGCTGAAAGGTTCTGCCTTAGATTGCTTCTGGGCACACCAAAGGTACTGCTACACCTTGTGTGTCACCTTGGGGTGCAGGAAGTCAGAGGTGGCACCTGCAGGAAGGAGCAGACAGGGTAGGTGTCCCTAAACTGGCCAGTAAGGGATTCCATCCCATATAATATCAAGCTGAAGGATCACCAGGACCAAGCCTCCTCTTCAACAGCTGGCACCCCATGAAGGCTCTGTCCATTCTGCCTTTGATCCTAAACCATTTCTTCTGGAATCTGGCTCCAGAATCCAATTCCTGGATCCTGCCTCATAGTCCAGGCTGGCGCTTCCCCAGTGCCTTCCCCCAGCATCAGTGGTGACAACGTTGCCACCATTGCCACCAGGGGTTGGGTAGTGGTTTGTGTCCCTTTGTCTCTATTTCATTGGATTGTTCTCATTTCCACTCTATCTGGTTTAGTTTCTTCCCCACTCCATCAGTCTTCTCTTCTGCAGACTAAGCAGCCCCAGGTCCCTCAGCCTCTCCTCCCCAGGCAGTGCTGCAGTCCCCTCAGCATCCTCCCAGCCCTCCCTTGGACTCTCTCCAGCAGGTCCCTGTCCCTCTGCAACTGGGGAGCCCCAAACTGAAGGCAGAGTAGAGGTGGAGCAGAACCTCCCTGGATCTGCTGGATGCACTCTGCCTAATGCTCCCCAGGATCCCACTGTCCCTCTTGGCCCCCAGGGCACATTGCTGTGCCATGGATCTTCTCCCCCAGCACTCTCAGCTCCCTCTCCTTGGGGCTGCTCTCCAGCAGTCCCCTCCCAGCCTGTCCTGCTGCAGTTTATTCTTCCTCCCCGGGTGCAGGACTCTGCACTTGTCCTCGTGTGCACATGTTCCTCTGTGCCCTGCTCTCATCAGGCTCTCCACTGATGCTGCCGAGCAGCAGGAGACAGCTTCCAAAATGCCATCTGCAGGAGGAGGAGTGTCCGATGACAGCCCGGGTGTGAAGTGGTGGCAGCCCGGTGACACTGTGACACAGCCTGCAGGACCCTCCAGCGCAGGAGCTGCTGCGGGCGCTGAGCGCTCTGTGTCCCGCCTGTGGCTCGCTGTTGCCGCTGCCGTGTGCCTGTGCGGGGCTGCAGTGGGTGATTTATTTTTGCACCGGGGGAGGGAAGCATCCCCGGGGTGCCTTGGCCGCCCTCCGCCCCAGCCACCCTCCCGCCTGCCGCCTCCTCCTCCTCCGCTCTCGCTCCGCCGCCGCCGTCCAGATGCTAATTTGTTCTCCCCCTGACCCTGCTCCTTCCCCTCCTGATTTGAAATTAGCTTACTGAAACGTGTTTTCTTTTAAGAATCCACAGCCTAATCCAGAACAAACAAAACACATTTTCTCAAACCACCAACGGCATGAACTTCTGCCCTGGCCTTGACCGAGCTCTCTCCTCCCTTTCGCCTCTTCAGCTCCCTTCCTTGCACCCCCCCGGCAGGCTCCAGCCATCGCCATCTGACTGAGGTTTCCAGGAAATTTTTTTTCCCTGACGAAGCCAGTTGCAACAGCTCAGGAACCGTGGAATTTTTTTGGCAGCCACCGGAGATGTTATTGTATTTACTTTTCCTCCTGCATGCATGGGTTTGGAGGGCGGCGGGGCCGGGAGACGTGCGCCGAGGGGACGAAGTCGCTGCCCTCGTTGGCTGCCGGGCGGCGAAGCGTGCTGGGGCTGGAGGAAGAGCCCCGCGAAGGAGAGCTCTCTGCCGCCTTATCC
The DNA here is from genome assembly GCA_013396835.1 of Psilopogon haemacephalus. NCBI lineage: Eukaryota > Metazoa > Chordata > Aves > Piciformes > Megalaimidae > Psilopogon > Psilopogon haemacephalus. Next base: position 6,255 of record VWZI01003765.1, on the reverse strand, counting down.
ATCGTAGGGGAGGAGCTCTTGATGCTTTATTAACCTGGAGGTTTCGGAGAGCAGATGGTCTGGGACTCGGAGGGCTTGAAATGAGACCGGGATGAGGCTGTTTGGAAAGACAAAAAGTCCGATGGTTCCAACAGCGGGCGGCTCAGAGCTTGCCCTGCTTTCTCCAGCGCTTCCTCGGGGTGCCTGAGCTGGTTTGGTGTTTGCTTTTCTAGTGAAGAGCCCCTCCGTGCCCCCCTGCGAGCACAGGAGTGCAATCCCAAAGGAAGGGCTTGAATGTCAGTGATCTCCTCCTCCAAAGGAAGGGCTTGAATATCAGTGCTCTACAGCCTCATCTGCCCCAGAGGAAGAGTTTGAATGTCAGTGCTCTACAGCCTCATCTGCCCCAGAGGAAGAGTTTGAATGTCAGTGCTCTACACCTCCATCTCCTCCTCCAAATTGGCTGTGATTGATGAAGAAGGGAGAGAGTAGGGAGGCACACACACACCCACCCTTACATAGAAACACAGATGAAGCTGGTGAGGGGCCTGGAGCACAGCCCCAAGAGGAGAGGCTGAGGGAGCTGGGGGTGTGCAGCCTGCAGAAGAGGAGGCTGAGGGCAGAGCTCATTGCTCTCTGCAGCTCCCTGAAGAATAGCACTTGCTCCAACAGTTCCATGTCCTTCCTGTGTTGGGGGCTCCAGAACTGCAGACAGTGCTGCAGGTGGGGTGTGAGGAGAGCAGAGCAAAGGGGTAGAATCCCCTCCCTTGCCCTGCTTCCTTTATACTCTTTACCAATCCTTTCCCAGCCAAGCTTCGAGGCCACACTGGATACACAGGTGGCTTCCAGCTCCACCCCATCACTGGACACCCTCTTCTACTTGAGGTCTTGTTCCTCTTGATTTCCACTACTCTTCCTCTCTTGGTTCTTCTCCCACTTTTCTAGTCACATCCTTGATGTCCTCCTAAGGATTCTCCTGATCTCTCCTCTTCCTCTCTGCAGGACTCTTCCAGAGCTTTCCACATGGTTTGTTTTTTCACCTCCTCAGTCCTATCCACAAACACACCATCTGTACTGATGACTCACAAATCCACCTCTGTCTTCCAATACATCTCTCTTTCTGCTAGGACTGAAATCTTGACCTGTCCTTCTGGCTTTTCCTCATGGATATCTTGCCAGCAGCTCAAATCTAGTCTAGACTGAGCTCCTTTTTTTTTTTTTCTTCTTCTTTTTAAACAGCTAATGGGAAACAAAGAAGGAAGGTTCAGGCATGGCTCACCTCCTCCTGTGGTAGACACCCAAAATAAGTTGGATTGATCTCAGCCTCTGAGTTCCTGTTTGTGCTGAAGGAGTCTGGATGGCAGGTGGGGAAGTCCACACTGTTGGCGCCTGCCTTTGGAGGAGATGAGTTCCAGCTGGCATGACCCAGGGTCCAAACCAAGCCCTGCCAGGCTGCTCAGATGAGTGTGGGACTTCGGGGTTGACACAAAAGGATGAGGAGACAGAGACTCTACTCCATAAGTTTGCTGATGACACCAAACTGGGAGGCTTGGCTGAGACAGCTGCAGGCTGTGAGGCCATCCAGAGAGACCTGCACAGACAGAGCAGGGCACAGAGGAACCAAATGAGGCTCAACAAGGACAAGTGCAGAGTCCTGCACCTGGGGAGGAAAAATAAACTGCAGCAGGACAGGCTGGGAGGTGACTGCTGGAGAGCAGCCCCAAGGAGAGGGAGCTGAGAGTGCTGGGGGAGAGCATCCAGGGGTGTTGGACTGGATGATCTCTTTGGGTCCCTTCCAACCCCTGCCATCCTGTGAGCCTATGATCCTGTAAGCCTATGAGCCTGTGAACAGAGGAGCATGGTCCTATCCCTGCTCCAGCCCCAGCTGTCCCTCCCCATGCCCTGGCCACCCCTCCCCATGCCATGCCCCAGCTCCAAGCTTTGCTCCTGCAGGCGCTGAGCTCATCCCTCTTTCGTTACATGGTTTGTTTTCCCTTTTTTTTTTTTTCTTTCTTCTTCTTTCCCCTTTTCACTCCCAGGCTGCTGACATAGAGATTTATAGCCAAATGTCAAAGCTCCCTGGGTCTCAGACTAGTTCTACTTGCTCTGGGAAACTTCTGGAAAAAAGAATTCATGGGCTGGAAGGTCTTAAAATGCATCCGTGGCAGATCCAGCTCCTTGCTGTTAGCACCCTTCAGAAGAGCTGAACGCAGGCCAGGTTTTGTTTATATGTTTTCCCCTCTAAAACCTCCTCCCCCGCCCCCAGCACAGTTTTTTTGCTCCATTCAGGAAAGAATTAAAAGTCTGGTGGAGCCTCCACCTCCACACTCCATTTCTTCCCCTTCTTATGGCCACTGCTCCTAGCTCCATCACCTCCTCAAGCACCCCCAGTAAAACAAGCCCAGCGGCTGGGGGAATTCCCTTCCCATCAGGGAGATGGCCTTGGCACTTAGCAGCTCCTAATTCACACTCTCATGTGGGGAGACTTGGCTGCTGCTGCTGCTGCTGCTCCGTTCTCACCAGTCCCAGGGTGGAAACTCCTTCAGGACCTGGAGGCTTGGCCGCTGCAGTTGGCAGGGTAAGGCTCCAGAGCTGGAGGCATCACGGTCAGGGCTGCTTGAACAGCTCATTGCCCTTCCAGCACCACACACCCCTTGCCTGACTCTCAGGAGTATCCAGTTTTAGACTGGGAAGCTCCGTTTCACCCTGGAAAGAGGCAGCCTCTGTTGGAGAACAACTGGAGAAGCCTGCAGCTCACCCCGAGCTGGTTGTGTGCCGTGGGCTCCTTCTACACCTGAACCTGTCAGCTCTCACAGCTGCATGTTTGGACAGGGTTTCTCTTCCTCTTCCTTTTTTCCCCCCCTGCTTTTCTTTTGCCTTTAAAACACATCAGAATCTCTCTCTGTGCATGGGGCGGGGGAATGATGGCTGAGGGCTGGAGCAGCTGCTGGGGATGCTGCTCGCATTCAGGAGGTGTTTTCTGGAGGGGGATGAATGATGGCTCCTTTCAAGGCAAGCAGAAACGTAGACTTCCCCTCCTCCTGATGCAGAGCTGGGCTGCACACACCCACTGGCTGCTTCGACAGGCAGGACCGAGGTTAAACCCACCCAGATGCAGGCTGTGGAGGCAGCTAACCAAGCCTCAGCACCCTGCAACCCTCACTCACACTGTCCCATGCAAGCTGCAGGGGCCAAGGTGGCTTCCATCAGCCCCGACAGATTTTCCAGGAACTGCTTTTGTCCTGCTTTAAGCCCTCAGATGCTTGTGCTAAGCTTCTTCCAACTAAGCAAGGTCAGGCTGGGTTTCCAGGGAAGGGATTCAAGGAACAGCCTGGGGAAGAAGGGATCCACACTGCACCCCAAGAGGAGAGCTCTTATCTGGCACAGCCTTGGCCAAAGGAGACATCTGACCAGGCGTCCCCACACATCTGATGTGGGATCCCCACACATTTGTCCTGAGGTCCCCACACATCTGCTCTGAGGTCTGCAGATGCACACCAGGCAGAACAAGGCAGGTGAACTGGAGCCTGGCCAGGAGCATGAACCCACTGCAGTTCAGCCTGGGCAAAGGGATGCTCCAGGATAAGGACTTTGCATCTGTGTTTCCTTTGGGCTCCTTCTCTCCCCGGGACCCGGTTCAAGGCAAGCTGAAGTTCAGATACTGCGGGGCAGGGAGATAAAGCTCACATTGACAATGCTCACATTCTCAGCATAGCAACAATTCCTCTTTCTGCAGAGCCAGGGGCAGCAGCAGCCTCCTCCTATCTCCAAGCGTTTACTTAGTAGCAGGAAGCCTGAAATCCGATGCTGTCTCCACAAAAATCCTCAAGTACATTTAACAATAGACCTTGTTTATAGGCATCCAGCCCTTTGTTTGCCTCCCTTCCCTACAGTGATGCAAGAGCCTCTGCTGAAGAATTTGCTTCCCTAGCCAGACCTGCTTCTTGGTGTGCTTCAGCCTGCAGGTTTTGGAGTTTTATTTCCAGACAGAGTCTGGAAAGGCTCCACACAAGGAGACTCCACAACCTCTCTGGGCAGCCTGTGCCACTGCTCTGGGACCCACACAGGCAAGAAGTTGCCTCTGGTGTTGAGCTGCAACCTCCTGTGCTGCAGCTTCCATCCATTGCTCCTTGGCCTATGGCAGGGAGCAGTGAGCAGAGCCTGTCCCCCCCCTCCTCACCTCCAGCCCTCAGAGATTTACAAACATTGATTCAATCCCCTCTGAGTCTTCTCTTCTGCAGACTAAGCAGTCCCAGGTCCCTCAGCCTCTCCTCCCCAGGCAGTGCTGCAGTCTCCTCAGCATCCTCCCAGCCCTCCCTTGGACTCTCTCCAGCAGGTCCCTGTCCCTCTGCAACTGGGGAGCCCAAAACTGAAGGCAGTGCTCAAGAGGAGTTCTCAGCAGGGCAGAGTAGAGGTGGAGCAGAACCTCCCTGGATCTGCTGGACACACTCTGCCTAATGCCCCCCAGGATCCCATTGTCCCTCTTGTCCCCCAGGGCACATTGCTGTGCCATGGATGTTCTCCCCCAGCACTCCCAGGTCCCTCTCCTTGGGGCTGCTCTCCAGCAGTCCCCTCCCAGCCTGTCCTGCTGCAGTTATTCTTCTCCCCAGGCTGGGAGGCATCAGGCATTGCTGCCTCCATCATCTATGTTTCTCCTTGATCTTCTGCTCACCTCTGCAGTGGGGGATTCATCCTCTTTTGGAGCTGGTGTTCAAAGGGGTGCACATAAATGCACCTCAGCAACAAGGCTGGAAAGCAACAACCTTGGTTTTGAGTCGTGTTCCCTGCTACAGCTTTCCTGGCACTTCAGGCTTACTGAAAGTAACTCAGTGTCCACCCACCACAGGAAAGGGGAAACCTGCTCCTGGTGCTCCAGCAGGGGCATTGAGCAGGATGATCTCCAGAGGTCATTTCCAGCCCCCATCATGCTGGGGTCCTGTGTACTGCTGTGGCCTCCTTGGCTGTCAATCAAACAGGCAGCACAACCTCCAGATGTTTTATGTGACCTGTGCCTGTGGGCAACAGACATCCTGATCCCTCTAAGGATCTGAGTGACAGACTCCCTGACCATGCCTGGAGCAACAGGCTCTGCTCACCAGCTCTCAGGGTTCCTTTAACTGGAGCCTCTTCTCTTCAGCTGCTCCTTGGAGCTTGCTGCCAGCCGTGGGCAGAGGCGATGCTTTGTTACACCAATCTAACTGTCCTTCAGGGCTGCAAGTAGCATCTTCAGCCTCTCCTCCAGACCCACGGGGCACTTTGAGGAGTGTGACTGATTAAAAAGGACTCAAAGTGCCCTGTGGGTCTGGAGGAGAGCCCCAGATCACAAGGTGTTCTGCCTCCAATTCCCTGTGAGCGAAGCCCAGGAGCAGCCTCTCCACAGTGTCCCTTTAGGCAGCTGCAGACAGTAATGAGCTCTGCCCTCAGCCTCCTCTTCCTCACACTAACCATCCCCAGCTCCCTCAGTCTCTCCTCATCAGATTTATTCTCCAGGCCCTTCCCCAGCTTCGCTGCCCTCTTCTGGACCTGCACCAGCCCTTCCCCATCTCTCCTGTATGCCAGCCCCGTGTGGCACCCCCAGCACAGCTCAACTCTGCACCCCCACAGCAGGGCACAGAGGCAGCCCTGGCTCCTTCCACACCTTCTCAAAGGCACAAAGCCCCACTCTGTTCTGTCCCCTCTTCCTTCTCCTGGCTCCCCTATCCCCCCTGTCTTCAGCAGACAATCAGGAACAGGCTTCCAGGAGTGTGCTGGGCTCTGCGAAGCCCTGCAAAGCCTCTTGCCAATCCCCCAGCCCCCCCACGGCCCGGAGGTAACATCCATGCTAAGCTGTTTTTAAGACAAACAGAAGGAAATACTTAGGTGTAAAATTACTTGGCAGAAGCCAACCTGTTTCCCTTTTTGACAGGGACAAAATAAATAGAGGAATCATCCCTGATCCCGAAAAAACCAACCACCCACTAAGAGAAAAGGAGGGGTTGGAGTGGGGCTGCATGCTCCTGTTGGGCAATGCTGCATGTCCTCTGGAACAGCACAGACAGGGCTGTGGAGCAGCTCCCTGGGGAACAACCTGAGCATCCTGGTGGATGGGGAATGCACCATGAGCCAGCAATGTGTCCGTGAAGGTCAGTGGTCTCCTGGAGTGTGGCAAGAAGAGTGTGGCCAGCAGGTCCAGGAAGGGTCTTCTTCCCTTCTCCTCTGCCCTAGGGAGGCCACATCTGGAGTATTTAGTCCAGGAGGTGAGCTGGCAGAATAGATTTGAAGAGAAGAGGAGAGGAGAGG
>VWZI01003764.1:64944-85034 GCA_013396835.1 Psilopogon haemacephalus | reverse complement strand
TTTTTCACACAAATTTTCCAATTAGCTCAAACCAACACAGGAGGCAAGACAAATCAGGAGGATGAGATATTGCAGCAGCTGGGGCTCTGGGCACCTAAGCATAGGCCCAGGCACCAGGTAGCTGCAGGAGAAAGTGACCTTTACTCCCTGCATGCTGTTGAAAATGCAGCACCACNCTGTTGAAAATGCAGCACAACAGGGGCTTTTAGTCTGCATAAAAGAAGACTGAGAGGGGATATAATCAACGTTTCTAAATCTCTGAGGGCTGAGGGTCAGGATAGGGTGGGGACAGGCTCTGCTCACTGCTCCCTGGGATAGGACAAAGAGCAATGGATGGAAGTTGCAACGCAGGAGGTTGCAGCTCAACACAAGAGGCAAATTCTTGACTGGAAGGGTCCCAGAGCACTGGCACAGGCTGCCCAGAGAGGCTGTGGAGTCTCCTTCTCTGTAGCCTTTCCGGGCCTGTCTGGATGTGTTCCTGTGTGACCTGAGCTAGATTGAATGGTCCTGCTCTGTCAGAGGGTTTGGACTGGATGATCTCTTTTGGTCCCTTCCAACTCCTGACATCCTGTGAGCCTGTGACCCTCTGCAGAGACGCAGGAACAGCTCTTATTATTTTAAACCCCCATTCTGCGGATATCTGCAGGAAACAGTCCTGAAGTTTAGGAGTTCTTGGGAGCACTGATGATTCTACCAGAACATCAGACCTCCAAATACTGTCCAAAATAGTTCTGGAGGATGAGGCCTTGAATTTGACCTTCCCATCATGTCTGCTTTTACGTGCCATGTCTCTTCCAGCAGCACAGAGTGCCATGGGTAGGGGTTTAGTCAGGACAACTCCCATAACCAGGCACTGTTAGTGAAGTCATGGAGACAAAACACTTGTAAGGTTTTTGACAAGGTGGATCACCTCTGAGTGTGCACAAGTGTCGCGAGATATCAATTTAATTAGTATTGATATCTGCGGAGGGGGTCCTGGATGGGTCCCCTGGGTTCTCTGGATATGTGGTTGGCAGAAACAAACACACGAGTTGCTTAAAACGCCGAATAAACAGTTTAAACAGTCAGAACTTAGGGAACAGAAAGCCTACATACAAAGCAGACCCCAGCCACGCCTATAAATGGCCGTGGGGCGTGAAGGGAAACAACGCTTCTTCCCGAGGGAAAGGGAAAAGAAGGACTGACTTATCCCGGATAGAAAGAGAAAAGAGAGAAGGGGGTTTGCCTTGCCACTTCTCTATAAGCTGCGATGCCTGCTGCTGCTGCCGCTGCTGCATGCCGAGCACGTGGCTGGAGATCCTCACAGCACAAGGGGAGGACAAAGAAGAACCCCTAATGGTCGCTGGACTCTCCCTAAATACCCCATATGGGCACGTGGAACTGACCAATAGGCACCCAGCATTCACTGACTGACTAATTGGTTCAAAATAGTCCCACGCATACATGCAGCCTGAGGCCTCCCTGGGTCCCAGGGCCACGTGGTGTGCCCCCTGCCCCTCCACCCCTTCTGGACCTTGTAACACCAGGGGGAGGGGGGATCCCAGGAGCCGACCCAACTCTGGGCATTAATTACGCCCATACCAGGACAACAAGCCTTTCTCTTGGACTTGATGATCCTAAGGGTCTTTTCCAGCCTGGATGTTTGTGTGATTCTGTGCTGGTGGCACATGGATGGGCTGCTTGCCTTTTTTCTCCAGGGCTCTTCTCCAGCCTGGCCCCAGGCTATGCAGAGAAATAAGCTGCTCAGGCCTTCTCTACTTCTCTCCCCAGGTGATGCTTTTGAACATGTATTTCTACAAAGTTTCATCTTCACAAAGCAATTTGATTGCTCTTGGTAGAGAATGCCTTTTTATGCTTGCAGAATTATCACTTCCCTGCCCTTGTGTGCTGACACTGCCTCCTGCACACTGCAAAGCAGCTGCTCTCTAGTTAAGCTGCTTTTGCCCACCTCTTTGCCTGCCCTTGCATAATCTTTAGAGGGTGTGGGGCAGTGGAAGGTCTGGGAAATACAGAATGTTTGAGACCTAAGAGGCTGAGAGGTAAACCAGGTTTCTGTTGGGCTGGTGGATTCAAGCCCTGGCATAGTGGGAGCAAAAGTGTTGATGTGGGCAGCTGCATTGACATGGGCAATAAATTTCTCTGTCTTTGCAGAGCTATGGCCTTGAAGGTTGCTTCTTATTCTGTAGGCACCATTCACTGACTGCAGAAAGCAGATGCCATCTGTCCACCATATCTCATAAACCAGATTTTAATCAGATTTTAATAATCTTGGTGAGAGAGGTGTCTCCTGCCATGTGCTGCAAGCAGGTCTGCAGGAATCACTCTGCAAAATTTCAGTTTCTGAGATGAGTTAGTGATTAGGATTCCAGATCAATACTGAGGAGGCTGAAATTCAATTTCTCTCCTTGCAGATTTCCTGGCTTAGGACATGTCTGTGTCAGCTTTCACCTCCTGGCTGCTCTGCCTCCCCAGCGTACTCACACTGCAGCATGTCTATATCCAGTATGGACAGGGGAACTCCCATGAAAAAGGACACATTTGGGATGGGACAAACAGAGGCTCTTTGAAGATGCAGTTTGCACTAAAGCAACGGATTGCAGCCGTGCTAGCACTCGTATTGCTGGCTCCTCTGGCACTGTCACACACTACTAGCAGCCCTTGAAGCAAATGCACTAGCTGCCCTTGAAGCAGGTATTGCATTTGCTTCAAGGGCTGCTAGTAGAGGAGAGCCAGTGAGATAAATGACAGGGGGTCAGACTTTGGCCTCATACAGCCTTACACAACTCTGTAAGGCTAATGGTGTATTCCTAGAATAATAAAATGGGCTGCTGAGGATGCTCAAAGTCCCTGAGGATGTTCAGAAGTACCATGATCTGTCCTTATCCCCTTTTAAAAAATCATTTTGTATGGAAAAATTGTTGCTGGTGTGACAGGGAGGCTGCAGAGCTACCTCTTGGTGAGTAGAGAATCAATTATTTGTTTTCTTCTGCCCTGTATGAAAACAATACCATTAAATCATATTTGTCTCCTTTTCAGGATGTCACGAGCTCACAGGATGTCAGGGGTTGGAAGGGACCCAAAGAGTTCATCAAGTCCAAACCCCTGCCACACCAGGACCATCCAATCTAGCTCAGGCACACAGCAACACATCCAGACAGGCCTGCAAAGACTTCAGACAAGGAGACTCCACAACCTCTCTGGGTGGCCTGTGCCAGTGCTCTGGGTCCCTTCCAGTCAAGAAGTTGCCCTTTGTGTTGAGCTGCAACCTCATATCCTTTGTTCCATGTCCTATCCCAGGAAGCAAGTGAGCAGAGCCTGTGTCCATCCCCCCCCTCCTCTGACCCCCAGCCCTCAGAGAGTTAGATCCTGTGCTGGTTTTAACTAATTGGAGGATTTGAAAGAGAAATTAGCCTTTAGGCTGTGAAAGGAAAACACTGATGATACTACTTCACTCATAGCTTTACTGAGAAAGAAAAAAAAAATGTTTAAGAGTTGTAACCCAAACATAGATAAGTCAGACTGCTTCAGACCCCTATGGAGACCCTTAAGGAGATGCCTATAGATAGCCCTATGAGTACCCCTATGGAGACCCTGAGAGATATCCCTAAGGAAACCCCTATGGAGCCCCATAAATATACTGCTACAGTTACTCCTATGGAGTCCCCAAATGGAGAATCCTATAGACATGGTTATGGTGACCCCTATGGAGACCCCTATGCAGACTATGATAGAGACTCTTATAGAGACCCCTATAGACACCACTATAGAGGCCCTTAAGGAGACACCTATGCATACTCATTATAGACACTAATGGAGACACCTACAGAGATCCCTAAGGAGATGCCTATGGAGACTCCTATAGAGAATCCTATGGAGACCCCTATATAGACCACTGTGGAGAGTCTTATGGAGACCCCTTTGTAGACCCCTATGGAGAGTCCTATGGACACCCCTATAGAGACTCCTAAAGAGATCCCCATACACAACAATATGGAGACTCCCTATAGAGACCCTAATGGAGACCTCTATGGAGACTCCCATAGAGATCCATATATAGACTGCTATGGAGAACCCTATGAAGAACCCTATAGAGATCACTATTAAGAACCTTGTAGAGATCTCTATTGAGACTCTTATAGAGACCGCAATGAAGAACCCTATGGAGACTTCTATAGGCACCCCTATGGAGACCCATGTACAGACTCCAATAGAGACCTCTATGGAGACCCATATTTAGATCACTATAGTGATCCCTATGGAGGGCCCAAAAGGAGAATTCTATAGACATATTTATGGAGACACCCTATGAAAACCCCTAAAGAGATAACCCCCCCACCCCCCATGGGGACTCCAATAGAGACCTCTATGGAGACCCATATAGAGACTGTGGTGGTTTGAACTAACTGGAGAATTTGAATGAGAAATTAGACTATAGGCTCACTCATCCCTTTACTGAGAAAGGAAAAAAAAATGTTTGAGAGTTGTAACCCAAACATAGATAAGTCAGATGGTTTGAGACTGCTTCAGACTGCTTTGGGCTGTGGCTCTTGAATGGCTCTTTCTCCCTGCCTTTCATAGCTGAAACTGAATAATTTCACTAACTTCTTTCCTGCTGCTAATCCCCTTGGCCAATCTACCTCCGCCTATCTGCTTCATTAACAGATGGTGAGATAAGACTGAGGAAAGGGGGAAGGTGCTAAGGGTGGTTAGAAACCCCTCTTAGGGATTTTGATCTCTGGGAGGGCTGTGGTGTTTCTGTATTACCTTTTCACTGTATATATCTGTAAATTGTTATTATACATTGTAAATATCTGCTTGTATATTGTGCAAAGCTGTAAATATAAAGCTTCATTTATTAACTTCCAGCCGACTGAGTCCTAGCCTGGGTTATTTCACAGTGTGGGGAGCAGATAGCTGTCGAACCACCACAATATTTTTAATTGGCTTACCCAAACATGGGGTGGATGTAAATTACATTTGTTTGATTGCTAATTAACTATGGAAGTTAAAAATGAAGCTGACCTGGTTGTTATACTCAGCCATTTCTTCTGTAACTCTGTGGTTTTTGCATGGTTTACTTATTGATAAAATTGCTACTCTTATATGGAACTTGGCATGGAAAAAGTTTTTTAAAATGTTTTGGGATTACAGGGACTATTTTGTGGGTTTCTCTGGCTTTAATATAACTGAGATAGCTTCCAATGCTATTAAAAATAAGTCAGAAAATATTAGTAATCAAATGAGCTATTCTACAGCATTGGTAAGTGTGATTCTCCCAAAGAGCAGTGTTCCTGACCCTTGCCAAAACTTCTATTCAAAGACCACAGTGATATATTTAATACATGTCATCGTTTTATTATTAATTATGGATTTATTCTTAATTTCTGCTCTGAATATGAAAGTGTCTGCTACCACTTTAAGAAAAAACAGATAGATCCTGTCAGGAAAAGTAATAACAAAAAAGTGTCCATGCAGACAGATAACAATTAAGGCTGTATGCCCAGACTATGTACTGATAGGCCGAAACGGATAGGCTGAAAGTCTTATTTCTGCTGCTAGTTCAAGTTCTCAGGCTGCAATTTCTAATTCAAATCCAAAAGACTATTCTGATTTCCTCCTCAAAATTGAGATCCGTTACAAGCTTCATCTTCTGTTAAACTGGCCCCTGCCAGTTGAAAGCTAAACTTGTGTCTAAACATGGTTCAAAGGAAGACCTAGGGACAGTTACCTCTGATGTTCAGGAGGAGGAAGAAGAGGAGAAGCCTAGTCTTAAAGATTTGACTGGTTTACTGAGAGCTAAACATGATGACAATGTAAGATTATCTACCAGGACTGAAGATGGCTCTCTAGAGATTATGAATGCTGTTAGAAGAGTTTTGTTTGGCCAGGCACCAACAACCAGAGGAAGAGGAGAAGGATGACATCCAGTGCTCCAATGATCCCCTCAGAGAGGTCAGGAAAGTTAGAAAGGAATATTCCAGGGAATCAGGAGAGCCAATCCTAAACTGGCTGGTGAGATGCCGTACTATTGGTGCAAATGCCCTACAGGTAGGAGACAAGTCTGCAAAGCAGCTAGGCCCTCTTGCAAAGGAGAGTGGAGTGGACAAACATCTGGCAACCAATCTCGGTGCGGTTAGCTTGTGGACACCAGCTTCAGGAAAGATTGAACGCTACAATGGTTTGCTAAAGACCACCCTAAAAGCCATGTGGGGTGGAACTTTGAAAAACTGGGACAAGAATTTAGCACAAGCAACCTGGTTGGTAAACAGTAGGGGTTCTGTAAACAGGGCAGGACCTGTCCAATCAGATTTGGTACCAACAGTGGATGGTGATAGAGTTCCTGTTGTACATGAAAAGAATCTGTTAGGGAAAACTGTTTGGGTATTTTCTCCTTTGGGTGAAGGGAAACCTGTCCGAGGGGTGGTTTCTGCAGAAGGTCCTGGTCATACATACTGGGTAATGCAGGAGAATGGTGAAATCCAGTGCATTCCACAGATAAATCTAACCTTAGCTGAAAGAGTTTAAATTCAGAGTGTTAGGAGTTTTCTGTTCTAGGTTTCACCTTGCCCCCAACACAACAGAACCTACAGTACATGAGCATGAAGCCAATGTCACCTGGGAGTCCCTGGTCTCATCTCATTTGTGAGGAGACAAACTTTCCTGTTTTCTGAGCTTTTGAATCACCTACATCCAAGATACATCCAGAACAAAGTGTGAACTGTTTATCATATTCTTTATTGTAACTATTGTTTTAGATTAGATAGATAATTCTCCGTAAACTCTGAGTGAAGTAGATAGGGGTGGATTGTGCTAGTTTGAACTAATTGGAGAATTTCAATGAGAAATTAGCCTATGGCTGTGAAAGGAAAACACTGATGATACTACTGCACTCATAGCTTTATTGAGAAAGAAAAAAAAAATTTAAGAGACGGCTTTGGGCTGTGGCTGCTCCTGCATGGCTTTTTCTCCCTTCCTAGCTGGATCTGAATAATTTCACTAACTTCTTTCCTGCTGCTAATACCCCTGGCTGATCAACCTCCGCCTATCTGCTGCATAAAACAGATGGTGAGATAAGATTGGGGAAGGTGGTAGGGGTGGTTAGAAACCCCTCTTAGGGATTTTGATCTCTGGGAGGGCTGTGGTGTTTCTGTATTATCTTTTTTACTGTATATATAGCTGTAAATATCTGTTATGCATTGTAAATATCTGCTTGTATATTGTGCAAAGCTGTACATATAAAGCTTCGTTTATTAACTTCCAGCCGACTGAGTCCTAGCCTGGGTTATTTCAAAGTGTGTGGGGAGGCAGATAACTGCCAAATTTTTTAATTAAAGACTAGTCAAGTGCAGTAGTGGGAAGGGGGGAAAAAGAGAATGAGGAGATCAATCTATAACTGACTGTGAGCAATCAATTGAGATGCACCACTACCTTCAGAGCAGCCCTCTCAGTCTTCTCTTCTACAGACTAAGCAGCCTCAGCCTCTCCTCATCAGGCAGTGCTCCAGTCCCCTTAGCATCCTCACAGCCCTCTCCTGGACCCTCTCCACCAAATCCCTATCCCTCTTCAACCAAGGAGCCCAAAACTGAACACAGTACTCAAGATGAGGTCTTAGCAGGGCAGAGTAGAGAGGGAGGAGAACCTCCGTTGATCTGCTGGACACACTCTTCCCAATACACCCCAGGATCCCCTTGGCCTTCTTGGCCCCCAGGGCACATTGCTGTGCCATGGATGTTCTCCCACAGCACTCCCAGGTCCCTCTCCACAGGGCTGCTCTCCAGCAGTCCCCTCCCAGCCTGTCCTGCTGCAGTTTATTCTTCCTCCCCAGGTGCAGGACTCTGCATTTGTCCTTGTTGAACCTCATTTGGTTTTTCTGTGCCCAGCTCTCCAGGCTGTCCAGATCTTGCTACCCAGCAGGCCAGTCTCATGGCATGCAGGCAGCAGACCCTGCCTGGCCTTGCGGCTATCACTGAGTTTAGTGGTGCAGCCAGGGTTCCCACAGCCTGGCAGGAGCCAGAGCTGGATGCAATGATTGGAGGGAGACAACTAGGACCAAGCAGTCTCTGCTTGGCCTTTCCTTCATAGCTAGCATGGGCTAAGGGGCCACTGCGTCCTTAGCAGAGGAGTGGACAAAGCTGGTGGCAGGGGACCCAAAGCCAGAAGGAGTTTACAGGGTTTGCTGAGGAGCTGAACAAAGGAAGATCTTAGTTATGAGCTCTGATCTCCAGCTGTAGCTGAAAGCACAAAGCAATCCCACAGCAAAGGAGGCAACCAGGTTGACCTCAGCATAAGCTTACTGGAGCTCAGGGAGCCATCACCGAGGCTGGCTGTGTCCTACATACCTCCATGAGAACCTTCTCTCATGACCCTTCTCCAAAGCACCACTATTTCTCTCTTATTTTCTCCCTCTACAAAGGAAGAGAGTCTAAAGGTTAAACCCTGCTGAAAAATAAAGATAAAAACCATGTGTCCCTTGGCACAAAGTGCTGCTACCACCCTCCACTCATAGGTGGGGAAACAGCTTTTCTGTATGTCCGGGGAGGTTTGTCACATGGGAAAACATTTCTCAGATGAACACTCTCCCTCTGGTTTGGATTAATAGTTTGGCTTCATCCCTCCCATAACAAACAATTTTTAAAACTTACCTCCTGGGTTCATCCTAATCGTGCAGGGACAGAATGATGCAAGCACACCAATATGATGTATAAAGTCGAACACTTTATTAGCAAAAAGATAGTTCTTTTATAGTGTTTCTTATCAGACAACAACAACATGTATAATTCCGATTGGTAACATGAGCTCTGCATGAGCTCTGCACATGCTGTCCATGCAAATCAAAAGCATACTAATTGGTTGGCGTAATTAAGCACAGCCCCACTCATTAATATGCATGATAACCTGTCATTCTCTAACCAGATGTTTCACTATCTCTTACTCCCTTGTGGGAGGCAGTTGCCATGTTATGAGAATCAGAGACCTGTATTCTTGTATACCATAGATTGTTTTCCTCAACTGTGTGAACCAAGGCCAGACTCCTCATTATTTCACATTCTCACACTCACCTAGCCCAAGAGAATGTCTAAAACCAATCCCAAGGGATTAAGCTGCTGTTGTATTGAAGTACCGGGGGAAGTTATTAAAGAAGAATTCAATATATCCTTTCTACTTCTCTTAAACTAATAAACAATACATGTTTTCCTCAAAGGTAAAGGAACAGCTAATAAAATACTCTCAGGTTCCGACGTTCAACCCCAGTAAAATTCGAGTAAGGTGATGCCAGGTATTCCTTAAAGCCATGCATTGAACTTGACATCAGAGTGCCAGCCCCCAACCACAGGGAGAATAGGGCTGTATTCTGTTTGCCCACAAAGAGCCAGGGTTTGGAGGGCTTAATCTGTCCTTTTTGCCATCAGAAGGAGAAGAGAAGGCTGAGAGGTGACTTCAGCAATGATTCTCAAGATGTGCAGGGTGAGTGGCAGGAGGCTGGAGCCAGGCTCTGCTGAGTGATGCCAAATGACAGGACAAGGGGCAATGGGTGGAAGCTGAGGCAGAGGAAGTTTCATGGAAACATGAGGAGGAATTTTTTCCCTCTGAGGGTGACAGAAGCCTGGAACAGGCTGCCCAGGGGGGTTGTGGAGTCTCCCTCTCTGGAGATATTCCAAACCTGCCTGGATGTGTTCCTGTGTGATCTGGCCTAGGTTGTCCTGTTCTGGCAGGAGGGGTTGGACAGGGTGAGCTTTGGAGGTCTCTTCCAGCCCCTTGATATTCTGTGATTCTATGAAAATGTTTCACCTAAAAGCTGGTAGTTAAAAATCAGGTCTTTGGTCTCCTGCAGTGAGGCCATCCAGCAGTTCTCAGCCCCAGGTGCAGCATGGGTTTGGACAGTCTTTATCATTTTAGCAACATGAGGGCAAACCAGTGTCTGCTCCACAAGTTGATCTTTACAGTTCCCACAAGTGAAACCCTTTGGCAGGTGCCTCACAGTGTGTCTCAAGAAAGAGAAGCGAAGATGGAGAACAGAGTGGAACACATGCAGCACCTCTGAGCTAACTTGATCATGTGGCAGAGGTCCTCTCTCTGGCTGGAAAGTGTGAGACTCACATCTCGAGCAGGAAATGACTCTGATAAATGGTGGGGAGTGAGGCCAGCACTCCCACAGGGCACGCTGTTCATTGCTTGCTCTGCCTCACAGTCCTTCAAACTGCCCAGCAACCAGTGGGAGAAGATGCAAAAGCTGCCACCAAGTGCAGAGAGAGACTTGTGATACCAAGAGCAAAAGTTAATCTCACTTTTGAGGTGGGATGTGATGCTTTGATCCCAGTCTGGAGCTGGCAAGGCCATGCAGCTGGGCTGCACAAAGGGTAGCCCAAGACTCTCACTCCCAAGCAGTTTCAAAGTGTACTCAGAGGGGCAGTGGAAGGACAGTGTCAGTATGTGCTGTGCTCGGCTGGGGCATGCACCTCATTTTGCATAGTGGAAAGGAGAGCACACATAGAATCACAGAATGGTTTGGGTTGGAAGGGGCCTTAAAGCTCATCCAGTTCCAACCCCACTGTGCCACAAGCAGGGACACCTCCCACTGGTACAGGTCACTCAAGGCCTCATCCAATCTGGCCTTGAACACCTCCAGGGAGGGAGCAGCCACAACCTCCCTGGGCAACCTGTGCCAGTGTCTCACCACCCTCACTGCAACCAACTTCCTCCTAACATCCAATTTCATTCTCCCCTCTGCCAGTTTAAACCCATTCCTCCTTGTCCTGGCATCACAAGACCTTGTCAATAGTCCCTCCCCAGCCCTCCTGTAGGCCCCTTTTAGATATTGGAAGGTCACCCCAAGGTCTCCTTGAAGCCTTCTCTTCTCCAGGCTGACATCACCCTGAATTCCTGGTTTCTTGTTTCTCCTTTGCTCAGGCTGACAGCCAGCCTGCCTCATTTAGTCAAAAGAGAAGTAAGCAGAGGAGCAGACCATGGAGAAGTCCAGTCACAAATCATCACATTTTCTAATGCCAGAGGTGGTGTGTGCTGCTGTTCCTGGCTGTGTGGGCATCTGAAACACTAAGCCTGGTGTGTGAAACACGGAGATTGGCTTCCTAGAGGCATCCAATAGCATCTCTCCCAGAGCCCCTTCCCCAGGTTGATTCAACTTTTTTTCCTTTATCTCCTGGAAGCCTTCTTGGTCCATCTCCTGCTTGCTGCTGCTCTGCTGGCAGCTAATGAGAGCTGGCAGAAGCCTGGGCATGAGTCTGAAAGCCAGAGAGAAATAGGAAAATGATGATGACTTAGGACCAGCTGGAACCATCACATTGAGTTAACTGAGGAGAAAACTGTTTAGGGAGAAAGTGACGCAGAGAGCTTTGCAGGCAATGCCTAGTGAAAACCACCACTGTGTGCCAGCCCCCTGACCTTTCCCAGCCTTGCCCCTATGTCTCCACAGATGCAGCTGACACAGCAGGAAAGCAGAATGAGCCCAGTGGCAGCAGTTTTCTTTGGAAGCCCTGCCATTACACCTGGGCTCCCAGACTGGTGTGGTCTGAGCTACCTCCAAGTGGCTGCTGGGCAGCTTGCTCCTGGCAGTGCCTAGTCTCAAGCAGCATTGTCATCAATGACATTGATGGGGACACAGACAGAGTGTACTCAGCAAGTTTGCTGATGACACCAAGCTGGGAGGTTTGGCTGATCCGGCTGCAGGCTGTGAAGCCATCCAGAGAGACCTGCACAGACAAAGCTGGGCACAGAGGAACCAAATGAGGCTCAACAAGGACAAGTGCAGAGTCCTGCACCTGGGGAGGAAGAATAAACTGCAGCAGGACAGGCTGGGAGGTGACTGCTGGAGAGCAGCCCTGTGGAGAGGGACCTGGGAGTGCTGTGGGAGAACATCCATGGCACAGCAATGTGCCCTGGGGGCCAAGAAGGCCAAGGGGATCCTGGGGTGTATTGGGAAGAGTGTGTCCAGCAGATCAAGGGAAGTTCTCCTGCACCTCTACTCTGCCCTGCTGAGACCCCATCTTGAGTACTGCCTTGAGTTTTGGGCTCCCTGGTTTCAGAGGGACAGGGATCTGGTGGAGAGGGTCCAGGAGAGGGCTGTGAGGATGCTGAGGTGACTAGAGCACTGCCTGGTGAGGAAGGACTGAAGGACCTGGGGCTGCTTAGTCTCAAAAAGAGAAGACTGAGAGGGCATTTCTAAATCTCTGAGGGCTGGAGGTTGTGGGGACAGATAGGCTCTGCTCGCTTGGTCCCTGGGATAGACCAAGGAACAATGGATGGAAGGTACAGCACAGGAGGTTGCAGCTCAACACAAGGGGCAATTTCTTGACTGGAAGGTCAACAGAGCACTAGAATATGCTCCCCAGAGAGCCTGTGGAGTCTCCTTGTCTGGAGCCTTTGCAGGCCTGTCTGGATGTGTTCCTGTGACCTGAGCTAGATTATCTGGTCCTGCTGTGGCAGGAGTTTTGACTCGATGAGCTTTTTGGGTCCTTTCCAACCCCTGTCATCCTGTGAGCCTGTGAACTGAAGCTCAGTGGAGCAGCCCAGAGCATCATCACTTGGTGTGATGCAGCACTGTGGCTTTCAGCAGGCAAGGTGGTAAGACAAATACAAAACATCTGGAGCTCTGGGTAGCTGGAGAGCTGGGCTGGGGCAACAACAGGTGCACATCAAGTGAACACTTATGCTAGAGGTACAGGTGTGGTTATTTAAGCTCTTTAAATGGAGGTGAACAAAAGCTAGTCACATAAATGACACTCAGTTTACAGTTTGTATTTCTAAATAATGTGGTGGGCATACATGTGGCTGGGTAAACAAATCAAGTATTAAGCATAATGAGCAGAAATGGGCATCGCTCACCAAAAGCTGAGAGTGAAGGAGGTGAAGAGGTTTCCCAAGCCACTCTGCACAGCTCTACGCCATGCCCATGTGGCAAAACATCACAGGTGCTGTGGATGCTGCATACAGGGGCACAGATAACCCAGAAGGTAAACCAGGCAATTCCAGGGAACTGTCTGAATGAACACCCAACAAAGGGAAGCTCAAATCGATCTTGAAAGTCAGTATGTTTTCAAATGGCAGGGCTAAGCAGCATTTCAAGGTGGTGATTGCAAGGGAGCAGGAGGCTGTTTGGTTTTATCTGTCCAAACGTGCCAGCAATTAATTTAGTCAGCATGTCCTGAAGGAACAATCTGAGAAGGCAACAAGGAGGGCTGGGCCACACCAGCTTGCTGCGCTGCAGCCAGCCCCATGCTAGTGAAGAGTTTGGCTCAAGCTCCCCCAGGGGGGATGTGCTGGGGAAGGTATCATCCTTACATAAGGATGATGATGTGCCTGCCTCACACACATGCAGATGGTGATGCTTCTCCTATCACCCACAGCACAGATGGACTGTCAGTCATCACACTGAAAGTCATGACAATAGCATGTCAGCCCCAAGTCCAGCAGGGAAAAATTAAGTGCTCTTTTATCCACTCAACCTACTCTGCCTTAGACCACACAGACTCCAGAAGCTAAAATACTGTAGCAAGAAGTCCTCTATACAGCTCAGCAGGTGAGGCACAGCAATAAAGATACTGAAGTCTGCCTTTGGTTTAATGTACAATAAATTATGTAGTGCTTAGAGTCCCTTTTGCCCAAGGATCCTGGAGAGCAATAAAGTCCTTGCTATGCAGAGGGAGCAATTTCTGCCCTACAGAGGTTAAAGGCTTGGGTCAGAGCCCCTGCCAGCTCACCTGCAGTAAATGTGGCTCTACCCAAGAGACATCTACACCAAGAACGGAGTCTTAAAATAAACCATTTCTTAAGTGTCCTAATTTGATTTGGGCACTGGTGTCTCAGACCAAACCATCTACAAATTCTACCTCATTGCTGTCTACAACTACCTGAAGGGAGGTTGTAGCCAGGTGGGGTTGGGCTGTTCTCCCAGGCACCCAGAAACAGAAGGAAGGGACACAGCCTCAAGTGGTGCCAGGGCAGGTATAGGCTGGATGTTAGGAGGAAGTTCTTGCCAGAGAGAGAGATTGGCATTGGAATGGGCTGCCCAGGGAGGCAGTGGAGTCGCAGTCCCTGGAGGTGTTCAAGCAAAGCCTGGATGGGGCACTTAATGCCATGGTCTGGTTGACTGGATAGGGCTGGGTGAGAGGTTCGACTCGAGGAGCTTGGAGGTCTCTTTCAACCTGCCTGATTCTATGACTCTGTTAGCAGCTCTTATCGATGTATTGTTCTGGCCAAACACCAAAACAACGGATTTTCAGGAGCAGACTGGTCAACGTGCAATCTCACCCTCATTGTCTGCTCCAAACCATCACATTTCCTTCCCACAGATCTGTACAGAACTCAGAATGAAATCTTCTTAAAACACAGCAAATTCTTCCAACCAGTCTGTCCTTTCTGTCTCCTGCCTGCTACTCCAGCCTTTTGCTATTGGGGTGCACTGGGAAATCTGCTTTTAAACATAAAGCTGTCATTCTCTTCAGCCAAAACATGAAAAATAAAAACTATTCATACACACATTTGATGACAGCAATAAATGGATCACAACAACCTGTCCTGACAGATTGTAAAAAGTAAACAAATACTGAGGAGGTTTGCAGCAGTTTAATGAAGGCTCTCGTACCAAATCTTGAACTCAAAATTACAATCAGAGTTGTTGAAAAAAAAAAAAGAAACCAATAACTTAGAACGGAAAAGCTGATGAGAGCTGCCCACCTAGCCATGGAATTCACTGTGGCTTAACACTGTGCTTCAATACTCACCACACTAAAGAAACTAATGCAAATCACAACCAAGGGGGACACAATTCACTTCCATTCTGCTTCAATTACACGTATTAAGCATGTAACTCAACCTCTGGAAGTTACTCTGAAGAACACAGAGGTTTCTTTTATTTACTTACTTTTATTTTTAGACACACTCACAGGAAATAAATACCATTTAAATACACGTGGAGGGCAATCAGACAGACACTTAGGCACTGGTACAGACTGGTCCTCTTCAGCCCGCTACAAACTACAAGACAAGTTTTAAATCAGAGATGGAGTGGAGAGCAGGGAAGAGCTGTACAGGGACTGCAACAGGTTATGTACTACACAAGAGCACATCTGCAAAAGGTCCCAGGAGATTTTTGTTGAAGATGCAGCGTATCCACACCAGGTATATTGTGAAGGGCTTAATGTTTTCTGAGAAGGTATGATTCTGATGAGACAATATATAAGGCATGTAAGTGTTTTCCCCTTGCTCTTGTATCCAGACTTCATATTTCACTTCTCTGACCTTGAGATATTTCAGGTTCCAAGGGATCTGCCAGGACACAGCCAGTTTTGCTTCACTTGTGCCCTGGACAGAGGCTTGACACTTGGTATCCCTGACTTTGCCAGGATAGAGGCTACCAGACCACTTCTGCTTCTTCAGCATGGGCTTGGACTTCACAGTCTGCCTGATCACGTGGATGAGAGAGGGGATGTTCACTTTGGTATCCTGGTAGGCACGGAAGAGCCACTCGGGGTTGCGGCAGCAGAGGTGCCGTGGCACCTCCGTGTTCTTAATGATGCGCTCTTGCTCAGCTTTGTCCAGGTGAGCAATCCCACCCTGATCCCAAGGTCTGTCTGGGTAGGTGATGGTGTCTTCCCTGTCGGTGTTCTGCCAGGCAATGTACTGCAAGTCCATGCCAGGAAGGGTTGCCAGCGTTTTGTAAGGGGTATAGTGTTCAGGGTTGATAGCATAAGGAAAAAGCTCCACCACCGTGGCACCCCTTGGCAGGAAGAGAGACATGACCAACTGGGCCCCATGCATGCTGACCAGCATGGAGGCATTGCTGATCAGCCGGACGATGTCAGCAAATGAATGCTCCTCCAGAGAGACAGTAATGGTTTTCATCTGAAACTCTTGAGCAAGGGCCAGTATTAGTTCTGCCTCATTTAGGATAAGTCTGTTGATTGTGCGACTGAACACCACGATATACTCCTCACTGGAGCTTTCCTCCAAGCTGACGTTCAGCTTCTGCATCATGAATTTGGTGAACTGCCTGACCTCATTACCAGAAACTAAAATGTTAGCCTTTGGCCCTTGGGGCTGGACAAACCCGTACTGGTACCAGGTGGTGATTTTGGACAATCCCACATACGATTTGGTAAAGCAGAGGAGCCTGCCCAAGGTTTTAAGCTGCTCCCTGAGGAGCGGCTGCTTGTTACTCAGTAACTTGTAGAGGTCAAAGTGAACACCTTCATTCCACCCTTCCATGAAGAAGAGACGTGCCTCCATATCTAGATCAGAGAACTGCTGCATGGTGTAATAAATGGGGAGGAGGTCATCATGAAAGACATGCATCAGGTTGTCTGGATTGAACCTGTTAGCAATCAGTGCCACATCAGGCACAAAGACTGGCTTTGGCATAAATTTCAGGGCAGCAGCTGGCAGCTCCACAAAGTTGAAATACTGGGTGTTGTGATCTTCCACCGAAGAGAGGTCAAGCAGAGCTGGCTGGAACCTTCGAGAGCCCAGGTTGGGCAGCATGACTGAAGAGTTGCTGTGAAAGTAGACAAACTCTTCAACCTCAGTAGAGTAGCAGAGGGACTCGAAGCGGCAGATGCGGTCAGTGTGCATCCTGCCGGTGCACACCATTCTGGTGCCATCCTCCACCAGCGCCTGGAGAGCTGCATGGTAGTCAATCTGGACCTGAGAAAGCTCCTGAGACTGCTGTGTGAGGACCAGCTCCTCCTCGATGGCGAAGACATGCTCTCGCAGCTTCATGTATTTCCACAGCACAGCAGCGAGCGCGCACACGAGCAGGGCGTTAAACACAGCTGCTATGTTCATTCTGTACTTAAAGCCTAGCAGGGTGACAGGTGGGGGATGCAATGCAGAGGGAAGACATCATTCACACTCCTCGACATGGCGAGGGCAAAGACCTGTGAAAAGAATAAAAGAAGAAAGGAATTATTTAAACATTGGGTTTACAGCTTCCACCACAAGCCACATTTCATGGACTATTACAGAGAGTTTAGCCTTGGTTGTTTGTTTTTTTTTCCCTTCCAAGGAACAAGGTAGAACTATATATTAAAAAAAAAAAAAGAAAGAAAAAAGGAAATAGAATCGGGAGCTGCTCTACAGGAAGGCTTCCTTCTTTCAACAAATATGCTCAGAGGGATGCAGCAGCTCTGCTCTGAGGACAGGCTGAGAGAGTTGGGGCTCTGCAGCCTGGAGAAGAGAAGGCTGCCAGAAGACCTTGGAGTGGCCTTGCAGGATCTTAAGGGGGCCTACAGGAAGGCTGGGGAGGGACTATTGATAAAGGGTAATGACAGGACGAGGAGGAATGGGTTTGAACTGGCAGAGAGGAGATTGAAACTGGATGTGAGGAGGAAGTTGTTTGCAGTGAGGGTGGTTAGATACTAGCACAGGTTGCCCAGGAAGGTTTGATCATATTCTGTGATTCTGTGCTCCACAACCTCCCTGGAGGTGTTCAAGGCCAGGTTGGACGAGGCCTTGAGCGACCTGTTCTAGTGGGAGGTGTCCCTGCCTATGGCTGGGGCTTGGAACTGGATCACCTTTGGGGTCCCTTCCAACCTAAACCATTCTATGATTCTCATTTTTATTTCTACCCTTGTGGTGAAGGAAAAGTAAAAGGGTTTGAGGATGAGCTCTATGAAGCTTTGTCAGAAGTCACCTTCCCTGGGACTTTGGTTCATTCTTCTTTTTGCAGAACACTGCAAGCACTGTGCCACTCACAAAGGGCTTGGGAGATTTAGCTCCTTCTCTTGTTCTGCCACAGGCATTTTGCACTGCTGCAAGGACCTAACTGCCTCTGCCCTTTACTATGCAGATAACAACAACACTACAAGGAGCACTGCCAAGTATAGATTTTGCTACACTCCATTCCAACATGAAATGTCAACATAAGATACTGCATATAACATTCAATTTAATTTTACTGAGTGAGGACTTGCAGGTTTATGGACTTCCATTAAGGGAGACTCCCAGGTCTCTCAGTCATTTCTCTGGCTGCAGTCTGGGATCAAAGGCTAGCTGCCATCCTCTTCCAAAAGAAACACTGGCATGGAAGAGAGCAGAGCTCTGCTCTCTATGTGAGAAACTGATGTTTCATTAAAGCAATCACAGTTCATTTAGTGAGAACCTGACTTGAACCATCACAGCCAACCCTTACACAAATGGGAAGGTGTTGCCAGTGTTGGTGTTTTCTCAGCCCAACCTGAGGATCCTTCCTGTGATGCTCCAAGGCTTCCCTGTTACTTTTCTGCTATGGGAGAGCTCTTGCCCCTGTTTTCTTTCTGTGTAGAAACACAAGTGGCCTATATCAGAATATTGATTCTGTTTTCAACTGTGAACTTCAGCTGAAATATCAATTCACCTACAGCATTTATAGGCTCCAGTTTTCATTGTGCCTCTTATTGCTAGTCAGGCTGTAAATAATTGCAGTCATGACTCAAGAGGAGCTTCAGGAAGGAAAATTTCTGATTGGTATGCACCTGATTAGAGTGTTTCTAGCTGCAGCTTTTAAAGACAGCAATTTAAACTCCCTTTGACAGAAGCTTGCAGTGAGGGAAAAGCACTAATGTCTCAGAGACAGGGTCTGATATCCTGAGCAATAGTCCTTTACCATTTGAACCCAGAGATGCTTCTTACACGGCAGAGTGGAGAAAGAAGGCAAGACATAATTAGGACCAATGTGAACACCTCCTTCTACCAGCAAGGGAGTTCTTTTGACAAGAGAAACTGTAGCCTGAAAGCTCAAACCTGCGATCTGGCTCTTGCATTTTGGAACTGAAAGGAGAATCATTCATGGAATTCAATAGCCTGTGGGACCCAACTGAAGATATGTGGGGCACTGACTAATGCCAAAGAAAGAAGTGCTAGCTGTAAGCCACACGGATTCAAAAGGCAGTGCCTGGGGATCTGAGCCACAGTTTCATTTCAATTTCAAAGCACCTTTTGCTACTCAAACAGAAACAAAGTCCACCTCCTTTGCAAGTGGTCTAAAAAACTCATTTAGCAACTCCCTAAAAGCAAACGGCAAACTAAAACACTTGCTGTTACTTCAGCCATGGAAAACAAAATAAGAAGGGACTCAAAGTGGTCATCCCATTACCAGAGCAGGATCAGCTCTCCCTAAACCACTTCCAAAATATGCCTGTCTCATTCTTAATACTCATTCTTTTCTTCAGCCAGTCTCTAGCAATAGAGCCATGAAAAACCATGATCAGCTCTTTCCTAACAGTGTTTGCTTCTGCCATAGCAATTTAAACCAGATCTTGGCCTAGGTGCCACAGACAAATGATGGCTGTCACATTACCTCTGTCTGTCCTTCGCCATAACAGGGGAGGATTGCTGCTCCTGGTGGCTTTGCACGTCTCAACCATGGCTCTTCCATGGGCAGCCATGAATGGTGACCTGCTGGGGACAGTGGCACATCTCTCAGACTC
This sequence comes from Psilopogon haemacephalus, assembly GCA_013396835.1. Classification (NCBI taxonomy): domain Eukaryota; kingdom Metazoa; phylum Chordata; class Aves; order Piciformes; family Megalaimidae; genus Psilopogon; species Psilopogon haemacephalus. The sequence goes on along the minus strand of VWZI01003764.1, from coordinate 65,616 downwards.
TGCTAATGCAACCAACATTTTTGTGGGGACAGATCTTGAGTTATCCTGTGGATACCAGATTCCAAAGCTTCATTTTGCTTATCACTGTCTCTGAAAGGTCTCTGATGATATCACCCAACTCCCTGCCATAACCTCTCCAGTACAGACCTCTCACTTTGTGGCCACAGCTGTAAACGACTTCAGCAGCATCCTCAAGGGCTGAGCTCAAGCGGCCACATGAAAAGCCTTTAACAATGGAGCACACACTTCACACAAAGGCAAATCTGCCAGCACTGTGAAAGTTAACTACTGCAAGCCAGGAGAACAAAGCACCTACAAACTCAACGGAGTCATACAAGTTAAGGACCGGGCAGAGGGCCACATGGCCTCATTATTCCAGTGCAGTGCAGAGAATGTGTGTGTGTGTGTAGGCTTAGCAGTTCCCTGCCCCCCCACCTTTTGTAAACCCCAGCTAAAATTCAGAAAACACTGGAAGTTAATAAATGAAGCTTTATATCTACAGCAATGCACAATGTACAAGCAAATATTTACAAGGTATAACAGATATTTACAGATGCATACAATGAAAAGGTAATACAGACACCACAGCCCTCCCAGAGACCAAAATCCCCAAGAGAGGAGAAACCAACCACCCCCTGCCACCTTTCCCCCTTTCCCCCGTCTTATCTCACC
>VWZI01003764.1:11870-57617 GCA_013396835.1 Psilopogon haemacephalus | reverse complement strand
TTTTTTTTTTTTTTGGAACTTTAACTCACTGCCTTTCACCATCAAGCCTGCATCCTTCTGCCTCCACCATAAAATACCATAAAATCATCAATTCTCAGCGCTTGGACTGAACTTCCATTTCACGGGTTGTATTTTTACCTTGTGTATTTTGCTCCCTTTTTCCCCCTCTACCCTCTGTAATTCCCATTATTTTCCATACCCTGTATTTTGGTTCCCTTTTCCCCATCCTGTGTAACTCCCCTTACCTCCTATTTATTGTTAAAGTTTATTTCTTTTCTCTTTTTACTTCCAAATCAAATCAAGTATTTATTGAGCTTTTGAGCTCAGAGGGGCTAGCTTAAACTCAATACAGTACCACACACAGAGTTTTAAACACCTACTTCATTCATGCTGAAAGCAGAACTTGCTAGAAGGCAGCTCTCCTGATTGGAAGGAGAGGGAGTTAGGATTCAGAAATCAAGAATTGGCTTTAACCCTCATCTCCACCACCAATTCTCACGGTACTACGTGCAAGTTAATCCCAAAAGGCACTCACCATCTTATTCACCGTATTTATTTAATGGCATCTATTTTTCACAGTAAAGAAAGGCTAATACACTGAATGATTGATGTATGGAACATATTCTTTATAAAAAAAACAGCCACGTGTAGAAGTGCTGACTTCTTAAACAGGAAAAGAGCAGATCTGAAAGGAGCAAATCCAGCAGCTAAAGATACAAATACATTTAATGAGGCCTGACACAAAGAGAGGATATGAAAAATAAGACTACCCTAGCTCTGTAGTCTCAAGTAGAATTTTTTGAAAAGGCATTTTATTAATAAAAAATAAAATAAAAACATAACTATTACCTGTCTCACTGTGGTGGTTTAGCAGTTACCTGCCGCCCCCCTACCTTTTGATATAAACCCTGGCTAGGACTCAGGACACTGGAGGTTGATAAATGAAGCTTTATATTTACAGCAATGCACAATATACAAGCAAATATTTACAAGATATTACAGATATTTACAGATATATACAATGAAAAGGTAATCCAGAAACACCACAGCCCTCCCAGAGTCCAAAATCCCCAAGAGGGGTAACCAACCACCCCCTACCACCTTTCCCCTTTCCCCAATCTTATCTCACCACCTCTTGGTGCTGCAGATAAGCTGAGGTAGATCGGCCAGGGGGATCAGAAGTAGGAAAGAAGTTAGCAGTATTACTGAGAATTAGCTACCAAGGCAGAGACAAAGGAGACCATGCAACAGAAGCAGCCACAGCCCAAGCAGTCTGAAACTGACTGATATCTAATGTTTGGGGTACAATACTTAAAAACAATTTTTTTTTTTTCTTTCTCAGTAAAGTTCTGGTGAAGTGACATCCTGTGTTTTCCTCTCTCAGCCAATAGTCTAATTTCTCACTCAAATTCTCCAATTAGATCAAACCAGCACACTCACAAACCTCTCACATATCTACAGACAGTTGTGACCAAAATTAGATGTCTCTGTAGTTTTTTTTATCGTTTAGCATAATTGAGGAAAGGAGAGCAAAACTGTCAATCTTTCTACGCAAGACTGCAACCCAGGAGACTGAGGCTCTGTGCAGTGTTGCCTACTGCAAATGTACCTTCAACACAAACAGGAGAATACTGCTGGCTAGTGGAAGCCTACCAGTGGTGTTTATGGATAGAAAATGTAAGTTTTCTTCCATTTCATTTCAGAGTCTGTAAGACCTGGGACAGAAGAAATCCAACTTGACTTTGATGTTGACACTGCTGCCTTGATCTAAAAAGTCGCTAAGAAAAATTCCAACACTAAGCAGTTAATGCATATAAGCATGCAACACAACTGAGTTAAAAGTAAGAAACAGAAAAAGAAAATACTTCATGGACTTTTAAGGTCCACATTCCTAAGATCTAATTTCTAACCTCTAATCACATTTCTAATCTCTTCTCCACCCAGAATAACAGTAAGAGTATGAAACCCTTCCCCCAAATGAAAGCTAACCATGATCTCTAGAAAATTCTCCTGAACAGAATGCATTTCTGATAAATAAGCTTGAAAAAAGAAGGGGAGATAAAAAAGGATGGGGAAAAAAGTATTTCTCTCAGCCTTCAAGTCAGTCCCAAGCCTAAAGATGAAAACCCAAAGTACCCAAAACAACCAAGGTTAGACAGAGAGGGTAGCCTAACAGACAGTTCATTCCAGCCAATCTTTGTTCACCTGAGTATCCCATCAAAACCTACCAGGTTATATTGGCATTAAGAGCACTGTCATGACTAAAACACCTCTTGTTTTGCCTGGTCTCTTGTTTTCAATCTGTAAGCAAAACACCCTTGTCATAAATAAAACCGTGTCAGAGAGCAGCAGGTTTATCCTACTTCAGTGGTCTACCTGAAGCAAAAGCAAAGACAGAGCAAGGGTGGCTGAAAGGAAAATGCTGCAAAAGTTGAAAGAATACAATGCAAAATCCCAAAGTACTGAACAAGGTGAGCTTTAACCACTCCAACTATGGCTTTGGGCTTTAGCTGCCACTTGTAATTCTCTGTAGTTTATCTATTCTTCCTTTCTATATTCTCTAACAGGAAGAGTACCTGTGTTATTTGGATACTGGGACTATTGCTTAGCATCATTTACAGCCTCCCTGTTTCTCTTCAGCATAGTGCTGAGACCACTCCTGTGTGCTACAGATTCTAAGCAAGAATAAAACATTGTTCAAAACATAGTGCAGCCAATAAGAACAGCAAAAATCCCTCCCTGGTTACCACCAGCTCTTCATTAAGCATGCTTTTTAGGGGTGGGGAAAACAAACAAACAAACAAACAAAAAAAAGTAATCCCAATCCCAGTGTGATCTGGTCTAGTGATCCTGCTCTGACATGGGGGTTGGACACGGGGGATATTTCAAGGTCCCTTCCAGCTCCTGACATTCTGTGATTCTGGGTTTAGAACTGGTGATCTTTAAGGTACCTCTCAACCCAGAGCAGTCTGTGATTCTAAAGCAGCATCTGTCCAGTAAAAAATGCATTTCTGAAAGCCTACAGCATTTAGTCCAGATCAATACATTTCCACCACGAGACTTTTGTTTAAAAGTGATAAAACAAACCAGCAGCCAAACAAAGAGTGACTACAAAGACCTGAGATTACAAATGAACTACTGACCTCCTTCCCATACCTACACAGCCCTGGAGGAGGCATCCAGTGTGAACTTGGCAGGGTATAAGGGGAAGAGGGGGCAAGGAGATAGTACCAAAACTCATGCTAACCCCTCTCCCCCTGACATACACTGCAGCGAGGAGCACCAACGAAACTGAATTCAGAGCTGTATGTGCCGAGCACAGCAAACAGGGCACAGTCACAATAGCAGCCAGCAAGGAAACAGCCATTCCGAGTACCTGCAATCTTTTCAATCTTGGAAGTGCTGCCGCCAGCAGATGAGTGTTTGAGCATATGCAGACATACCTGGTGTTGCTAAATAATAGGAAATGCCATCCGGTGCCTCTCTTTCACAGAAGAAAGAAAAAAAAAAAAAGACACCTCAAAACTATGCTTTGCAGGGGAACAAACAATTCTCCATCCTCCTCCTTCCCACTACCACAAAGAAAAAAGAAAAAAAAGAATCCTACATACCAGCTCTCAGCAGAGTAACCTGCACACTATCTGCAGCCTGAACTACCTTTCTCCTCCAGGTCTGAGCATGCTCCGTCTGTCAGCAGTGTCCTATCACTCCAGCTGGCTCACCTCAATTTGTTAGCCTCCCAGAGGTCAGCCTTGCATGCAGGATGATTTGCTGCAGTACTCCTGCAAATCCCCAACGGGCAGCCACACTGAAACAAACACCATCGTGCTGCTCCACGAAGCTGAGCATGTGTTGGAAGAGAGGCAGCAAGCTGCTTGGGGGATGCATTTTAGAAATCCTGCTTTTGATTATGATTGGTGCCACTACTACTCCAAACACTTCACATGACAGAACAGAACAACAGGAGAGAAAGGGGGAAAATGCCCCTTGCTAGAGGACAAGGAAAGCCATTTGAAATGCTTTCTAGGAATTCCTTGGGAAGCGATTTCCCGGACGTGATGGTCAACAAATGACTTAGTATTGAGCAAGGCTGTGAGTGCCCTGCTTCAGAGGAGCTTCATTTTCTAAATGAAGTTATCTTTTACTGTAGAAACAGGTAATTTCTAAATATGAAGGCACAGAAATGAGCCAGGAGCTTCTAAGAGTTACTTACTGCATGCAACCTGAAGGTCGCTGAGGAGAGCTTGAATCTGTGGGAACTGAGCAGCTTCCTGAAGATGGCTAACAAGGCAGTACTGACTACGAACATTCCAAGTTCTAGCCCTGAAACTGGATCCACATATGGGATCAGAAGAACAGCCCAGCTTTGCCCACAGCACTCACCGAAAGACTCATGGCAGGAATTCACTCCAAGAAACACTATTAATAGGAGTGAGATCCCAGCCCTGTAGAGACCTACTTGCACACAGAGCTCAGGCAAATAGAAGGCTTTTTGCAAATGTGTTCTCTGTATATTTCCAGCGCACATCTTGCTGACTATCTAGGAAGCTTTTTCCTTTAAATTGAAATCTGGTAGGTGAAAAGATGGAGAGTTCTCTAACACCAGTGGGTACATACAAGTATATACTTTTAAAATAGACTGGTCTAGACTTAATTTGTGAAGGACCTACAATGATCGCCTGGTCCAACTGTCATACAGACACCCTCAGATGAAGCACAATCATTTTCCAGAAAGAAAAAGAAACAAAAGAATCCTTAGGGTTTTACTCATGGCAGGAATTATCCTCATTTCCCAAATGAAGAAGTTCAAATGATTCTGCACGAAAAAAAAANAAAGAAAAAATTTAAAAAATTTGTCAAGAAAAAAAAAAAAAAAAAAAAACAAAACCAAAAAGGACAAAACAATTATGTAAGATACAGGGTATGTAAAACCCAGCTGGGAGTGTCTGGCAGATGCACAGGTTAGCATGTTTAGATATCTAAACTCTCATTTTAAATATGCATCACAGACAAGCTGGTGTCTCTGGCTTTTTACTGTCCCTGGCTCACACTGGAAGTATCTGAGGGAGGGAATAAACAGGTTTACAGCATCTGTAGTGGTTCACTGCACTATGGAGTCACACTGTCTGGGCAGGTTACTGTTGACCAAGCCTGCAATCACTCTTCCATGAACACTCCCAGTTCACTGTGGGACCCCAGCTCTGAGAAACCTCCTGTTTCCATGCAAGAAAGCAAAGCAGCCCACTCTGCCAAATTAATTCGTGGTGACAGACTGAAGCATTTGTAGGGCAGTGATAGGCAATGTGTTTTGAATCACAGTAGCAATGAAGCACAATACCAAGCACTGCAATGTCCTACAACTTCTGGGGCAGAGATCCACCAGCATTTCAAGTTAGTACAGGTGACAGGTCCTTCAGTCACCATCACGCACCCTGACCTTACTGAACTCAGGACTCCTTGCTGGGGGAGACCACTGTGTGGGAACAGCCTGCAACCTAGAATGGCACTTGGCTATCTCCTCCTTCCTCCTAGGACCACAGATCTGTGCTGGTTTGAGCTAACTGGAGAATTTGAGCGAGAAATTAGACTATTGGCTGAGAGAGGGAAACACATTATGTCACTTCACCAGAGTTTTACTGAGAAAAAAAAAATTGTTTTTAAGTATTGTACCCAAAACATTAGATATCAGATAGTTTCTGACCGCCCTGGCTGCAGCTGCTCTTTGCATGGTCTCCTTTGTCTCTCTGTCTTGGTAGCTAATTCTCAGTAATACTACTAACTTCTTTCTACTACTAATCCCCCTGGCCGATCTACTTCCACCTATCTTCAGCATCAACAGGTGGTGAGATAAGATTGGGGAAGGGGGGAGAGGTGGTAGGGGGTGGTTGGTTACCCCTCTTGGGGATTTGGGTCTCTGGGAAGGGTGTGGTGTTTCTGTTTTACCTTTTCATTGTATATATCTGTAAATATCTTGTCAATATTTGCTTGTATATTGTGCATTGCTGTAAATATAAAGCTTCACTTATCAACTTCCAGTGTCCTGAGTCCTAGCCAGGGTTTATATCAAAAGGTGGGGGGGCAGGGAACTGCTTAAACCACCACATGTCCTCAAACCAGGGACATTCATCACCCAAGCCTCTCCTGCCTGCTATGGCAGAGGCAGTACTTTGTACAGCGTAAGATGAAAACAGGATAGTCCTGAGGCAGAGATCTGAGAGAACTGGGTGGCACAAAGCAACCCTAGGAACAGCTTGCCTTGCCATGTGCAGTGCAAGGCTGCAGCTGCTGTCAGAGCTGAGAAATGTGCACATCATTCAGCACCACACATGCTTAAAAACACAGTAATACTATGGAATTTATAACCTCGGGTTTCTGACTGCCAGTTTCTGACTGCCAAACACAGAAGAAAACTAAGCTGAAAGAAACAATTCTGCAAAATCAACAAAACCTTCTTGACAAAGACAAACCTTCAAATTGAGCCTGCTGAGGCAATGAACAAACACAACTGTTTTATCTACTAAACTAGGGTATCACAGAAGTAAAGCAGACACTTTCTTATTTCCTGCTCCGGATGAGCAAAGCGTTTCTGGCCCACCTAGAAATGTTAAAAATCACAGGGGTTGACTGGACAAGTTGCCATCTACCTCAGTACTCTCCTTTCCAGACCTGTGTCACCTCTTTCCACCAATGCAAGGTGGACTTTGAAGTACTGCTTGAGTACTGAGAGAATCTAAAAGAGACACTGCTCAGTCACAGCTGCTGGGGAAAAATAAATACATAAAAATAATAAATACATACAAAAGAGCAGATCCACTCTTTGACAGGCCCACCCAGTGTCCCCAGCTTGTCCTGTTGGCACTAAGGATATCTAGAATTACCATTCTGTTTGTGTGTTGGTTTGAGCTAATTGGAGGACTTGAATGAGAGAGATAAAAACACAGTGTGTCACTTCACTGAGTTTTACTGAGAAGAAAAAAAAATAAAGTTGTTTTAAGAACTGTTCTAAAAACAACCAGATTAGCAGTCTGCTTCTGTCTGTTCGGCACTGCGGCTGCTTTCTCCTTTGTCTCTCTGTCTTTTAGCTAATTCAGAGTAAAACTACTAACTCCTTCCTATTACTAATCCCTCTGACTGATCTTCAGCTTATCTGCAGCATCAACAGGTGGTGAGATAAGGCTGGGGAAGGGGGGAAAGGTGGTAGGGGGGGTTTGGTTACCCTCTATTGGGGATTTTGGTCTCTGGGAGGGCTGTGGTGTAAATATCCTGTAGATATTTGCTTGTATATTGTGCATTGCTGTAAATATAAAGCTTCATTTATTAACTTCCAGTGTTTTCTGAGTTCTAGCCAGGGTTTATAAAAGGTGTGGCGGAGCAGGTAACTGCTAACCCACTACAGTTTGGATCATTTTATTGCCCTCCAATCAATTTGAATGCAAAGGTGCTGAAGAAGTCAGATGTTTCTTCTCTGAATTTTGAAACATGAGGGGTGGAATTAGGTTTGTAGCTGACTTCACTTTAGAAAATGTGTCTTGACATTGTGTTTTCTGCGCTCTGAGAGCTCCACTGCATGACCTAGCTTCCACTGACTCCACAGACTTTCATGAAGCTCTGGTTAGGGACTTTATCAACAAGACCCTTGACAGCCCAGAGATACCATGGTGGGCTCCCTGTCTTAATTTTAATGGAGGAGAAAGTACAACATTTACAGTTTAGTCTTCTCTTTATGAACAAGTTTCTTCTCTACCTCTGGAATGAAAATATATACATAGATGCCACAGATACCATTAACTGCATCACATCATGTTGGATAGAATCATAGAATGGATTAGGTTGGAAGGGACCTCAAAGATCATCCAGTTCCAAGCCCCCACCATAGGCAGGGATATCTCCCATTAGGTCACTCAAGGCCTCATCCAATCTGGCCTTGAACACCCCCAGGGAGGGAGCAGCCACAACCTCCCTGGGCAACCTGTGCCAGTGTCTCACCAACCTCAGTACAAAGAACTTCCTCCTAATGTCCAGTTTCAATCTCCCCTCTGCCAGTTTAAACCCATTCCTCCTTGTCCTGTTGTTACAAGACCTTGTAAATAGTCCCTCCCCAGGCTTCTCATAGGCCCCTTTCAGATCCCAGAAGGCCACTCCAAGGTCTCCTGTAAGCCTTCTCTTCTCCAGGCTGCAGAGCCCCAACTCTCTCAGCCTGTCCTCATAGCAGAGCTGCTGCATCCCTCTGAGCATCTTTGTGCCCTCCTCCAGACTCGCTCCAACAGTTCCAGTCCTGAAGAGGGTCCTGTTGTCAATCTACCACACTTCAAATTAATTGAAAAAAAATCCCACATGATTAAAAGAGGGGAAAATAATAACCAAATACATTAAAATAACCAAAGAAATCCGGCGACTCTGAAATAACTACCTGTGACTACTGTACCATACATAAGGCACTGTGGCAGGCTCAGGCTCCTCTGAAAGAGTTAGTACCAGTGGCCTACTGCAAGTTGACCAAGTTTCTATAGGCTGTCTGGCTCAGAACTAAGAGTCTGATCACATTCTGTGGTTTCTAACCACCCTACCACCATTCCCCCTTGCCAGTCTTATCTCACCATCTGTCTTATGCAGCAGATAAGCAAAGGTAGGTTGGCCAGAGGGGATTAGCAGCAGGAAAGAAGTTAGTGAAATTATTCAGATCCAGCTAGGAAGGGAGAGGCATGTGACAGCCAGAGTAGCTCAAGGAGCTCTAGCAGCTCTGTCTTATCTATATTTGGGTTACAACTCTTAAACATTTCTTCTTCTTCTTCAGTAAACTTATGAGTGAAGTAGCATCATCAGTGTTTTCCTTTCTCAACCTATAGGCTAATTTCTCATTCAAATCCTCCAATTAGTTCAAACCAGCACAATTATGTATAATCCCCGTAGCACACTCAAGGAGAAATTGTTCTTTCTGAAGTGCTTTTGAATTAAAAGTGCATCTCAAGTTCGAGAAGACAAAGTTTCACCCCTGAACTGACAAAAATAGTCTTTGCATTAATAAATACACAAGGAGATAAAAGAAGCATTGGGTTTATAAGATCACAATTCCACACACAGAGGATGGCATTCAGGTTCTGAAAAAGCTAATACCAAACCTGATATTAAAAGGGCTGGGACTTCAGCCAAATATTGAAAATTTCTAAGTAAGGTATCCTTTGACAGTGAAAAAAGTACTTTTTGGAGAGTTTATCAATGGCCAAACCTCACTTTGCACAACACTTCAAGCATGACATACTCACCAGCTTAAGAGATGCAGGATGCAAGTTTTATGTAGGTACTAGGATCACAAAGGTTTAAGCACAATCAAATGCATTTTACACACACACTTAGTTACACATCTCTACACCAACCCAACAAATTCATAGGTATTTATTCTTCTCCACAGATATGTGCATATTTTATACATAGGAAAATGTAAGTTGCATGGAAAACCATACTGCCAAAATTTGTCCTGTGCTAGATTATCCAGTCTAACAATCCCTGCATCCCTATTTGTCATGGTAGACCTGATGGGTCAAAAACAGGCCTATGCATGTCCTGGCTTGCCCATACAAGTTTTTCTGCTCTATGTTTTGTGGAGAAGCAACTGCAGGAAAGAGAACAAAAGACTTGGAGCCACTGAGTCTGAGAGACCCAGGCTTGCCCAAACTTGCTCTGCTCCTACTTACACCTTTTAGTAAACAAAGTAAACACTTGGCTTGTGCCTCCTCATGCATGGCCTATGCTTTTCCCAAATATGGGTAATGCATGGCTTCACCTAATATGGTCAGCCTTGGCTAACTGCCATTCTGATTGGCTATTCTGTGTCCAAAGGCCCATTAGTCTCAGGCATTGATAAAAGGAGATGAGCAGATAACACAACCTGCTCTGCCCTTGTATTTGTGCTCTGCCATTGTATCTGTGCCTGCTGCTGCCCACTGCCATTGGCAGTGATACTGCCTTATTGCTTTATAGCAATACACTTTGCTAAGCTATAACTCAGCTCTGCTGAACTGGATGGAAAATGCCTGCTTTGAGTTTACCAGGAACCAGCTTTAAACACCTTCACATGCTCGGCCTGCATAGGCAGCATGACATCCATGCTGAAGCCTGCACATCACAAGACATCCTGCCTACACCTGCCAAGATGAGCAGCCCTGGATGAGACTCACAGATTGTCCAGAAATCAGAATTAGGTTGGAGATCATCTGCCCCTTTCCCCAGCACCCTGTGAAGCCTGGGAAGAATCAGAAGTCTCAATGGCTACAAGACAATCAAAGGAATTCTCTGCAAGTGTTTGGGTACTGTATTAAACTGTTGCTAGCCCCAGGAGTTGCAAGAGAACAATACTCAATACTTTGTGAGTAAATTCTTAAAGCCTCTTGTAATTCACATAGCCTTCTGCCATAAGCAGGAAGGACCCTTGAGTCCATCTAGTGCACAAGCAGTAGAATTAACTGCAAGCAGTACAACCAACTGCAACAACCTTCTCTTCCAATTCAATTAATGTTTATATATTTCTGCTAGTTATTATTTCTAGATCTACTTATTCCTTTATGTAATGTGCTCCATGACCGTTGCAAACTAATTAGTTATTATTAAAATTAGTGGTCAGGGGTGGTGAGAGTTTTGAATATAAAAATTAATAAACAATATAAATTTTGAAAAATACTATCTTGCATTAATTAATGACCCCCTCCATTACACCATTAGAAACCATCCTGGCAGCACTGCAGGCACATACTGGCCTTTATCTGCAGCTCTGTACAATGCCTGTTCAGACAAATGGTAGGGGAGTTGCCAAAGCAGGAGATGGCTCTGGTAGCTCTTCTGACTCAAATCAGGTGTACACAGGATCACAGGACATTAGGGGTTGGAAGAGGCCCAAGGAGATCATCGAATCCAACCTTCCTGCCAGGGCAGAACCTAGTACAGCTCACAGAGGAGCACATCCAGACAGGCCTTGAAAAATTCCAGAGAAGGAGACTCCACAACCTCTCTGGCGAGCCTGTGCCAGTGCTCTGGGACCCTTCCAGTCAAGAAGTTTCCCCTTGTGTTGAGGCGGAACCTCTTTTGCTACAACTTAGAATTACATAATCATAGAATCAGTCAGGGTTGGAAGGGACCACAAGGATCCATCTAGTTCCAACCCCCCTGCCATGGGCAGGGACACTGTAGTGGGTTTGCAGTTACCTGCCCCCCCCCACCTTTTTAAAACCCCAGCTAAAACTCAGAAAAAACACACTGGAAGTTAATAAACGAAGCTTTATATTTACAGCAATGCAAATATACAAGCAAATATTTACAAGATATAACAGATATTTACAGAAATATACAGTAAAAAAGGAATACAGACACCACACCCCTCCTGGAGACCAAAATCCCCAAGAGAGGGAAACCAAACCCCCCTACCACCTTCCCCCTTTCCCCCAGCTTTATCTCACCACTTGATGATGCTGCAGATAAGCTGAAGATCGGTCAGAAAGATTAGTGGCAGGAAGGAATGAATGGTTTTAGTGATTTTACTCTGAATTAGTTCAAAGGCAGAGAGACAAAGGAAAGAAGCTGCTGAAGCCTGCACGGACCCAGAGCCGACTGACTGCGCAAGCACACTGGCTTATCTGGATATTTTGGGAACATTCTCAAAACAATCTTCTTTCTTCTCACTCAGTGAAACTGGGTGAAGTGACACAGTGTTTAATTTCTCACTCAAATTCTCCAATTAGCTCAAACCAACACAGACACCCTACCCTAGATTAGGCTAGACAGAGCTTCATCCAGCCTTGCCTCAACCACAACCCTGGGCAACCCATTCCAGGGCCTCGCCACTCTCATGCTGAAGAACTTCCTCCTCATATACAATCTGAATCTTCCCACCTCCAGCTTTGCTCCATTCCCCCTAGTCCTATTCACTACCTCTTAGCCTAAAAACTCAAGCTTTTCTGTAGGCCCCCTTCGGATACTGTGTGCTGGTTTGAACTAATTGCAGGATTTGAGTGAGAATATTAGACTATAGGCTGAGAGAGAAAAACAGATGATGCTACTCCACTCACAGATTTACAAATTAAAAAAAAAAGAATTGTTTTAAGAGTTGTAACCTAAATATAGACAAGTCAGAGTGCTTTAGGCCTCTCTGGGCTGTGGCTGATTTCTTGCATGGCTCCTTTGTCCCTGCCTTTTGTAGCTGATTTTCAATAATTCCACTAACTTCTTTTCTACTGCTAATCCCCGTGGCCGATCTACCTCTACCTATCTGCAGCATCAACAGGTGGAGAGATAAGATTGGGGAAGGGGGGAAAGGTGGTAGGGGTGGTTAGAAACCCCTCTTAGGGATTTTGATCTCTGGGAGGGCTGTGGTGTTTCTGTATTACCTTTTCACTGTATATATCTGTAAATATCTGTTATACATTGTAAATATCTGTTTGTATATTGTGCATTGCTGTAAATATAAAGCTTCATTGATCAACTTCCAGTGTTCTAAGTCCTAGCCTGGGTTATTTAAAAGGGTGGGGGGGCAGGTAACTGCTAAACCACCACATACTGGAAGGCCACAAGAAGGTCACCTGGGAGCCTCCTCCAAACTGAACAGCCCTAAGTCTTTCACAGGAGAGGTGCTGCAGCCTTCTGATCCTCCAATCTGTGGCTCTTCTCTGGACACCGCCAGCATCTCCACATCCCTCTTGTCCCAGGGGCTCCACAACTGGATGCAGTACTCCAAGCGGGCTCCCAGCAGAGCACAGCAGAGGGGGAGAATTACCTCCTTGGCCCTGCTGGCCACACTTGTCCTGATGCAGCCCAGGCTCTGCTTGGTTTTCTGGGCTGCAAGTGCACACTGCTGCCTCATCTTGAGCTTCTCCTCCACCAGCACCCCCAAGTCCCTCTCCTCAGGGTTGCTCTCCAGCCAGGCACTGCCCAGCCTGGATTGGTGCTTGCCATTGCATCCACCCAGCTGCAGGATCTTGCCCTTGGCCTTGTTGAACTTCCTGAGATTGGCTTGTGCCCACCTCTGCAGCCTGTTCAGGTCCCTCTGGATGCCATCCCTGCCCTCCAGCCTGCCTGCTGTACCACACACCTTGGTGTTATCAGCAAACTTGCCTTTGTCCATGGCACCATGGGGACTTCAGCAGACTGCCAGGACTTTTGGAATATAAGAGAGAGGGGTTTAGCAGCCTCATCTGCAGTTCTCTCAGTACCTGTGGCTGTATCCTATCAGGTCCCATGGACTTGAACACATTCAGGTTCTTCAGGTGATCACGAACCTGATCTTCCCTTATGCTGGGCAGCTCTTTCTTCCAGTCCCTGCCATTATATTCCATGACCCCAGGAGTGTGACTTGAGGCCTTTGCAGTGTAGACTGAGGTAAAGAAGTCATTGAGAACCTCAGCCTTTTGCATCTCACTTGTGACCAATTCTCCTGTTTCCTTTCTGAGGGGGCCCATACCTTCCCTAGGCTTCTTTTTACCATTAATATACCTGCAGAAATTCTTGGTGTTGCCTTTGACCTCCCTGGCTAGATTCAATTGAAACTGTACTTTAGCTTTGCTATTCAGATCTCTGCTGCTGGGGCAGATTCCTTATATTCCCCCCATTCCAGCTGTCTTTTCTTCCACTCCTTGGAGAGTTTCTTTTTGTGTGAGAGTGTGTCCAGGAGCTCTTTGCTCAGCCAGGCAGGCCTCCTGGCATTCTTCCCTGCTTTCCTCTTTGTTGGTATGCACTGCTCCTGGACACAGAGGAGGTGATCCTTGAATACTGAGCAGCTGTCCTGGGCCTCTCTTCCCTCTAGGGCTTCGTCCCATGATACTCTGGCCAGCAGATCCCTGAAGCCATCAAAGTCTGCACGCCTCAAGTCTAGGGTCATAAGCTTAGAAAACATCCTCCTGGTTGCCCTGAGGATCTTAAATTCAACTGTTTCATGGTCACTGCAGCCAAGGCTGACCTTGAGCCTCACATTGGTCACCAGCCCATCCCTGTTGGTGAGAACAAGGTGCTGCAGAGCTTTTCCTCTTAGTTCCTCTACCATTTGGAGGAGGAAGTGGTCAGCTATGCAGTCCAGGAACATCCTGGATTGCTGCTGCCTTGCTGTGTTGTCCCTCCAGCAGATGTCAGGGTGGTTGAAATCCCCCATGAGGACGAGGCCACTATGTCCTGGCACCCCTGCAGCACAGTGCCCTTAGTTCATCATCTTTGTTGCCCAAGCTCTGTGCATTTGCATAGAGGCACTTCAGCTGGGCTGGCCCTGCCCTCCTTGTGTGCCAGTTTCCCTGGATTTCCTCAGCTTGTCCTGGTGCATCATCCCTGGCTTGCCTCAGGGCAGCGAGTTCAGGGCACTCCTTAGCTCTCAGTCCCTCTGCCGAGCTGCCCCCACTGTTTGTCACCAACCAGCAGGACATTCTTAACCCCTTCCCCCTTCAAATCCAGTTTAAAGCCCTATCAATGAGCCCTGTCAATTCCTGCCCCAGGATCCTTTTCCCCCTCTGGGACCAGTGCCTCCCATTAGTTATTTGCAGCTCTGGTGCCTTGTGAACCGAGCCATGATTGCAGAATCCAAACCCCTGTTGATGACAGCAGCCCTGGAGCCATGAATTGAGCTGTTGGCTCTTCCTAAATGTTCCCTTGCTCATCACTGATGTTAGAGGGATAGAAGAGAACACAACCTGAGCTCCTGACCCCTTTAGCTGTTGCCCTAAGATCCTGAAGTCTCTTTTAATTGATTGTGAGTCTCTCTTGCATGGTCACTACCCACTTGAAAGACCAGAAGTGGGCAGGGATTTTATCTACAACGTCCCTTACCTGGGCACCAGGGAGGCAGCAAACCTCTCTGTGAAGTGGATTTGATCTGCATATTGGGCCCTCTGCTCCCTTCCTATAACAATGACTCTTCGAGGCTTCTTTTAAAAACGGGTTTTGATGGCTGGCCTGAGGCAACCTGTCCTTGGTGCAGTTTCTGGGCTTTTAGTGTCCTCATCCTTACTGATTATCTGTTCTTCCTGCAGAGCCTCATACCTCTTCTGTAATTTCACTGCTGGCAGTGTGCTTCTTAAAGGGACTTGCTCCCTTTGCTTTTGTTCCATCGGGTGAAGACCTGTTCCCATTCACCCTGCTCCTGTGGGTTACTGCATGGAGGCTGCTGGGAGGAAATCAGGCCCCCTGCTCCACTAGGAGTTAGGCCTAGTTCAGGTTCTGTAGAAAGCAGGTTAGGAAAATAGTCAATTTCCCTTTCACAGTCTCTGATAGTTCTTAGTCTCTCTAACTTTTCTTTTAGTTCAGCTACCATGTTCATCAGGTCACTGATCTGCTCACAGCCATCGCTCCTTGTCCTGTCGTCCCCTTCCTGACCAGCCCTCAGATATTTATAGACATTTATCAAATCCCCTCTAAGACTTCTCTTTTCCAGACTAAAAAGCCCCAGGTCCCCCAGCCTCTCCTCACCAGGCAGTGCTCCAGTCCCCTAATCATCCTTATAGCCCTCCATTGGACCTTCTCCAGCAGATCCCTGTCCCACTTCAAATGGGGATTAAGGAAACTGATAGGATGGGAATGCAAGGACTGGGCAGCCTGGGGAGCTGGAGAGCCCAAAACTGAAGGCAGTACTCAAGATGGGGTCTCATCAGGGCAGAGTAGAGGGGGAGGAGAACTTGATCTGCTGGACACACTCTTCCCAATACACCCCAGGATCCCCTTGGCCCCCTTGGCCACAAGGGCACATTTCTGTCCCATGGTTAACTTGTTATCCATTAGGACTTACAGGTCCCTCTCCACAGGGCTGCTCTCCAGCAGATCACCTCCCAGCCTGTCCTGATGAAGTTTATTCTTCTTCCCCAGGTGCAGGACTCTGTACTTGTCCTTGTTGAACCTCATTTGGTTCCTCTGTGCCCAGCTCTGCCCATCCAGGTCTCTCTGGATGGCCTCACAGCCTGCAGCTGCCTCAGCCAAGCCTCCCAGTTTGGTGTCATCAGCAAACTTGCTGAGCAGACTCTGTCTGTTTGTCTGTGCCCTCATCAATGTCATTGATGAAGATGTTGAACAGGACTGGACCCAGCACTGATCCCTGAGGGACTCCTCTGGTTACAACTCTCCAGCTGGATCTGGCACCATTGTACACCACTTTCTGAACTCTGTCTTGTAACCTGTTCCTAATCCACCTCACTGCCTGCTCTGCCATCCCACCCTTCCTCAGCTTGTTCACCAGGATGTCATGGGAGACAGTGTCAGTAGCCTTGCTAAGGTCAAGGTAGATTACATCCACTACTCTCCCTGCATCTACCCATTCTGTTATGGCATCACAGAATGCTACCAGGTTAGGCAAGCACCACCTCCCCTTGGTAAATCCATGTTGACTGCTCCTGATAACCTTCTTCTCTTCCAAGTGCCTTGAGATGCCCTCCAGCAAGATCTGCTCCATCATTTTTCCAGGGATGGAGGTGAGGCTTCCTGGTCTATAGTTCCCCGGAACCTCTTTCTTGCTCTTTTTGATTGACATTGGCTATCCTCCAGTCCTCAGGCACCTCTCCTGTCTGCTACCATTTGGCAAAAATGATGGAGAGTGGCAGAGTGATCCCCTCAGGCAGTTCTCTCAGCACCCTTGGGTGCATCTCATCAGGGCCCATGGACTTGTGAATGTTCAATTTGTGTAACTGGTCCCTAAGCCAGTCTGCACTGAACAGTGGGGAGCATCCCCTCCACCAGGCTTCCTCTTCTCCACCCAGGGTCTGGAGTACACAGGGGAGTTCAGCCTTAGGTGTAAAGACTGAAGCAAAGAAGGCATTCAGCAACTCTGCCTTCTCTCCATCCTCAGTTGTCAGGGCTGCCTCCTCATTCAGCAGTGGCCCCACACCTGCCCTGCTCTTCTTTTTTCTACTGATACATTTGAAGAAGCCCTTCCTGTTCTCTTTTACTTCCTTTGCCAGCTTCAGTTCCAAGAGGGCTTTGGCCTTCCTTCTTGCCTTCCTACATGATCTGACTGCTTGTCTATAGTTCTCCCAAGTGACCAACCCCTTCTGCCATGAATTGTAAGTTTCTTTCTTCCCTGAGATTTTCTCCAGGAGTTCATTGCTCAGCCATGCAGGTCTCCTAGCATGTCTACTCAGGGGAACACACTTAGCTTGGAGGAAGTGGTCTTTAAAAATTAATCAACTTTCTTGGGCTCCTTTACCCTCCAGAGCCTTAGCCCATGGGACTTCTGCAAGTATGTCTCTGAAGAGCACAAAGTTAGCTGTGCAGAAGTCCAGGGTTGTAATTCTACTTGTTGGTCTGATTCTACTCTGCAGAATACTAAACTCCACCATTTCCTGATCACTGTCCCAAACCAGCCTCTCTCCTTGTTGGTTCCTCCACCACCTGTATCAAGAAGTTATCACTGATACACTGCAAGAGCTTTTTGGGCTGGCTGTGCCTGGCTATGTGAGCTTCCCAGCAAATATCAGGGTGACTGAAATCACCCATGAGTACCAAGGAGTTAGCTCTAGAAGCTACCTCCAGTTGTCTGTAGAAGGCCTCATCAACAGCTTCCTCTTAGTTTGTTGGTCTATAGTAGATGCCTACAACAATTTCACCTCCTTTCCTACATGCCTTAACTCTTACCCACAAGCTTTCAACCTGTTCTGCCTCCCCCCTCAGATAGAACTCAGCACATTTCAGTTGCTCTCACACACAGAGAGCAACTCCCCCACCTCATCTTGATGCTCTATCCTTCCTGGACAGTACAGAGCCATCCATGACATCATTCCAGTCGTGGGAGCTGTCCCATCATGGCAACTATATCATAGTCATTCAGCCTAATGCAGATCTCAAGCTCCTCCTGATTATTCCCCATGCTTCGTGCATTGGTGTATAAGCATTTCAGGGAGATATTTATAGACATTTATCAAATCCCCTCTAAGACTTCTCTTTTCCAGACTAAAAAGTCCATTAGCTTCCACTCTTGCTGTGCTGCCATTCCCAGTCACTTCCATGGCCACCAAACTAGCAGTAAGCTCTGCATGTGCTCATTCCTCATGACTTGATCCCTGTGGTCCATCTCTGCAAGACTTAAAGAGTTCTTGCGTGTCCCCAGTATGCTGCAGGGTAACAGGCTGAAAGCTCT
The DNA here is from genome assembly GCA_013396835.1 of Psilopogon haemacephalus. Classification (NCBI taxonomy): domain Eukaryota; kingdom Metazoa; phylum Chordata; class Aves; order Piciformes; family Megalaimidae; genus Psilopogon; species Psilopogon haemacephalus. The sequence goes on along the minus strand of VWZI01003764.1, from coordinate 39,532 downwards.
TGTTAGCCTCCCACCATGATGTGCCATATCTTGCCTCCTCTCCAGCACACAGCTCATTGTTATCTACCTCCCCTGATATCGCAGTGAAGCTGAGAGTTGGCCCTACAATTGTCTCAGGCTTGCTTATAGTAAGCCTGGCTTTCTCTCTCTCCCCCTTCCAACCTAGTTTAAAGTGTGATTAATGATCCCAGCCAACCCCTGCAATATAAAACCTTCTTCCACTTGGAGAGAGGTGCACCCCATCCACTGCCAGCAGACCTGGTGTCATGTATGGGGGGTCCCGTGGTCAAAAAAGCCAAAATCCTGCTGGAGGCACCAGTCTCAAAGCCAAGAGTTGAATAGGTGAGTCCTCCTTGTTCTCTCTGGGTTAGTCCCTTCAACAGGGAGGATAGAAGAGAATATTACCTGTGCTCCCACTCCCTTGAGCACTTGAGTCAGTGACCTGAAGTCTCTCTTTCTGGCCTTTAGTTTTCTTCTTCCAAGGTCATCATAGCCTATCTGGAAGGTTAACAATGCACAGTAATCTGTAGGCTGTACCAGGGAAGAAAGCCTTCTTATCCTTGACCTGGGCCCCTTGTAGACAGCAGACCTCCCTTTGGAGTGGATCAGGTCTGCATATTGGGCCTTCTGTTCCCTTCAAAAGGGAGTCTCCTATGATAATAACTCTTCTTTTTTTAATTTGTTTGTATGGTGGCCTTAGGCTTCCTTAATTTTGGGAATTCCTCCAAGCCACATGATTCATCTTCCTCACTGGCTGGTTGTAGCTGCAGGACATCAAACGTGTTCTGCAAGGGCACCTGGGGGCACTGGTAATAACTGAAGCAACACTCTGACCATGGCGGGTGGGAACTTGTTGCCACAGCCCCTCGTTGATGTGGTAGGGGGAGCTTGGGGAGCAGGAGATGGGCAAGGCAGCAGTTTGTTTACTTGCCTCCCCTCCCTCTTTTCCTTTGAGTTACTGGCTTCAATCTGACAGGGGGTGAATACAGGGGGTACCTGACCCTCAGTATCTGATAATCATAGAATCATAGAATGGTTTAGGTTGGAAGAGACCTCAAAGATCAGCCAGTTCCAACCTCCCTGTGCCATAGGCAGGGACACCTCCCACTAGATCAGGTCGCTCAAGACCTCATCCAGCCTGGCCTTGAACACCTCCAGGGAGGGAGCAGACACAACCTCCCTGGGCAACCTGTCCCAGTGCCTCACCACCCTCACTGTGAAGAACTTCCTCCTAACATGCCCTTTAAATTTCCCCTCTGCCAGTTTGAACCCATTCCTCCTCATCCTGTCATTACAAGACCTTGTCAATAGTCCCTCCTGAGCCCTCCTGTAGCCCCCCTCAGATATTGGTAGGCTGCTCTAAGGTCTCCTCGAAGCCTTCTCTTCTCCAGGCTGAAAAGCCCCAACTCTCTCAGCCTGTCCTCATAGCAGAGCTGCTGCAGCCCTCTGAGCATCTTTGTGGCCCTCCTCTGGACTCTCTCCAACAGTTCCATGTCCTTCCTGTGCTGGGGGCTCCAGAACTGCACACAGTACTGCAGGTGGGGTCTGACAAGAGCCAAGGGGCAGAATCCCCTCCCTTGCCCTGCTGCCCACAGCTGCTCTTAATGCAGCCCAGCACACAGTTGCTGTCTGAGCCACATGTGCACACTGCAGGCTCATGTTGAGCTTCTCATCCACCCAGACCCCCAGGTCCTTTCCCTCAGAGCTGCTCTCCAGCCACTCACCATCCAGCCTGGAGCTGTGCTTGGGATTGCAGCGACCCAGGTGCAGGACCTTACACTTGGCCTTGTTGAATTTCATGAGGTTAGCCTGGGCCCACCTCTCCAGCCTGTCCATAATGGGTAATCCTGTTTCTCCATTGGGGCTGCCAGAGCCTGGCACCACCTGTCTATCTCATCTTCTGCTTCCCTGATTCTTCTAAGCCTCTGAGCATCATCCTTTAATCTTTCAATCTCATCTTCCAGCTGTGCTGCTCCTTTGAGTAGAAAATCTACCTGCTCTCAGCAAATACAATTCCCTGGTACCAAGGAGAGACTGAGGCATTCACTGCAGCCTGTGGTCTGCATCTTAGCCTGCTTCATTTCATCCTCCATCTGTGACCCATCTCCAGCTTAGCTGGCACCAGGTGTCTGCCCTTCTTCTGCCAGGTGGACACCATAATGCTCACCTACTATGGTGATGTGGTTTATAGGTGACTAGGTTTTGGGGGTTTTTTGGGGGGATTTTTTTGGTTTGTTTTTTCCCCACCCCTCACGCACTACTTGCTGTGCTGCAGTGAGAAGACTTTCCCACCACTGAGCTCACACTGTCACTTGTGCTCCTTGAAGCTTCCACTTTTCATCAGCAATGGCACTTCAACAGGGTGACACAGATTAAATCAATTCCATCTCCTAACACTACTGAATGCCTGGAAATGTAATGAGCGCCAGTGCCTGTAAAGGAAGCAGAGATACTTCATGCTCCTAAGAGCAGCTTGGTAAGTAAATGATTTTCATCTAGGCTGACTGAGAAACCGCAAGACCCACAGCTTCACCATAGTGCTTCTGACAGCCCACTACTTGCTAGTGCCTAGGTGGCAGTAGATCATCTGCCTTCTCCCAGATTACACTTATATCACTACAACATTTGCCCCTGTACTCAGCGCTGGTCAGGCCACACCTTGAATCCTGTGTCCAGTTCTGGGCCACTCAATTTAAGAAAGATGTTAAGGTGTTTGAACATGTCCAGAGAACGGCACCAAGAAAGTGAGGGGGCTGCAGCACAGCCCTGTGAGGAGAGGCTGAGGGAGCTGGGGGTGTGCAGCCTGGAGAAGAGGAGGCTCAGGGCAGACCTCATTGCTCTCTCTACAACTACCTGAAGGAAGGTGTCCTGGTAGGGCACAAATCCTGCCCAAATTTAGTTCAAACTCCTGTTCTTTTCTCCTCCTGTTGTAAGGTCTGGGAGTGGCAGGTGAACAGACAGTGCAGGTTTGAACACAGAAAACCCTGTGCCACATGATCAAGTCAGGTGATCAAGTCAGGTGTTTTGATGCTGTCCCTCAAAGCGTTAGGGTGGACCTCTAGGTTGCAGGACTTTGAATCTATTGGCCAAAACAATGGATGCTACTGCCTGTTGGTCAGTTTCACCCTTCAAAATAGGGTATTCAAAGGACGGCGATTTAGGACAGTTGCTCTCTTTTCTTGCTGCCTCTGTTGGGATCAGACATCTCTAGCACCTCTCCCACAGTGGCCACATGATAGCAGCCTGCATTGCAGCCTACAGCAGCAGCCAGGAAAACTCTTTCTCCTCCTCTCCTCGGGATTCTATACCTATCACGTTTGTGAGTAACAGGTGGGGTTAGGATTTCCGCTGTTAGCAGGTTCCCTGTTTCTAGTTTCTGACTGTTTAAGCTGTTTAAACTGTTTGATTTTGTGTTTCTAAATAACAGTCTGTGCAACAACCTTGCCAAACGAACATCCAAAGAACCCCAGGGAAATTTTCCCGAAATCTTGATTATTAATAACAATTTAAAAATTAATAATCGCAACAGAAGGTTGTAGCCAGGTGGGGTTCGTGTGCTGGTTTGAACTAATTGCAGGATGTGAATGAGAAATTAGGCTATAGGCTGAGAGAGGCAAACACTGATGGTGCTACTTCACTCATAGCTTTACTGAGAAAGGGAAAAAAAAAACAAAACATTTAAGAGTTGTAACCAAACATAGATAAGTCAGATGGTTTGAGACTGCTTCAGACTGCTTTGGGCTGTGGCTCTTGCATGGGTCTTTCTCCCTGCCTCTCGTATTATATGAATAATTTCACTAACTGATTTCCTGCTGCTAATCCCCCTGGCCAATCTACCTCCACTTCTCTGCTGCATAAACAGATGGTGAGATAAGACTGGGGAAAGGGGGAAGGTGGTAGGGGGGTTGGTTACCCCTCTTACAGATTTTGATCTCTGGGAAGGGTGTGGAGTTTCTGTATTACCTTTTTACTGTATATATCTGTAAATATATGTTATACATTGTAAATATCTGCTGGTATATTGTGCAAAGCTGTAAATATAAAGCTTCATTCATTAACTTCCAGCTGATTGAGTCCTAGCCTGGGTTATTTCCGGGTGGATAATTGCCAAACCATCACAGTTGGCCTCTTCTGCCAGACACCCAGGGACAGAACAAGAGGACACAGCCTCAAGCTGTGCCAGGGCAGGTTGAGGCTGGATGTTAGGAAGAAGCTCTACACAGAAAGAATGATTGGCATTGGAAATGGCTGCCCAGGGAGGTGGTAGGGTCCCCATTCCTGGAGGTGTTTAAGAGAAGGCTGCATGAGGCACTTAGTGCCATGGGTTAGTTAATGAGAAGGGTTAGGTGATAGGTTGGACTCAATGATTCTAGAGGTCTTTTCCCACCTGGTTAATTCTGTGATCACCTGAAGAAACACATCTCCCATTAGAGATTAAAGGATAAGTGTCAAAGGGATCTGGGTAGGGGAGGCTGCACCAGCAGACACAAACATTGATGCAGCTTCTTGTAAAAAATTCACCAACACACAAATCCTCTTGGCTTGTACTCATTTCCATGAGTCCTAGGGCTAAAGACAGGAGCAAGGGCCTCCAAGATTACAGGTAACAACTTAAACATGGCAAAAAGGACAGGGAAGATCAAGTTATCAGCACTGTCACTATCACCCTGAAACAGCTGCTGGTGGAGCAGCCATGAGCTTGACATACTCTGCTCCAAGCATGCCTTCCTCCCATTTTCTATCCTCATGGACACTTGCCATGCAGAGGGCTGTGGGGTATTCTGCATGCCTCAGCGATCCGCTGCAGCCACAACTTTGCCTGAATTTGGAGGTCCTGTCAGCATGGACTTGTGCTTAGAAGGGTGGAGAAAAAGTAAGAGTGGTCCTTTTTCCTGTCTGTCAAGACAAATAGGGTAGTCATAACCAGCAAGTCTCACAGACATCTTAGGGAACTAAGATGCTAATAACACAGCAAAATGCAGCTGTTGAAAGGGAGAACATCTTGAACATGAACATCACAGGGGTGCAAAAGAAGAGAAATAACAGAAATAAAAAACTTGCATTTTGAGCTAAGCACTGCAAATGTCAACCATTTTGACAGATCTGTAGGGGTGAACATCTAACAAGTGTGTGGAAGTATCCAGAGGACAGGGCTTAAGATGTCCAAACATTGCACTACCCTCACAGGATTATGTACCCATTTACAACTGGGCTGCTGTTGCTCCAGAACTAGGAACATTTTACCATACAGCAGGACTGCTCCCCGCAGCTGCCTTTGTCCTAAGATTCTACTTTCTGTTATGTTCAGAGACTTTTGTGTTTTCTTAAAAACCCTGGAGAACAGAAACCTACAAACTGAAGCCCTAGTACTACGTCGAAAGAACTCCACAAGGAAGCAGCATCTACAATCTTGACGAGAACAGTGGCTTTGATCCAAGCTGGATCATGTGCTTCAGTTAGCCACACTCTGAAAAATGACTGAAGGTAGTTAGCACAGCAGTGTGACAGGAACATAGTTGAAAGTAAAGGAGAATCTGTCTCCCAGACCAAAGGTAAGCCAGCAAGATCAGCTGGAGCAAGAAAGCTTAAGCTATGGTATCCACTTGGAGAAAGAGCACATCCTCCTCCCTACAAGGGACACATTGGTTCAGACTGAGTTTCCCCAAGAAACTGAGTTTCCCCAACCTGTCCAGGTCTCTGGCTGCAGTGAGCACCACTGCTTCTCTATTGGTTCTAGCTAGCTTCCCGGAGCCCAAAAGCCCAGAGAATACTCTTGATTCGACTTGGAAGTTAAAAGAAAACTTTAACAATAAATAAAGGGTGTTTTAGGTAAGGTGAGTTACAAAATATATTGGGAAGGGAAACAAAATACAAAATATGTATACAACCAGTTCGGATGGAGATGGATGCTAGTGGATGCAAGTGGATGGAGACAGATTATGATGGATTTATAAATTATGGTGGATGCTGGATGAAGAAAAATCCCAGAGGTGGTTGCTCCCGCTACGTGTTTGCTGGAGACAAGTGACAAAGGAAATTGGGAGTTACCTCCACCCCCCCTCCATGAATTCACCAGACTAGACTCAGTGGGCTGGAAGTTAAGGAAGCTCTATTTACAGCCTAGCACAATTGACAAGCATGTATATACAGTATACATATATTTACAGTTATATACAAGTTAAAAGTAATACAGAAACACAAAATCCCTCCCAGAACAGTCAGACTGCCCAGAAGGCTCTCGACCCAAACCTCCTCCCCTCTTTCCCCCCCCTCAGAAATAACCAGATCAATCCCTGTATGGCTCAGGGGATAAATCTGCAGGGATCTGAGGCGAGATGTCAAAAAGAGGGCAAGGAGGTTAGAGGAAAAAGGTTAGACAGACACAACCAATCAGACTGACAGAGAAAGAGAACAAGTGAGAACTAGATGAGAAGTGTATGAGAAGAGAGTGCCTTGGCTGTATTTTGACTCCTGGTGTTTCTCAGCAGAAGTGCTATAGGTCACTGTTATTTTTCTCCTTACTGCCAAGGACTTAATTTCTCTCAGTATAATATTCCAATTAGCCTCAAACCAGCACAGAAGCACTTGGGATTAGGGAAATGACTGTGTGAGATGTGAGCAGGTGGACTATTTACTTGGTCTGGTGGTAGAGCTAAGAGAGGAAGTGGATAGGCTAAGGAACAATAGGGAGTTGGAGAAAGAGATAGATGTGGAACCACACTGTGAGCTCCCTGAGGGAGGAACCAGGACAGGAATAGTCACCACAAACCCCTTAGAATTAAAGGCATCCAGCACCTCCCCAGCAGGATGTAGGTATGTGTTGGTTTGAGCTAATCGGAGAATTTGAGTGAGAAATTAGACTATTGGCTGAGAGAGGGAAACACAGTGTGGCACTTCACCGAGTTTTACTGAGAAAGGAAAATAATTGTCTTTAAGAACTGTTCGGAAAACAACAGATAGCAGAGGGCTTCTGACCGTTTGGCACTGCGGCTGCTTCTCTTGCATGGTCTCCTTTGTCTCTGTCTTGGTAGCTAATTCAGAGTAAAACTACTAACTCCTTTCTATCACTAATCTCCCTGGCCAATCTACTTCATCTTATCTGCAGCATCAACAGGTGGTGAGATAAGACTGGGGAAGGGGGGAAAGGTGGTAGGGGGTGTTTGGTTACCCTCTCTTGGAGATTTTGGTCTCTGGGAGGGGTGTGGTGTGTCTGTATTACCTTTTTACTGTATATANGGGGGGGGCAGGGAACTGCTAAACCACTACAAGGTAGAATCCTGAAATATGTAGTGAATGGAAGCAAGTCCCCACTAGGGAAGGCAAGCAAACCCTCTCCTTGCCCACCATGGAAAAGTACAAGCCTTACCTTGTCTCTCATTTGATTACAGAATCATCAGAGGGCCCAGCAGAGCAGAAGAAGCACACAGCTGTGGGCCAGGCACTTACGGTTTCAAATGTTGCTCTGAGGGCTGCTGCTGCTACTAAAGGGTGGAGGAGAAGAATGCAATATGAATCATGTCACTCAGCCTCAACGTCAACCACTGCATGCAACAGGGAAATCTGCTTGTACATTCCAACTCCTCCAGGTGTCATATGCAACAATTTACAGACCAGTAGCTAGTAAGAATTTCTTCATGCCCTTGGCAGCTTGAGAATTCAGGGAAGGATGTGTTGGTTTGAGCTAATTGGAGAATTTGAGAAATTAAACACTGTGTCCCTTCACCCAGTTTTGACTGAGAGAGAAGAAAGAAGGTTGTTTTAGAACGTTCCCAAAACATCCAGATAAGGCAGTGTGCTTGCGCAGTTCAGTCGGCTCTGGGTCGAGCGGACTTCAGCAGCTTCTTTCCTTTGTCTCTCTGCCTTTGAACTAATTCAGAGTAAAATTACTAAAACCATTCATTCCTTCCTGCCACTAATCTTTCTGACCGATCTTCAGCTTATCTGCAGCATCATCAAGTGGTGAGATAAAGCTGGGGGGAGGAGGGAGAGGTGGTACAGGGGGGTTTGGTTTCCCTCTCCTGGGGATTTTGGTCTCCAGGAGGGGTGTGGTGTCTGTATTTCTATTTTACTGTATATTTCTGTAAATATCTGTTATATCTTGTAAATATTTGCTTGTATATTTGCATTGCTGTAAATATAAAGCTTCATTTATTAACTTCCAGTGTGTTTTTCTGAGTTTTAGCCGGGGTTCTAAAAGGTGGGGGGGGCAGGTCACTGCAAACCCACTACAAAGGACTATTGAATCTGGCCATATTCATCATGGGCACAGTAACAGGAAGAAGAGGTTGAAGTTAGATCTGAGGGTTGATTTTTTTGTGTAATTCGTGCTATTATATTTACAGTGGTTAATTTTTGCCCCATAAATCCCACCAATAAATGAAGGTATCATTTCCATAGGGCCCTTCTCCTTGCCCCACCTCTGTGGTGGTTACAACACTCCTATAAATAGCTGATATGACATTTAATACACACAAGAAGGTGAAAGTTTTGGAGAAAAAGCAGAAAGCAACTGTTGGGAGTGGAATATCTGCAAACCTGTCAAGGGTTAGGGCTGGGCACTAGACAAATGGCAGATGCTATTAACCCTCTTCCTTTGTCAAAGGGGAGAAGAAAGAGAATAAGGGAGTGAGTCTTAGTAATTGGAAAACTAAACAACAACAATAAAATTATATATATAAAATTTGAAGCTGTGGTGGTTTAGCAGTTACCTGCCGCCCCCCCCACCTTTTGAAATAAATCCTGGCTAGGACTCAGAACACTGCAAGTTGATAAATGAAGCTTTATATTTACAGCAATGCACAATATACAAGCAGATACTTACAAGGTACAACAGATATTTACAGATATATACAGCGAAAAGGTAAAACAGAAACACCACAGCCCTCTCAGAGATCAAAACCCCAAGAGGGGTAACCAACCACCCCCTACCACCTTTCCTCCCTTCCCCAATCTTATCTCACCACCTGTTGATGCTGCAGATAGGCGGAGGCAGATCGGCCAGGGGGATTAGTAGTAGGAAAGAAGTTAGCAGAACTATTAAAAATCAGCTACAGAAGACAAAGACAAAGGAACCATGCAAGAGAAGCAGCCACAGCCCAGAGCAGCCTGAAACCATCTGCCTTATCTATATTTGGGTTCTAACACTTAAAACAATTTTTTTTTTCATTCTCAGTAGAGCTCTGGGTGAAGTGGCACAACGTATTTTTATTTCTCAGCCAATAGTCTAATTTCTCACTCAAATTCTCCAATTAGTTCAAACCAGCACAGAAGCTAACATCCTCACCCGACCTGTGTCACCATCACCACTCATACTGTGGGCAGGCACTGTGGAAAGTCCCAGACTGGACTCAGCAGCAGATGGGACACTGGATCCAAGATTCCAGAATGCAGAGACTGAGATCAAAGGTAGAATGTACAGAGCCCTCAGAGGGCAGTCACTGAAAATAAAGGCTTAATCCTTGTGATCCCTCAGCTTTATACTGAATATGATGCATATGCAGTGGAGTACCTAGCTGGTCAGCAGTTCAGGGTCACTGTCCTTCCTGTAGGTGCAATCTCTTGTTTTACAGCACCCCAGTGTGGGACACAAGACTTATCACTAGCCTTTGGCTTCCACACAAGCAAGTATAAGCAAGAGCCTTTCTGATCCCTGGTAGTAACAATAAACATCTGGCATTGTAATTGTAGAATCAGACACTTCAAAAATGCAGTCATTTCAAAGAGACTGAGCCACAAGGTAAAGTCACCCAACGGACTTAGTTCTGTTCTAGCTCAAACCAGGTCATCTGCTGGGATCCTGGGGTGTATTAGGAAGAGTGTGTCCAGCAGATCAAGGGGGGTTCTCTTCCCCCTCTACTCTGCCCTGCTGAGACCCCACCTTGAGTACTGCCTTGAGTTTTGGGGTCCCCAATTGAAGAGGGACAAGGATCTGCTGGAGAGGGTCCAGGGGAAGGCTACGAGGATGCTGAGGGGACTGCAGCACTGCCTGGAGAGGAGAGGCTGAAGGACCTGGGGCTGATTAGTCTGAAGACTGAGAGGGGAATTAATCAATGTTTATAAGTAACTGAGGGCTGGGGTCGGGGGTAGGGGGGACACAACAGGACACACAGGCTCTGCTCACTTCCTCCTTGGGATAGGACAAGAAGCAATGGATGGAAGGTGCAGCACAGGAGGCTGCAGCTCAACACAAGGGGCAGCTTCTTGACTGGAAGGGTCCCAGAGCACTGGCACAGGCTGCCCAAAGAGGTTGTGGAGTCTCCTTGTCTGGAACCTTTCAAGGCCTGCTTGGATGTGTTCTTGTGTGACCTGAGCTAGATTGTCTCTGGCAGGGGGGTTGGACTGGATGATCTTGTTTGGTCCCTTCCAACCCCTGATATCCTGTGATTCTGTGACCCTGACATAGCTGCTATTTACTGGAGGCCACCTTACCCAACAGTGCCACAGCAGCTCATTTCTGTTCCCTTCCTTCCCCCTGGCAAGATCTGCTGCCTCTGTTGAGGCAAACATCAGTCAAGTATTCAGCAGTGAGAATCTTTTCAAACAACTGAAGTGTTACAACCTGACTATCACTGAGAGAAGTGCAACACTAACCCAATAAACTAACTGCTGTTTAAAACAGCTCCACTTTGAAATATCTTTGCCTGTTCATTATGTACAGCTCTGGATCCATGTGCAGGCATTTGCAAAGCCAAGCAGGCAGTGGTCTTTCAGCTACTTCACATAGCATTTCAACACATCAAGGACACTGCAGGCAGCATTCTACCTGAAGATGTGCTTCTCACCTCTAGACTTTTGGTAGCATTGCTGCCAATAGAGGCATTCTCCACAGAAGCCACCTAGCCATTAGAAAAGTCCTGCAGCATTATCCAAATACAGGGAGGGTTACCGTAGGTCTTGAACCTTCTTACTCGAAAAGAATGCCCAGTATAAAGCATGACAAAACATATGTGCTGTCACAGCCATCATTCTCAAAGAAGAAGGTTCTTGTGACCTTGGAGAAAAGACAAGACTAAAATATACCTAAAGATCAGCTGTAGGCAGTGAGATGCATTCAAGTCTGGAGAGACCAGAGACAGAGAGCATACATCATCCCAGGCAGAATCCTCCTGCCTTGATGCATCCAACTCTATGCTCTCCATGGCAGAACAATATCCTTATTGGTCCTGGAGGCTAACAGGAACAGTCTGCTAAGGTAGGTAATCCTTCTTCCTAGAAAAAAACAAAGTTACAGCCACAAAAAGCTCCTCTTGTAACAATGAAGACTCAAATCTATGTATGTACTAAGGCAGGAATTCTCTGAAAGGACAGAGGCTGAGGACTGACAAGAAAACAGCCATCTTGCTAAGTGACCTAACGTTGCACATAAACTAAGCAAGAACTAGAGAACTTTTTGTGTAATAACTTGACTTTGTGACCTCAGTGCTAAATATATATATAGGTATATAATACTTATGCATGACTGATGAAAAAATCATATAAAATATTACAAGTAATGTATAGACTACAGATTGCTTTTAAATTTAAATCTGCTTTAAAAGATGCTTATTCAGTGGTTTTACAAATGTAAAGAAATTAATTTCAACAAGGTGCTAGCTTCCTAGCTTTAGTTTTATACCTCTGACACAACTGTAAGAGAGTCAGAAGCCAAGAAGCTGCAAGGCCATATATAAATGTGTGTGAAGCTGTTCCAGATAACCCTACAAGAGAAGGAAAGAGAGAGCAACTCCAATCTTCCTTTATTATTAACTCTCATGTCTCTGCATGAACATGAATAACAACCTAAATAGTAAAGAACAAGCAGCCCGAAGCAGAGATAAGGACAAAGCATTAAGAAGAGATAAGCACCACAGGCCCTAACTACAGGCAATGAAAGTTCACAGGCACAAGAAACTATCTTATGTCTCCTCAAAATTATTCTGGTCAAGTAGTTTTAGTGCTAAGTAAGTGACTACCTCAGCATGACACCAGAGCATCTATTAGAATGTGCTTAGAGGTCTGATAACTTTTCCAAGGTCTGCCTTTCCCTCCTCCCAAAACAGGAAATTACAAAGCAAATTAATCTTTGTGCTCTTTCTTATTTTCCACTCCTCCTCTTCACTCCCTCCACTCCTCCCATCCACTGTGAAAGAGGCAAAAATACCCCAAATAAACTCGCAACAGCAAGAACAGCCAAAGAGACAGGATGAGTTAATACAAAAGAGGTACCAAACTGGTCTCACTTTTCTGGAGAAGGCTTTTTGTCTACCAAGGTATAAGTGAAAGGTTTATTTACCTGCAGAGCAAACACTGGGAGCTAAGCTTGCCAGTGCACAGGGATTTCAACTTACAAACCATCAACACCCCACTCAATTTACAACACAGGTGGCCAGCTGGGAGACAGGAAACCAATAGTAATTGAAGGCATAAAGCACTTCACATCTAACTCACTTCCAGTGCATCAAAAGCTCATCAGTGACTGCCCCATGCAACGGCTGTGGTCATCCTGTAACTACATTTGACTTCCCATCACATTCAGGAATCATTCACAATATTAAGGATTTCTCTCCAGGAAACGGAGGACAACCCTTAAATCCAAACCACAGAGGGCTTTCTCCTAGGACAAAAGAAGGGACAGAGACAGATAGTTTCACATTCCTTCAAGGCATTTGCCAAGGTATTTTATAGACTGTGCTTAAACATTGGTAAGCAGTGAATATAAAATGCACGTACAGCTTAAAACTACACATGGGTCTCTGAGCTTATAGAAACCAGGATCTCAGCTAAGTTCCACTCTTAAATCATATTCACATCAGTACACTTCCAGTGAATGGAATCTAACTGCCAAGAGTAAATGCTATTCAGAGAATAGTATGCAAAAGTAGGACCTAAAACGTAATGGGTGAAATTTTAGCTCCAAAAGCAAATAAAAACTCATCATGGCTTTGAGAATGAGATAGCAGAAACACCCCAACCAGGCTGGTTTTGAAGATAGGAGGTTCCAAGAAGGGAGAACAAAGTTTATTCTTCAGTGCTAGCCACAAGACTTCATGAAGGAACCTGGTAATAACTATATGGTCTGCTGATTACTATATCAGAGAGCTAAACTTGATGAATAAAAAAGATCACAGAATCATAGAACGGTTTAGGTTGGAAGAGACCTCAAAGATCATCCAGTTCCAACCCCACTGTGCCACAGGCCACCTCCCACTAGAACAGGTTGCTTAAGGCCTCAGCCAACCTGGTCCTCAACACCTCCAGGGAGAGAGCAGCCACAACCTCCCTGGGCAACCTCTGCCAGTGTCTCACCACCCTCACTGCAAACAACTTCCTCCTAACATACACTTTCAATCTCCCCTCTGCCACTTCAAACCCATTCCTCCTCATCCTGTCATTACAAGACCTTGTCAATAGTCCCTCCCCAGCCCTCCTGGAGCCCCCTGCAGATATTGCAAGGCCACTCCAAAGTCTCCTAGAAGCCTTCTCTTCTCCAGGCTGCAGAGCCCCAACTCTCTCAGCCTGTCCTCAGAGCAGAGCTGCTGCAGCCCTCTCAGCATCTTGGTGGCCTCCTCTGCACTGGCTCCAACAGTTCCATGTCCTTCTTGTGCTGGGGGCCACAGAGCTGCAGACAGTGCTGCAGGTGGTGTGTAAGGAGAGCAGAGCAAGGGGGCAGAATCCCCTCCCTTGCCCTGCTGCCCACAGCTGCTCTTGCTGCAGCCCAGCACACAGTTGCTGTCTGGGCTGCACTCACACTGCAGCCTCATCTTGAGCTTTGCATCAGCCCAGACCCCCAGGTCCTGTTCCTCAGGGCTGCTCTCAGCCATTCCCCACCCAGCCTGGAGTTCTGGTTGGAATCACCCCGATCCAGGTGCAGGACCTTACACTTGGCCTTGTTGAATGTCATGAGGTTGGCCTGGGCACACCTCTCCAGCCTGTCCAGGTCCCTCTGGATGGGTCCCTGCCCTCTAACAAGTCTACTTAAACTCATTTGCCCCTCTTCTCAAACATAAACAAAGCAAACCAAAAGAATATAGAAGGAATAGGACTGAAATAAAGTGACAGAAGAAAAGAAATATGTATAGGGAACAAAAAGAAGACATGCTTGCACAAATGATGTACAGCAGGATAATGTGCAACCCTCAAAGACTGCTTCAGAGACAAGCAGACCAGACTGAGAGACTACCTGTATTCACCAGTAAAGTACCAAGGAATTTCCAATCATGAGCCTTAACTTCATTGCAATGTGTGAAGTAAACAAAATCACTTAAAACACAGGAGATGGACATAAGAACTACAGTGCCAGCTGCATTGCTACAGGGACCAGTAGGAGGTAATCAAGCGAAAATGAAGATGCCGTAAAATTAGCATGAGAAGATATCATCCCTGTGTTGGTTTGAGCTAATTGGAGAATTTGAGTGAGAAATTGGACTATTGACTGAGAGAGAGTTAAACCTACAGTGTCACATCACCGAGTTTCACTGAGACAGAAAAAAAAATTTTGTTTTGGGAAATGTTCTGTAAACATCCAGATAGCCAGTGTGCTTGCAGAGGGCCACTCTGGCTTGGGTCTNTGTATTACCCTTTTTACTGTATATTTCTGTAAATATCTGTTATATCTTGTAAATATTTGCTTGTATATTTGCATTGCTGTAAATATAAAGCTTCATTTATTAACTTCCAGTGTGTTTTTCTGAGTTTTAGCTGGGGTTTTAAAAGGTGGGGGGGCAGGTCACTGCAAACCCACTACAATCCCCCATCTTTGTTTTAGAGCCAGAAGGATGTGAGAGGGATGGCGACTAATTCAGCAGCAAAAAAAAAAAATTAAAACATTTCCATCTCTTCACACAAATAATGTCTCCCCTCAGAATGCAAGCCCAAATACAGCAGCAAAGGGAGAGTGACTTCATGCAACCCGGAGCATGTGGACAGCACCCAGAGCAGGGAGCCCACTGCTTCCTCAACATGCATCAAATCCAAACCAGCAAGAAACATGGCAGGGAAATGAACTGAGAACAAACAGCCAAAACCTGTGTTTCCACTGAAGGACAAGCAGAATAAGAGACCACTCTCCCTTCTCTTCTCCCTTGAAGGACATGGAACTGCTGGAAAGAGTCCAGTGGAGGGCCACAAAGATGATCAGAGGGCTGGAGCACCTCTGCTATGAGGACAGGCTGAAGGAGTTGGGGCTTTTCAGCCTGGAGAAGAGAAGGCTTCGAGGAGACCTTCCAGTATCTGAAGGGGGCCTACAGGAGGGCTGGGGAGGGACTGTTCACAAGGTCTTGTAATGACAGGATGAGGGGAAATGGGTTCAAATTGGTGGAGGGGAGATTTGAACGAGATGTTAGGAGGAAGTTCTTCACAGTGAGGGTAGCAAGGTATTGGAACAGGTTGCCCAGGGAGGTTGTGGCTGCTCCCTCCCTGGATGTATTCAAGGCCAGGCTGGATGAGGTCTTGAGCAACCTGATCTAGTGGGAGGTGTCCCTGCCTGTGGCGGGGGGTTGGAACTGGATGAGCTTTGAGGTCTCTTCCAACCTAGACCATTCTATGATTCTATGATTCTGCACACTGCTACCAGCAGCCAGAACAAAACCTTCAATCTTCCTTTAGCCACTTTTCCAAGAGGTTTCCTTCTCAGGTGGCTCAGTAAGCCAACGTACACAGATCTGAGCCAAATCTACATTGGGTAGAAGGGAAAGAGGTTGGATTGTAAGTTATTGAAAGATTCTACATATATCACTGTTTGCAACTGTGGTGGTTTAAGCAGTTACCTGCCCCCTTACCTTTTTATAAACCCTGGCTAGGACTCAGAAACACTGGAAGTTGATAAATGAAGCTTTATATTTACAGCAATGCACAATATACAAGCAAATATTTACAAGATATTACAGATATTTACAGATATAAACAATGAAAAGGTAATACAGACACCACAGCCCTGCCAGAGACCAAAATCCCCAAGAGGAGTAACCAACCACCCCCCACCACCCTTCCCCCTTCCCCAGTCTTATCTCACCACCTGTTGATGCTGCAGATAAGCTGAAGTAGATCGGCCAGGGGGGATCAGTAGCAGGAAAGTAGTTTGTAGAATTACTCAATTAGCTACCAAGACAGAGAGACAAAGGAGACCATGCAAAGAGCAGCCACAGCCAGAGCAGTCAGAAACCCACTGATATCTGTGTTTTGGGTACAATACTTTAAAAACAATTTTTTTTCTTTCTCAGTAAAACTCTGGTGAAGTGACATCCTGTGTTTCCCTCTCTCAGCCAATAGTCTAATTTCTCACTCAAATTCTCCAATTATTTCAAACCAGCACAGCAACAAAGAAAAAAATACTGCCTTGCAGCACCCTCAGTCTCTTCTACTGCATCAGCCACCCTAGGCAGAGGCACCACACCACTGTAGAACCTACTACATGTGAGGTGTTACTCTGTTCAGGATTAGCAGGCACGAGCACAGTGTGAAAAGTGAGGAGGGGAAGAGCAGAGATGCACTGTAAAGCAGCAAATGCCAAACCATTACAGTTTCCATCTACACCAGTTCACTCCACAGAGTCGAGGGCAGTAACCCTTAATGCCTTATGAGGAGAGGCTGAGGGACCTGGGGCTGCTTAGTGTGGAGGAGACTGAGAGGGGAATTAATCAATGTTTATAAATATCTGAGGGCTGGGGTCAGGGGTAGGGAGACACAACAGGACACACAGGCTCTGCTCACTTCCTCCTTGGGATAGGACAAGGAGCAATGGATGGAAGGTGCAGCACAGGAGGTTCCAGTTCAACACAAGGGGCAACTTCTTGACTGGAAGGGTCCCAGAGCACTGGCACAGGCTGTCCAGAGAGGTTGTAGAGTCTCCTCTGAAACCTTTCAAGGCCTGTCTGGACGTGTTCCTGTGTGCCCTGAGCTAGATTGTCTGGTCCTGCTCTGGCAGGGGGGTTGGGCTTGATGATCTCTTTGGGTCCCTTCCAACCTCTGAAGTCCTGTGAGCCTGTGAACCCAGAAGAGCAAAATCTTCACTACTCACAGACTGCTGTTCCAGGTGACTGGAAGAGGCTCATTTCCTTTTCCTACAAGTCACACAGTGTGCTTAAAGGTAAATATACTCAATGGAAGCAATGCCTGCACTTAGATTTAAGCACATGCTCAACTCCTGGCTCGATCAGCACTTTCAACTCACATCCTTCTGGGTCAAAGATTTGCATCCTTACACATCTTTACCTTTTTCAGAACATGTAATTTATCACTCTGCCTGTGACAAAGGATGGCAACAGTGGCTCATTTCTCTTGCTTTCAGTACCCTGTAGAAAACAAAAACTAAGATTCCACAAAAGAAAATAAATGGTGGAATACACCTATCTCTCTAGAACATTTCATCACCAGGACTGAATTAGAAAAAGAGGAAAAGACCCAAAGGGACAAGAAAGAAAATAAAAAAAAACAAAACCAGGAGACAGGATGCTCACTGCAATAGAAACAAATGAAAAAATCCCTTTGCAGATCACAGATTAATAGAACATCTACATCAAATATGATCTCAGAAGAACTGACTAGGATAAATCCATGTGCAGTTCCAGCTATTCCAGCCTCAATATGTTTTATCAGTACTATCTAAATACACTTTCTTGGTTCACCTTAGACCTATCACTTATCCTATAGCCACACAAATGCAAATACCAAATGCACTGTAGTGCATTTGTGTCACAGGAACAAGATTTTAATCCAATGGGCATGAACACTCACTAACTTTAAAAGGCAACAGCTCCCTACTTCTAAAGACATTTCTAAATAATGTATGGGCTGAGTACCCCTCCAGGCAAATGAGCACTGATAAATTATGTCCCGTCTCTAGCAGGGCACTTAAAGTAACCTCCACCCTCCCACCTCCTCATGACATGAAATAAAGAGGAAGCACCACACAATGCCAGTCACATTGCAGACCCCTTCAGCAGCCACCTCTTCCTAAAGCAGCAGAACAGATATGTCAAGATCTTCATTAATCTCCACTATGAAAGGCTGAAATTTTTGCTGTGACAGACTAAGGTGACCTGCAAGAGGATGCTGGCTAGTAAATGCCAGCATCATGCTACACTGCATCCACATCCTCTCACAAGCAATTCCAAAGGAATTGCTCTCCTTCCAAACTGAATGTGTATTTTGTGCTCAGGCAAGTGATTACCAGGACTGCATAAGCGGACTTTAGTATCTTTAACAGAGTGTAGTGTGTTCCATGACCCAGCTGCTGCCCATCCACGTTCCTGCAGGAATGGTGCCTGGAGTATTACGTCTGCTGCATGTGTCTGAGCACACAAATCTTCTTTCTTGCCTGCTTCGTTACTCTGTTCCCAGCAAGCTCACTCAGAGTGAATTTAATGTATTTAATGTATTTTAAAGACTGAAGACCAGTCTCGCCTCCCTGCAGGAGAGCTGTAACCAGTGGAGTACCCCCGGGATCAATGCTGGGTCCGGTGCTGTTCAACATCTTCATCAATGACATTGATGAGGGCACAGACAGACAGAGTCTGCTCAGCAAGTTTGCTGATGACACCAAACTGGGAGGCTTGGCTGATCCAGCTGCAGGCTGTGAGGCCATCCAGAGAGACCTGGACAGAGAGCTGGTCAAAGAGGAACCAAATCAGGTTTAACAACGACAAGTACAGAGTTCTGCACCTGGGGAGGAAGAATAAACTGCAGCAGGACAGGCTGGGAGGTGACTGCTGGAGAGCAGCCCTGTGGAGAGGGACCTGGGAGTGCTGGGGGAGAACATTCATGGCACAGCAATGGGGTGTATTGGGAAAAGCGTGTCAGCAGATCAAGGGAGGTTCCTCTCCCCCTCTACTCTGCTCTGCTGAAACCTCATCTTGAGTACTGCCTTGATTTTTGGGATCCCCAGCTGAAGCAGGACAGGGATCTGCTGGAGAGGGTCCAGCAGAGGGCTATGAGGGGACTGGAGCACTGCCTGATGAGGAGAGGCTGAGGGACCTGGGGCTGCTTAGTCTCAAAAAGAGAAGACTGAGAGGGGATTGAATCAATATTTCTAAGTCTCTGAGGGCTGGGGACCAGGAGCAGGGGACAGGCTCTGCTCACTTGCTCCCTGCGATAAGCCAAGGAGCAATGGATGGAAGCTGCAGCACAGGAGGTTGCAGCTTAACACAAGGAGCAACTTCTTGCCTGGAAGGGTCCCAGAGCACTGGCACAGGCTGCGCAGTCAAAGGCCAAGCGAAAGGGACAGCAACAAAGAAAGGAAAGGAAATCAGAATATAAGAAGCAATTAAAGAGTAATGGGCTATGAAAGTCTTCTATGGGGGCTTTCAAGGTCTGTCTGGATGTGTTTCTGTGTGACCTGAGCTAGATTGGAAAGTCCTGCTCTGGCAGGGGGGTGGACTCAATGGTTTCTCTGGGTCCCTTCCAACCCCTGACATCCTGTGAGCCTGTGATCCTGCAGTGATATCAATCATGCTACAGCAGAGGATTTGGCCACATTCATCCTATGGTGTTTCCTCCAAAGTCTACCTGGGACAATAGCTGAGGTGATGTATTATCAATTTGAGAACAGTGCTCCATCCAAAACAACCCACCACCACCACCACAAAGAGCTTGTTGTACCCTCAGCTCTGACCCTTGCACACCACAGTCCCTCTCCTGCAACAGCACAGGACATAAATGAGTCACAAACTCCTTATCTGAAATTCACAAACTAAGAAACAGCAGAAGAGCAGAGTACAAAACAGTGATTACTTTTCCCTATAATCAGGCTCTGCTGGCCTGGTCAGTTCAACATGATGTCTCTACAGCTACAGAAGGACCTTTCCAGTTCCCTGACTAGGAAGCAGCACTGAAGAAATAGAAGAATAAGAGGCAAGTAAATGCTTTCCAGCTCTTTCCTTGAACTGCAACAAGAGTCCCCCATGATTGGAGACTTCCATCTTCAGCTTCAAGCCTTCATAGAAGAAAGTCTTTTACTATTCACTGGCAGCTTCCACTTTTATCAACATTTAGGCAGGACCTAACCAGCCAGGAGGCCCAGTTTAACCACCACATCTTTTGAGCAGAAGAACTGGGGGAATCTGTTTCCAGAACCACACCTGGACATGCCTTTGCAGTACAATCCCATCTTTGCTAACAAAAAGCCTTCCTTCCAGCCCTGGAGGTGCTCAAGCAAAGCCTGGACGGGGCACTTAGTGTCATGGTCTGGTTGACTGGACAGGGCTGGGTGATAGGTTGGACTGGATGAGCTTGGAGTTCTCTTCCAACCTGGCTGATTCTGTGATTCTAAGATCTGTACTGTGCCTTCCAGCAGTGCTATACAAATTATGAACCTTCAAAGTTCAAATGCAAATCACTTCACTGATCTGGCCAATTAAAAAAAATAACTATAATGAGTTGTGGATTTGTCCTTGTCACCAGCTGAGTTGCTACTCTGGGCTTCGAATTATATCAGATGACTAACAAAACAAAACTGTTTGTAGCTTGCTTGGATTCTGGTTTACAATGCAGGGCATCATCTTTGCAATGCATTAAGGAAATGCAATCACACTGTGGGCCTCTACATTAAAAAATGGCTTTAATTAATTAAGTATCTGAAGGCCTTTTCCAACCAGGCAATTCTAGGATTCTGAGTATTAAACAAGCAAGAAAAGAATTACTGCAATTGTTTCAGAGTTGCTTACTGCTCTCATACATGTGATTTGTCTGCAAAGGTAATACTAATTTGCCATGATTATAGGGGTACCTGGTGGCTTCCTACAAAACCCAGAAATCTCCTAAGGAGGAAATAAGGGAAGTAGAAATGAAAGACACCATTTAAATAAGTGTCCACAGATGGAGAGCTGAGGACAGAGAAAGATTAAGTGTCAAAAAAAAAAAAAAAGTCACAACAAAACCAGAGTGGACTACAAAACTTCTAAGTCAAAATACAGTACCTTAGCTGCACTTAGATGTAGTCAGTTTACAGCTCACTCCTTCAGCTTTCATAGAGTCATAGAAACAAGCAGGTTGGAAGAGACCTCCAAGCTCATCCAGCCCAACCTCTCCCCCAGCCCTATCCAATCAATCAGATCATGGCACTAAGTGCCCCATCCAGGATTGCCTGAACAACTCCAGGGACAGCCACTCCACCACCTCCCTGGGCAGCCCATTCCAATGCCAATCTCTCTCTCTGGCAAAAACTTCCTCCTCACATCCAGCCTGAACCTGCCCTGCCACAGCTTGAGGCTGTGTCCCCTCCTTCTGTTGCAGCCTGCCTGGCAGCAGAGCCCAACCCCACCTGGCTACAACCTCCCTTCAGGTAGCTGCAGAGAGCAATGAGGTCTGCCCTGAGCCTCCTCTTCTGCAGGCTGCACACCCCCAGCTTCCTTAGCCTCTCCTCACAGGGCTGTGCTCCAGGCCCTTCACCAGCCTTGCTGTCCTTCTCTGGACATGTTCCAGTACCTCAACATCTCTCTTGAATTGAGGAACTAGACAAGTCCACCACAGGTACCAGATATTAAATCTCACTAATCAAAAGCAAACAAGATTACAATTTTAAAGCTAACTCTGCCCTTCTCCTTCCAACTTCCCATCTCAAGGCTGTCAGTGTTTGTCAGCACATCATACATGAAACTCATCTGAACACACAATGTAACTTGACAGGCAATACATCAGAAAAGCTAAACCTGACAACAGCAAATTCCACCAGATGGTCCTGGATCTCATCCATTCAATTAAAAAAAAAAAAAAAAAAAAAANAAAAAAAAAAAAAAAAAAAAAAAAAAAACCAAAACAAACAAACTAACAAACCCACAAAACTACACCACACGAAATCTGAACTTCTTATGAAGAAAAAGGCCCAACCTGGTATACACACACAGTTTCACCCTTTGTCCTATCCATATCAGAAAAGGACATGCAAAACAGCTCCACCTCTTGTCCCTTCATTAATGTCAATGTACCCTAAGAGAAGGCTTCAAAATAAAGATACCTCTCCATTAGACGTGGTTTAGTACCAGACTTAGCAGAGCTAGATAAGGGCTGGACTTGATGATCTTACAGACCTTTTCAACCCACACACTTCTATGATTCTGTGACAAAAAACAGTATGTGCCAGCAATAATGATGCTTTCCCATTGAGAAAACGCTCTCAGTAACTATGTGCAGAGGTGCTTGTTTTGCTCTGTGAAAACTGTGTGCAACTGGGAAAAAAATACCACATAGCTTTGTCATTTCAGTTGCAAGTGCTGAAGTAAAAGGTCAACTGTATTTTTAAATCATCAAAGCAAATAGACATGAATCTGAAAGCACAAGGAATAAAGTGAATAACATGGCAATGCCAAGCACCAATATAGGCTGGGCAGGATCTGGCTTGTGAGCAGCCCTCAGGAGAGGGACTTGGGGGTGCTGGTTGGGGAGAAGCTCAATCTGAGCTGTCATTGTGCTCTGGCAGCCCAGAGAGCAACCAGAGCCTGGGCTGCAGCAAGAGCAGTGTGGGCAGCAATGAGGGAAGTGATCCTGCCCCACTGCTCTGCACTGGTGAGACCCTACCTGGAGTACTGCATCCAGTTCTGGAGCCCCTGGGACAAGAGGGCTATGGATGTGCTGGAAGGCGCCCAGAGAAGGGCCAGGAGGATGAGCAGAGGGCTGGAGCTGCTCTGCTAAGAGGAGAGACTGACGGAGTTGGGGCTGTTTAGTCTGGAGAGAAGACTCCCAGGTGACCTTATTGTGACCTTCAGTATCTACAGGGGGCTACAAGAAAGCTGGGGAGGGATTTTTAGGCTGTCAGGTAGTGATAGGACTGGGGGGAATGGAACAAAGCTGGAAATGGGTAGATTCAGACTGGATGTTAGGAAGAAGTTCTTCAGCACGAGGGTGGTGAAAGCCTGGAAGGGGCTGCCCAGGGAGGTGGTGGAAGCCTTATCCCTGGAGGTTGTTTAAGGCCAGGCTGGATGAGGCTCTGGACAGCCTGATCTAGTGTGAGGTGTCCCTGCCCATGGCAGGGGGGTTGGAACTGGATGATCCTTGTGTTCCCTTCCAACCCTGACTGATTTTATGATTCTATGGTTATTCTATCAAACATTTAACATGACAGGATTGTACTTCAGAGTTCTCTGAAAATCTGGGAGATTTTTTAATACAAAACTGTGGTAGAAAGCAGATCTGCTCTGTGCCAGCGCATAAGATGCACCCCACAGCTTGGGACTGCAGAAATATCTCTTCAGGCCACTGTGTAAAAATCAGTTTCCACCAAAAACTGAGACTGACCCTTTAAGAAAATACTATTTCTTATATTGTAAATGCCTATTTTCGTTCCCCTGAGGAAAGGTCCTTCCATTATAAACTTTCCTTTCCTGTTAAAAAAAATGTGCATCTGAGTTAGAAACACCTGTGTGGGTGAATACTCTGGTGCAGTAGTTGGGCATTGGGCTGCAGCTGTGCTTCAGGAACTGCAAGTGAGTGGAGGAGGCCCTAGAGATTACTAATGAAAAGGGCTCTTTCAGCCATGACTGATGAATACTCACTTCTGGAGAAGCAGTTTATTGTCTCCATCCAAACCATTTTGCAATTATCACCTTTAGCACAGAGAGGAAGCTATTTTTACATCAAGGACCAGAGGAAAAAGCCACTTACAAAAAAAGTCAATTCCCCTCCCCACATTTCAGCAAGGGCTATATGGCTTTTTACTCTGTCATTTTAACATTTTTAAAATTGAGCAACGTTTCCAAGTTTTGCTCTTGTGCACCAGTGGGTTTTCGGATACTGCACAGGAACATAATTATATTTACAGTCACTTTTGACTTAAATGTTGTGACAGTACAGTATTATATCCTAGAGGCAAGGAAAAAAAAGCATTTAGCTGAAAATGTATGTTCTGATTAAACTTAAAAGGGACACTGTCTTTTCAGTTGAGTGCCTTTGGCATCTAAATTTTTTTCCATAAACACCAGACTATGATTTTTCAAAACATCGACTTTCTAAATAAAGAAAACTAAACTTGCTATTTAATTCATCTCAGCAGAAATACTCTTAAAACAGAAGGCATAGAAACATGTATTTAATAAAACTGGTAAAGTGTCACCTCCTCCCATTTTGATATTTAATTAATTACATTAGAAAACAAAAATGCTGCAAATCAAAGCTGTTTATTTATTTACAAGCATTTATATAGCACTTGTCACCACAGCAACCAAGAACTTTCTTTTTCTTCTTGTTCAAAGGATAAGTTGTAATTTTGAAGTGAGATCCTTTGATGCCACAGTGCAAAGAAGTACTTAAATCTTATGCTGCAAACATTTAGGCAGGTGCTTAAAGTACAGAAATAGATCCAAGTCAAAGGCCAAGTGAAAGGGACAGCAACAAAGAAAGGAAAGGAAACCAGAAAGATATAAGAAGCAATCAAAGACTAATGTGCTTTCCTATGGAAGTCTTCTATGAGGGCTTTCAAGGCCTGTCTGGATGTGTGACCTTTGTGACCTGAGCTAGATTGGATGGTCCTCATCTGGCAGGGGTGCTGGACTGAATGATCTCTTTGGGTCCCTACCAACCCCTGACACCCTGTGATTCTGTGAAAATTCAGTGTATTGGGTCCTAAAACATACAATAAACTCCCTGGAGAATTTTTTTTTTCCTGTAATATAGTGAGTAACTGGTTCATGAAGCACAGTTCAATTAATCAAGAGCAATCAACAACTTCCCAATTTACTCTGAAGACACCAGTGAATATTCTTGATTTCAAAGATTTCTAAAATGATAGCAGCTTACAAAAGAGGCTAGAGAGGGCTGTCTCTCATTTGAGAGTCCAAAAGACAGAAACCTCACTTGGACTGCTACTCTCTTCTGATTCCCCAGCATTAGCCATTATCAAATTCTCACATAAGTAACAGACCTTACTAAAAAGAATCAGAGAATGAGAGAAGGCAAAATTTTGTCTGTACAGCTGAAAAGCTCTCATCTGATTCTAGCTCTGTGGTTCAATGCTCTCCTTTGCCCCACCTTCTCTTTTGTGATTTTTTTCAGTCCTCCCACTACTTCCTAGAAAAATCTGCTCCTTCACAGCCTAGATATGCTCCGTATGGAAAAGTAACTTCAAGTAGAAAGCTGGCTATTCTGCTGAGAGAAGTGATCTCTGGCTCTGTTCATTAGAATAAAATGATAGTTCCATTAGTGGAGGATCTCTAAACTGCTATGTTTTAAAACAACTCCTAAAGACTTTCCTGTGCCAGAGCACAGGACAGACTTAAATCTGCTCAAAACTCTGGGGAACATTAACAGAATGTGGACTGCTGTCATAGGGACTGGTTTAAACCAGCTGAACTTACTGAAGACTTTAAGGCAACAGTTTTAATGCAAATGGGTTAAGAATAAGAGGAATGAGAATACCAAATGTTCAGCAACCTGACTGAAGGAAATCTCAGTAAGTTGACAGTGAGATGCAATTCAGAAGACTGGCAATTAACCATGTACCTGGAGGGCACATTCACAGCATGCTTCACAAGTGTCAGAGGCTGAACTCAGCTTTGATGACAGCTATTTAAAACACAAAAGCGAGACTTCAAGTAAAACAGCAACCTTGCAATAATAAGCCGTTCAAAATGCACTCTTGCACAAAAGCAGAGTGCAAAGCAGATTTCCTATCTCTAGTTCACACATTGACCATTTAGCAAGTTTTTTAAATGACACTGCAAAATAAAAGCCCTGTCTTATGCTGGTATGTTTAGCATACAGACGTCAGGTTTGTTTAGGGGAGAAGGTTGTTCCAGCGTGGAAATGTTCTTCTGTTTTTTAACTAAGTCAATGCTTGATCTAACGAGCCAGTCCATGGGTTGAAGTGTTTTGAGATTGTTACTAGAATGAGCTCTTGCTGTTTTGTTACCAGAGCCTACTGAGTCACCTCAATCAGCAGTCACAGGATGACAGGCTCCCAGGATGTCGGGGGTTGGAAGGGACACAAAGAGATCATCCAGTCCAACCCCTCTGCCACACCAGGAACATCCAATCTAGCTCAGGGCACACAGCAACACATCCAGACAGGCCTGCAAAGGCTCCAGGCAAGGAGACTCCACAACCTCTCTGGGCAGCCTGTGCCACTGCTCTGGGGCCCACACAGGCAAGAAGTTGCCTCTTGTGTTGAGCTGCAACCTCCTGTGCTGCAGCTTCCATCCATTGCTCCTTGGCCTCTGAGCAAAGCCTGTCCTCCCCCTCCTGACCCCAGCCGTCAGAGATTTAGAAACACTGATTAGATCCCCTCTCAGTCTTCTCTTCTCCAGATAGAGAAGCCCCAGGTCCCTCAGCCTCTCCTCATCAGGCAGGGCTCCAGTCCCCTCAGCATCCTCATAGCCCTCCCCTGGACCCTCTCCAGCAGGTCCCTGTCCCTCTGAAACTGGGGAGCCCAAAACTCAAGGCAGTACTCAAGATGGGGTCTCAGCAGGGCAGAGTAGAGGGGCAGGAGAACTTCCCTTGATCTGCTGGACACACTCTTCCCAATACACCCCAGGATCCCCTTGGCCTTCTTGACCATAATGGCACATTGCTGTGCCATGGATGTTCTCCCCCAGCACTCCCATGTCCTCCTCCACAGGGCTGCTCTCCAGCAGTCACCTCCCAGCCTGTCCTGCTGCAGTTTATTCTTCTGCCCCAGGTGCAGGACTCTGCACTTGTCCTTGTTGAGCCTCATTTGGTTCCTCTGTGCCCAGCTCTGTCTGTCCAGGTCTTTCTGGATGGCCTCACAGCCTGCAGCTGGATCTGCCAAGCCTCCCAGTTTGTTGTCTGTCTGTGCCCTCATCAACGTCACTTAAAAGCTACTGATGTGAAAACACCAATATGTTCCTTTGTCTTTCTCAGTTGTTCGTATAGTCATCAGCCTCAAGCTGTGCCAGGGCAGGTTCAGGCTGGATGTTAGGAGGAAGTTTTTCCCAGAGAGAGTGATTGACACTGGAATGGGCTGCCCAGGGAGCTGCTGGTGTCGCCGTCCCTGGAGGTGTTTAAGCAAAGCCTGGATGAGGCACTTAGTGCCATGGTCTGGTTGACTGGATAGGGCTGGGTGATAGGTTGGGCTGGATGAGCTTGGAGGTCTCTTCCAACCTGCTTGACTCTATGATTGTATTCGAATTAGCAGATAACAGTATGCTGCACTGCCCCTCCACCCCTCACTTAATACACATTTAAACACCTTTATACACATTTAAAGATGAGGTTAATTGAGAGAGGCTGGAAACAAGTCGAAGGACAGAAGCAGACAGGTAAGCCTGACCTTAGAACCTGCATGTGCAATGCACCCAGAAGTGGCATGCACAAGAAAAAATTCCCCACCGCACTCAGTCATCATTAGAAGAGGCAGGATGCGAGGAATCCTGCATCTCTGTCCAGACACCCGAGGACTACCAAGCTTCCACAGCTGAAGACAAGTGTCGCGGGAGGTGCCCAAGACACTCAGCCATCAAGGAAAGCTGTCAGAACATAATTACATTTTTACTTCTTCTGAGGGTTTAAATCTGCAGCATCCTTGACCCCTAGGGAGGTTATCAGGGTTTTAATTAAACCGCGCGTCTGCGGTGCAGGCATCTGCCCGCCCCAGCACGCTGCTGCTCCCCGGAGCCCTGAACCCCCCAGCCCTGGGGGCTTTCGTCCCTCATTCCCCACGACAAACGACGCCCTGGTTCCCCTGGTTCCCTCGCCTCCCTCTTCTCCCAGTTTTCCTTCACCAAAGAGACGGCGGCCCCCGGGCC